>CM033399.1:25300965-25900965 GCA_019426215.1 Buddleja alternifolia | reverse complement strand
GAGAATGGAAGGACATGTTTTTGGTAGGTGGATTTTTTGGCAATAAAAGGAGGATTGGAGGCCATCCTACAAACACACTTGAAAAACACATTCCCCATTGGGGGAGCCTAAACACATCCTATCATCATCTTCATCATCCTTAGATTAGTTATGAAGATTATCAAGAACCTTTGAAGGTGAAGAAATCAAGAAGCATGGAAGAGATGAAGATCGAAGTTCAACCATCAAAAATACGAGGGAGTTTCTTAGATTTAGATTTGTTTTTGTCTATGAATATGAATCTTAATTTAAGTTCCTATCTTTTATCTTTTATGATGAAATAGATTCTTCGAACTAAGGCCATGTTGAGGCTTAATTATGATAATTGAGATATAAATTGTATTTTTCATATTAATTCTATTATTGCTTTGTGTCTTGATCTTGTTTGAATGCATCATATGCTTAGCTACCATATGCATGATTTATTGCTTAAATTATTCGTTCAAGAGAAGGTAATTTAAGGTGCAAAGATGATCATCACATAATCCGTAAAAAATAGGGAATTGCCCCGAGAGATAGGTACAGATTCCCGGGTGCAGTTAGCCGGATTAATCCGGGGAAATTCTAGAACTTGAATGCATGATTGTTGGTTAGATTCTCGGATAGACATATCTAGAGAACCATCAATTAATCATAGGATTATTACAGCCGAGACATCGGGTAGTAATTATTTAAGATTTTTTCCACCAAAGCAACATTAGTCTAATAATATGAGAACATGTTTATAATGAAAATTGATTAATTTATGCCAACACATGTGTCTTAGTTGCTCTCTTCCATAGCTATCTTGATTTCGACATCTTGTTTCTTATATCTTACTTCCATAATATTTTAGTTAATTCTTGTTTTAGTTTAAGTTCTTCAATTGCTTTAAAATCATAAACTAAAATACAAGTCCTTGAGGTTCGACAACCTGGACTTTATTGTCCACTTTATTACTACACACGACCAGTCCACTTGCTGTTTAATACACGTAAGGATTTTTCGTGTCAAGTTTTTGGCGCCGTTGCCAGGGACTTGTTTAATTTTAGTTTTTGATTTTATTGCAAGTTTTAAGTATTTATTTTATTTTTATTTAATTTTTTTATTATTATTATTTTTATTTTTTTCTTACACTATTACCTCGCAATGACTAGAAATTTTCCAGATATGACCCTTCCGGAGAATCAATTATGGCTGCAAAGTGTCATTCAATTCGCAAAGGATAGCAATTTTCCTGATATGACACTACCGGAGAATCAATTATGGCTGCAAAGCGTCATTGAAGCGTGTTATGCACAAGGGTTCTTTTCACAACATTACCAAGAAAGAATTTCTACTCCGGAGGAACAACTTGATAACACCATTGGAGAGCTCCACTTTATGATGAAGGACGCACGGCGGGAAATGAAGGAGATGAATCATCAACTCAAGCAACTAACGAGCGACATATCTGAGAAAGTACCATGGGCATTGCTTGGTACCACTGAGATAGATCAAAAGGAGGAATTCAACATCGTGATGTTGAATGAAATGAAGTTGGAAAATTCGAAAGCAGATTCCTCCAATGATGAGCATTCGACTCCTATCATTTCTGACGGTGTTGACATTTCTTTACTTTCTTCCCTAGCCACAGGTAAATCGGTATTTGATGCCGACGATGGTAAGTTGTTATTGAATGTAGGAGATGACATGGTTAATTTCGATAACTATGAGGTTTTTGAGCATCTAATTGATTTTGATTTGTCTTTACACATTGATGTTTTTGATCCTTTTAGTGTTGAGCACTTTCATGAAAAACGAGCCAATAATCTTCAACATCCATACATGATGGAGCTGAAATATGTCAAGGTGATTGGTGAAGAAAAACGAGACATTATCTCTAGCTTGGAGAAAAATCTGCACCACCATCCGGAGCATGAGGAAGAAAAGGTAATAGAGGTATTGAGGGACCATAAAAAAACTCGTGAGTGGATGATTGCTTGGTCTAACCCTAGGATATGTAGCACAAATAATTGGTCAATCTTCACTACAAAGGGCAAAAGGTTGAAGCGATACCCAATAGTGGATTGGAGAACGAATAAGGCATTCACACATAAACCACCTTGAGTCAATCTCTTACATAAAGTCAAGCTAGTGACTTTAAAAGAGCGCTTCTTGGGAGGCAACCCAAGCTTTGTGAGTTTTTTTTTTTTTGTTTTTGCTTTTCGTTTTATTTGTTTTGTCTAAGCATGCACTTTTGGCATGTGTTTTAATATGCTTAATGGTTTGTTTGATAAGTATGTTGAACATGTTAGTAGCAATTTCCCGTTTTTTTGAGAAGCCTATTTTGATGAGATGGGTTTGATTTGGAACATATTTGTGATGAAGGATTGTTTTTCACCAATCCTTGATTGTAAGTACTCTTATACCTTTTGCATGCGTTTATGTGAGACAACATTGGGGACAATGTTGAGTTTAAGTTTGGGGGTATATGTGGGTAGTACTTTGTGGTTTTAATACATTCATATGATTGATCACCATGTGTTTGCTATTTTTGTCATGTCATGTGTACCTCGTTTACCTCAAGTTAGGGGGAATTTGTATGCTATCATGTTTATATGTGTTTATGTTGAGAAAATCAAGCATGGTTTTTTCATATTAATTCTATTGTTGCTTTGTGTCTTGATCTTGTTTGAATGCATCATATGCTTAGCTACCATATGCATGATTTATTGCTTAAATTATTCGTTCGAGAGAAGGTAATTTAAGGTGCAAAGATGATCATCACATAATCCGTAAAAAATATGGAATTGCCCCTAGAGATAGGTACAGATTCCCGGGTGCAGTTAACCAGATTAATCCGGGGAAATTCTAGAACTTGAATGCATGATTGTTGGTTAGATTCTCGGATAGACATATCTAGAGAACCATCAATTAATCATAGGATTATTACAGCCGAGACATCGGGTAGTAATTATTTAAGGTTTTTTCCACCAAAGCATCATTAGTCTAATAATATGAGAACATGTTTATAATGAAAATTGATTAATTTATGCCAACACATGTGTCTTAGTTGCTCTCTTCCATAGCTATCTTGATTTCGACATCTTGTTTCTTATATCTTACTTCCATAATATTTTAGTTAATTCTTGTTTTAGTTTAAGTTCTTCAATTGTCTTAGTCGAATTGATGCATTTAAATTGATTAACTTTAAAAAATGGCATGATTTTTTGAAATAATTTGAATTTAAATGAACATATATATCTTTGAAATTGCTCATGGAGACCCTAGACTAGGATTGATTTCTTAGATGATTCACATTGCACAATAAATCGAGGGTAGAGGAGTTGAGAGGATAACCATCTTGAGACACTTAAGGAGTTTTTCCCGGAAAAATTAACTTAAATTTTTCATAAGGTTATAAGTTGAGTAGTAATTTTTTTATGCTAAACAATGAATTAAAAAGGTTGAAGTTTGGTATGACCACAAGTGGTCAGGCTAATATGTACTAGAGGTGAAAAGTTCCATGCCTATATACTGTACTATTATGCTAATTTGAGCTAAGCTCAAGCCAAAAAGAAGCGAATTGTTTAAAAGATCTAGTTTTATTTCGTGGCCTTTGACACTAGAGTGATTAAATCCTTAGGAGTGTCTTTACACTTAATGCCCCAAAACTATCTAGTTTGGGAGTCATTGATCTAAAGCTTGTTACATGGGTGCCATAGAAAGCCTAATGGAATAAAACATGGCACATGATCTAGCCTTAATGAAGTTAATTGGAAAGTTTCATATGAATTGAAAGTTTGAATGTTTGAGATAACGAAATTTAAATGGCTATGAAATTTTCTATGATTCTTATGCTTTGTGTTTGATCATAAAGTTGATAAATATGGGATTAATGTCCAAAATTTGGTAAGGATGCCTCTCGACTATAATACCTTAGATTTATTTTCACTACACCATATGGAGTCTTTTCCAGTATTGGTGTCACATGAGCAAAAGTAGTTGATATGTATATATATTTGTGAGCTGTAAAAGGATGATTTTGTGCCATTTATTTTTGTTAATTATGTTGAGATGTATTCATCTGGTTGAGATTGAAAGTTTGTTAGATTTTGTGGGTATATCATATGCAAACCCTCACGAGACTATAACTCATCCTTTGAGGTAACTCAACGGTTTAAAGGCTTGTTGCACATGCTAAGTGCAATCGTTTACTCCACGAAAGTGAGTTCGTTTGTTGTTTTTGTTTTCTCCTTTTGGTTGATGATGTTTTTTGTGCCCTAGACCTTTTATTGCTCGAGGTCGAGCAATTGATAAGTTTGGGGGAGTTGATAGGAGTCATTTTTACGTGTTATTAAGCCCCTTTGCGTTTATGTTTTAGGTTCATTTATCGCTTGATTTTGTCACTTGTGCGTTTAATTCGTGCATTAAGTGATTTCAGGCCTTAAGGGTGGAAAAAGGACGTATAAAACAAGTTTAGGCCAAGATGTTTCACACCTCTACGACCAAACAAGCAAGAAACAAGCTGGAGTTAGCCAAAATCATATTTTAGTACCATTTCCGCACACCTGGGCGCCAAATCAGAAACAACCTCCACATTGGAACGTCATTTTGATATATTTAGAGACAGAATTGGATGAAGTGGACTTTTACAAAGTTGTAGATGTATGTCTTATCGTCACATGGGGACTTGAAGCATCAAATTCGGAGGTCTGTGGAGAATTTTATGAATAAAACACTATCTCTGCGCTGGAAAACACGAAAGTGGCAGCTCCCATTCTTAATAGGTGGAAAACAAGAGAATGGTAGTTCACATTCTTGGTAGATGGAAAGGAAGAGAATGGTAGCTCACATTCTTGGTAGGAGGAAAGTAAGAGAATGGTAGGTGGAAAACAAGAGAATGGTAGTTCACATTCTTGGTAGATGGAAAGCAAGAGAATGGTAGGTGGAAAGAAAAGAGAATGGAAGGACATGTTCTTGGTAGGTGGATTTTTTGGCTATAAAAGGAGGATTGGAGGTCATCCTACAAACACACTTGAAAAACACATTCCCCATTGGGGGAGCCTAAACACATCCTATCATCATCTTCATCATCCTTAGATTAGTTATGAAGATTATCAAGAACCTTTGAAGGTGAAGAAATCAAGAAGCATGGAAGAGATGAAGATCGAAGTTCAACCATCAAAAATACGAGGGAGTTTCTTAGATTTAGATTTGTTTTTGTCTATGAATATGAATCTTAATTTAAGTTCCTATCTTTTATCTTTTATGATGAAATAGATTCTTCGAACTAAGGCCATGTTGAGGCTTAATTATGATAATTGAGATATAAATTGTGTTTTTCATATTAATTCTATTGTTGCTTTGTGTCTTGATCTTGTTTGAATGCATCATATGGTTAGCTACCATATGCATGATTTATTGCTTAAATTATTCGTTCGAGAGAAGGTAATTTAAGGTGCAAAGATGATCATCACATAATCCGTAAAAAATAGGGAATTGCCCCTAGAGATAGGTAGAGATTCCCGGGTGCAGTTAGCCGGATTAATCCGGGGAAATTCTAGAACTTGAATGCATGATTGTTGGTTAGATTCTCGGATAGACATATCTAGAGAACCATCAATTAATCATAAGATTATTACAGCCGAGACATCGGGTAGTAATTATTTAAGGTTTTTTCCACCAAAGCAACATTAGTCTAATAATATGAGAACATGTTTATAATGAAAATTGATTAATTTATGCCAACACATGTGTCTTAGTTGCTCTCTTCCATAGCTATCTTGATTTCGACATCTTGTTTCTTATATCTTACTTCCATAATATTTTAGTTAATTCTTGTTTTAGTTTAAGTTCTTCAATTGCTTTAAAATCATAAACTAAAATACAAGTCCTTGAGGTTCGACAACCCGGACTTTATTGTCCACTTTATTACTACACACGACCAGTCCACTTGCTATTTAATACACGTAAGGATTTTTCGTGTCAAGTTTTTGGCGCCGTTGCCAGGGACTTGTTTAATTTTAGTTTTTGATTTTATTGCAAGTTTTAAATATTTATTTTATTTTTTTTAAATTTTTTTATTATTATTATTTTTATTTTTTTCTTACACTATTACTTCGCAATGCTAGAAATTTTCCAGATATGACCCTTCCGGAGAATCAATTATGGCTGCAAAGTGTCATTCAATTCGCAAAGGATAGCAATTTTCCTGATATGACACTACCGGAAAATCAATTATGGCTGCAAAGCGTCATTGAAGCGTGTTATGCACAAGGGTTCTTTCAACAACATTACCAAGAAAGAATTCCTACTCCGGAGGAACAACTTGGTAACACCATTGGAGAGCTCCACTTTATGATGAAGGACGCACGGCGGGAAATGAAGGAGATGAATCATCAACTCAAGCAACTAACGAGCGACATATCTGAGAAAGTACCATGGGCATTGCTTGGTACCACTGAGATAGATCAAAAGGAGGAATTCAACACCGTGATGTTGAATGAAATGAAGTTGAAAAATTCGAAAGCAGATTCCTCCAACGATGAGCATTCGACTCCTATCCTTTATGACGGTGTTGACATTTCTTTACTTTCTTCCCTAGCCACAGGTAAATCGGTATTTGATGCCGACGATGGTAAGTGGTTATTGAATGTAGGAGATGACATGGTTAATTTCGATAACTTTGAGGTTTTTGAGCATCTAATTGATTTTGATTTGTCTTTACACATTGATGTTTTTAATCCTTTTAGTGTTGAGCACTTTCATGAAAAACGAGCCAATAATATTCAACATCCATACATGATGGAGCAGAAATATGTCAAGGTGATTGGTGAAGAAAAACGAGACATTATCTCTAGCTTGGAGAAAATTCTGCACCACCATCCGGAGCATGAGGAAGAAAAGGTAATTGAGGTATTGAGGGACCATAAAAAAACTCGTGAGTGGATGATTGCTTGGTCTAACCCTAGGATATGTAGCACAAATAATTGGTCAATCTTCACTACAAAGGGCAAAAGGTTGAAGCGATACCCAATAGTGGATTGGAGAACGAATAAGGCATTCACACATAAACCACCTTGAGTCAATCTCTTACATAAAGTCAAGCTAGTGACTTTAAAAGAGCGCTTCTTGGGAGGCAACCCAAGCTTTGTGAGTTTTTTTTTTTTTTTGCCTTTTTTTGTTTTTTTTTGCTTTTCGTTTTATTTGTTTTGTCTAAGCATGCACTTTTGGCATGTGTTTTATTATGCTTAATGGTTTGTTTAATAAGTATGTTGAACATGTTAGTAGCAATTTCCCGTTGTTTTGAGAGGCCTATTTCGACCCCACCAAAGGGTGAATTGGGTCTAACTACTCTAGTGAAAAACTTGACGTCACAAGTGCATCTTCAGCCTGATACTTCAGGTCAAAGGTTCACATATACCTATTACGCATAATCAGTTCTGTCATTGACAGTCACAGAATGAAAACCCATGTGATAAATCCGATGTGAGTCGTGTTCGAGCATATCAGTTCCACTGATGTGGCTATAGTCTTAAGCTCTCACCATCACATGGTGTTCGATTGACACTCTCATGTCAAAGCTAAGACTGTACAAGTATTCGAAGTCTTTACTTGCCCATTAAAAACTTCATTTTACTTGAGAACTAGTTTTAGTAATCAAGGTCGATCTCTCTAGTGCCATTCTTCATATCTCATAAGAAGTAGAGAGGTCGCACTGAAAACACGGACAAAATATTTTACACAACTTATAGATGCAGATAAAAATTAAGTGAAAAACTAAATAGTGCCTTTTATTAATGATAATTAAGTTCAATACAAGATAGATGCCCTACTCATTCTATCCTCTATGGCATCTGAGGGCATAACCTGAACAGCCCGGATACTCGTCGTTCTACCTTGGGTTGTTGTGTTTTCTTAGGTGATAATCTTATTTCTTGTTCTTCAAAACGTCGACAAATTGTTTCTAAATCCAGTGCCGAAATCGAATACAAAGGTGTTGCTAATGCTGTCGCCGAATCTTCTTGGCTTCACAATTTACCTCTTGAATTACATTGTCCTCTTACTTCTTCCACTATAGTTTATTGTGATAACATTAGCTCCATTTACCTTTCTTCTAACCCCATACAGCACCAACGTACCAAACATATTGAAATAGATATTCATTTTGTAGGAGAAAAAGTTGCACTTGGTGAAGTTCGTGTGTTGCATGTGCCCTCCGCTCATCAGTTTGCTGACATCTTCACCAAGGGATTATCCTCACCTTTATTTCTTGATTTCAGATCCAGTCTCAATGTTCAGGAACCTCCCGTTTCGACTGCGGGGGAGTGTTAAATATTAGTTTCCATATTTTGTATATCTCTTTACTTGTATTTACATTAGGTTTCTTTCCTTGTATGTAGATTAGGGTTTTATATTCATTGTAACTCTATATATACATTCCATCCTCAATAATATTATTCACGGGGTTTAGAATTCTAACAATTACCAAACTTGTCTCCCTATTTTAACTCTATGAGCTAACAGTTACATGTGTATATTTTATAGGGAAAATTACCCACTGACCCCCTCACTTATTGTGTAATTACCAAAACTTCCCCTCACTTATATTGAAAATTATCAACACACCCCCACAAGGGGTCTATTTGTAAGGTTTACATGGGTAAAATTGTAAGAATTGTTAAACGCATAGGAGGGTGTAGTTGTAAGAAATCCTTAATATGAGGGGATGTGTTGGTAATTTCTAATAAGTGGGAGGTTCGTAATTACACAATAAGTGAAGGGGTCTAAGTGTAATTTTTTCCTATTTTATAAGTAGTGTTGATTTAGTCATGGAACAATTAGTCAAGATTGCTTCCAAATCAAACTCTTCTTAATTAATATAAACCAATGCATATCTTAATATAATATTTAAAATTAATCCAAACCTATGTTTCCATCTCTCTCCTATGTGGACAATGAGGTGGATAAGTTCTATTATCTCTATTTTGCCACATTTGAACATTACCTTAAATATCTTCAATCTTATAATTTTGAACCTTTTGATATCATTTATTTTCACCAATTAAGCTAAGAATTGTAATTGATAAATGTGCATAACTGATGAATTCATGATTTAATTTATTATATAATTACCTGTATTTCCAAGTATAGATTTCTCCAATTTTGATCCACCTTATCGATCCTATCATATAAGATTTAATATTATAATATGAAATATCTAAAAATGGATTTTGATTTGAAAGAATAAATTAAAGGGTAGTCATATCATATTATATTATAATAATTAAAATTTAAAAAGATTACCAATTAATTATTTCATTTTTCTTCTTGATTGAATGGATAAGTTACTTCTGATCAATTTTGCCATGTAAATCAATTTATATTTGATAATAGTGTCCTGTTATATATTTTGTATTTTCTTTTGTTAAGTAGCTACATAATTAAGCTCATAATATTTGTTTATGTAGTAGCAAGAACTATGGCAAATATGGTTCCTCCCTAAGTTATGGCAATTCAAAATTTAAAATTCTCTATGTATATATGATTTCAGTCCTTGGTTTAATCCCTAAATTGAGTTAATTAATGGTTGCTTTCTGTAATGATTGCTCATAGCAATTATGACTACATTTCAAAGCTATTATATATATTCCTCAATTTGTCCAATGGTTCCATCTAACGAGAATTATTGTTCAAGCTATTATATATTCCTCATTTTGTTAATTATTTTAATTTGCTCTCATTAAAGTGTAGTTATCATTTTTGTGTAAATTAGTTTAATTTTTTATACAATTATTCCTTTTAATTTATGATATTGTATCATTTTTTTCATTTGTGTATGTGATAAATTATGGTGTGAGGAAGAAGATTCTCCTTGGAAGCTTTCAAGTTCGCCCTTCCTGATGAAGCAAGCCAAGTCGAGAAAAGAGCAGCTAAGAGTTTGCAACTAATTTAATAAGGCCACTAGATCCCGGCAATAGTTGCATCTCGGCGATAAGACCGTTACAAATAAGGGTGAGCTAAGCTGCAGCACTTATGCTAAATATGGTAATAAGATGTTCTTTCGTAAAGGGATGATCACCCAGAAAATGACTTAGCAGCATTCTTATGCCTAGCACGACTCTCGAAAGAGGAAGATTCGAATAAGATTCTCCTTATATATTTGTAAAAGTACCCATCTAAACAATTTTAATATTAGATGTAATTTAATAATTTGTTCTTTAAGTTTTTACTCATAATGTTTTCTTTGTTGCAAGAGTATAGTGACTGAAAAAATCCAAAAGTCGAATAATGGAAGATTTAAAGCAGGGTAACTATGGTTATATAAATATTTAAAGTTTTTCTCCTCAACTATTATATTGTAATTATTTTTTTCTGACCCTCTAAAGACTGCTACAGATTCATCTCCATGTTTGCACGCTGAAATTTGTCCATTGTTTAAGGTATGTACTTTAACAACGTGCTTGATTTTATCTATAAAGAATATATTACTTTAGTCAATATATTTACTGATTAATTTAATTTGTAGGCTCAAAGTTGATGGACGATAAAAGAAAAATTCGTGAGGTAAACATCTTCAAAATGTCACAAGTATTAATCAAACATTTTAGTGAATTGGTTCATCTATGTATTTAATATTTCATATATTTGTTGCAGATCTACAAATATATTGATGGAAATTCAGTTGATTGTTATTGCAACAATATTGAGGTAACTAATATTGTGACTAATTCATTAAATTTAAGAATGCATATATTAATAGTAATTTTCATAAATGTGCACGAATATAATAAAGATAATAAGTTTAAGTAAATTATTTATATCAAAATTTGTATGTTTTTGTGTATACAAGGATATGTTGTTAATGTTAATAATAAATCTCATTTAAATTTTCTTTTTACAGGCTATAATATGTGAAGAAATCGTCGAAGGGCCAGAAAGTTTGATTAGAGCATTGATTCAAATTCACTTATTAGGATATTCTTCATTTAATAAGCATTCACGAGATGGTATTATGTAGATGAAGAGACTCAAATTAATTAGTAGTTAGGAATGACTGAAATGTCAAAGATATCTTATTGTTCTATGATTACAGAATCTGCAAATACTTTACATTTTGTAAAATAATTTACATATTATTTGATACTTTTTACAATATCAAAAGCTACAACCACTTTTATTAAAATTATTGTTCTCAATAACATGTAACATATTATGAATATGATTAACATAGTTTATTTATATATAGATAATTTTTTAAACATTCAC
Organism: Buddleja alternifolia; assembly: GCA_019426215.1. Taxonomy (NCBI): domain Eukaryota; kingdom Viridiplantae; phylum Streptophyta; class Magnoliopsida; order Lamiales; family Scrophulariaceae; genus Buddleja; species Buddleja alternifolia. Next base: position 25,889,694 of record CM033399.1, on the reverse strand, counting down.
ATAAATTATTTCCATTATTCGATGTTAGATAAAATCATTTTTTAAAATTTAAGTTGCACGGGTTAAAAACTAGTTAGAAACTAAATGACTATCCACCAATTAACAAATTAACTAACCCAGGGCTAAATAATGAAATACCATGAACGTTAACACATAGCGGTCAATTAACAACATAATTAATACAATGACTAACAATTAACTTAATCAATAAATCAAGATTTATTAGTTACTTTTGGGGATTTTCCTAATAATCAACCCTAATGTTAATAATTAATATTCATGTGTTCATTTTCTAATTAGTGATTAAGCTAAAGAAAGAAAAGAAAATGACAGAAAGACAGAAGCGTACGTGCGTTCAGAAAATGAAGATGTCAAATAGTATTTATATTAGGTTATATACATATTGTATATCCATAAATAATTAGGTGGCTCTTTCTAAAGAAAATGGATGTAAACGTGTCCTTCCACTCTTGGTCCTGATCAACACTCATTTTTAGTCCTAGTTCTTTTCAGTGTACAAATCTACCCCAAAACCTATGTAATTTTCAATTTAGTCCATAAATAATAAAATCAAATCCGGTCCTTGCATATTGAACTATTTTCAAATTAAATATAACCTCTATTTTTTTATGAGGGTCCTCAATATTTTAAAAACAATCTCAATGTAATCTACTAAGACGAATATGACGTTAACTTAGATATACTCAATCTTTCGAATTAAGATAAATTAAGATATAGATAATCAAATATACCACTTAAGAATATGGGGTGTCACATCTTGTGATTTGTGCAACCATCCTATAGTGGCTTATCAACATGTTTTAATAAATCAAAGAACTTCCGCGATTCAGGATTAGGTTGTTGTTCATCGTGTATTGGGTCTCAATCAATCTTGGTCCCCATAGCATCCACAATCATTGTTCTTTAATGAGATCCTTCTTCATTAGCAACCGTTGAAGAACCTCCAACTTTCTCTCTTGTGTTCAAGGATTTACTATGTGCTTACCATATATTGTAACCACGGTTAAATCTATTCTTTTCAATGTGATACCGATCATCATTTCGATTAAAGATTTTTTTATTACCACACTAAGACCATGGAAATCTTATTTGTCCATTATTAACATATTCTCGGTGTGCAAATATATTTGTGTGGTGTAAAAATTGCTAACACGGTATCAAGATTGCACAGCATATCCTTAAATACAACAATATAAAGAATACATATGTATAAAATAATTATATACCCGTGTCTCATCATCATGTGCCTTTTAGATATGTGATGAAGTACTATCTTCATGAATCGTCCCACCAACGGGATTAATTTGTGAACATTAAGTCTCATTGTCCTCTTTATCCCAAAGGCTCAAAGCTCGTCCTTATCCATGATGTGTACCACGCTGGCGATGTGTGTCTCGCCTGTGTTGTACGCCTCGCCCTCTAGTCGGCATCCAGTCCAAAATAAAAATAACATCAAGTTTAATTATTGAAACTTCTAAGAATTCATTACTGTGAGGGTAAACAAAAATATAAGAAAGATAAGAAAAAATACCACCAATTTAGCATAAATCAATAAGAACAGATCAGTTATTGAATAAATATTAAATTAAAATTTTCAAGTATCTTATAAGTTTCTGTGACGTCTCTAAAATTGAACCTAAAACCTGGAATATTCTCAAAATTTTCATAAACTTATAGATCTGAAATCTACATTAAAATGAATATGCAATACTTAGTTACAAGTAAGAAAATAAGGAGACATCACCTTAGTTAACCTCCAGAATTGTGATGAGGAAGCATGACACATTAGAAGAATGATGCACATGGAGGATCGCAGAGCAAATACCATGAGAGGGTATTGCTAAATGTTGTTATGAGTCTTCAAGTAAAAAATTGTTGGGATTGTGAAGCCCGACAAAAAGTATTAAAAAAAATAAGGCAAAAAGGAGCCAAGAAAGATATCTGGTTGAAAAGCACAACTATGGCTATTTATTGTTTTTATTAGGTTTTCGATCTGCCCCAAACTTGAGGTCTAGTTTGCATACTCAATGCTTAGATTGTAATTTTGCATGGACTGCGCCATATGATGTGGTATGCACTTGCTTTTTTTCATATGCCTTTGCATGAGATACGTTTTGATCAGAGGGGCACGATTTTGTGCTGAAAAAGCATCTCACTAGAAAGAGGGGAGCTTCGGGCTTATAAGCCTCTCAAGTCCCTCGTCTTCATCCGATGTGAGACAGTAGTAACATACACATCATCAATCCCCCTCAAACAAGGGGCTTGAGTAGGTCACACATGGTCTCGTTCCTACAAACAACACCAGGATCATGTGGCTCACACTTGCCTTCTTGGACACTAGACAACCTTGAGCGAGGTATTGTAGGAGACACACGGTTTTGTCCTGAAAAGGCACCTCACTAGGAAAAAGGAAACTTGGGGCTTGTAAACCTCTCAAGACCCTCATCTTCATACGATGTTGGACAAAAGTAACAAACACATCACTAGGAAAAAGGAAGCTTGGGGCTTGTAAACCTCTCAAGACCCTCATCTTCATACGATGTTGGACAAAAGTAACAAACACATCATCAGCCCCCTCAGACGTGGGGCCTAGGTAGGGCTTATGGCCTCGTTCTCACATACGATCCTAGACACGTGCCCTCGATGCCAATGACGAGTTAGATTACATAGAGCACTGATTTATACTAGGTCTAATTGCAATTTACCTCCATATAAAACTCGTTAATAGCAATATGGTCTTTAAACAATGAAAAATAGCATACACAGTCGCAGTGTTTGCGCATGCCGCCTGTAGGGAGGCAGTGTGATTCATATTTACAAACATAGGGAGGTAGATAGTTAATTGTTTATTCATAGGTTGTTTTTTTTAACTATTAACGGGTTTCACAAGGAGGTAAATTGTAATTAAGCCATTTATACTATGCAACCTTTTATCTATTTATAGAAAGGCATTATGTATTTTGTTCATAGGAATCTTTATAACATCAATATTTGTTGAGCAAATAGTCCATCTGTATCAAGGCAAACCTTCTACTCCTTATGGGATAATGAGACGAGCACTGGAAGGTTTTTGTACTTCAATGCTCAAAAGGGTTTGCAAGTCAAAGAGTCTTGATTGGGCATTGAGATTCGACTTATATGAAACATGTTCTGACAAGGAGTGTCAGTTGGACACTATGAGATAGCGGGCACTTGTGGCGTAGATATATCAATAGAATTGATATATTCGAACACAACTCACAGTAATCCAATCATATAGGTATCTATTTAGTGACTATCAGTGATTGAATTACTGACTACGATAGTATGCATGATCTTTAAACCTGAGGGGTCACAATCAATGTGCTTGTGACGTTAGACCTGTTACTAGAGTAGTTAGGCTCAATTTACCCACTAGCACTACTACAGAAATGACCTATAGCAGCGGTTTTTTTGGGCCTATTACAGCGGTTTTGAACCGCTGCCATAGGTACCGCTACCATAGGTCAAAACCCTATGACAGCGGTTCCGGAACCGCTGTCATAGGTCACCCTATGACATCGGTTCTATAGAAACCGCTGCAGTAGGGTGACCCTATGGCAGCGGTTTCGGCAGAACCGCTGTCATAGGGTCATTTATTCAAAAAAAAAAATTAAATTGGACCCTATGGCAGCGGTTCCGGCTGAACCGCTGTCATAGGGTGGTTTATTTATTTTTTTTAATTTTATTTTATCGTTTATAATGTTGCCATGTCGGAATGACACGAAATTCGCACGGTCATAGCGAAACGGCATTCTGAACAAAATGCAAGAATTTTGCGCTCTCGTGATTTTAGCGATCCGAGATCGTTTAAGGCCTCAAATACGCGTTTTATTACATAAATACGTATTTTGTAATAAAACACATATTTGAGGCCTTAAACGATCTCGGATCGCTAAAATCACGAGAGCGTAAGACAAAGTCTTACGTTTTGTTCAGAATGCCGTTTCTCTATGACCTTGTGAATTTCGTGTCATTCCAACACCGCAAAATTTCAACCGAGAAATATTTTCATAAATACACAAATATACGTACACCCACATATACACAAATATACATACACCCATCAACATATACACAAATATACATACACCCATCAACATATACACAAATATACATACACCCATCCACATATATACATACACAAATATACACACACCCACACATACACAAATACACCCATTAACATATACACATATATGCATACACCCATGAACATATACACAAATATACATACACCCATCCACATATATACATACACAAATATTCATACACAAATATACATACACATACACCCACATATACACAAATATAAATACACCCACACATACACAAATATACATACACCCACACATATATGCATACACCCACATATACATACATCTATATATACTCTATGTGTGTGTGTGTATATATATTTATCTAAAAAAAATACCAAAACTAAATGGAAGAAGGCGGCGGCGGCAGAGGCGGAGGTGGGCGTCGGCGTTGGCAGAGGTGGGCGTCGGCGCTAGGTGGGCGGCGGCGGTCCTATACCGAGAGAAATCGAGAGAGAGAGAAGTAGATCTAAAAATAGAGAGAGAAACCGAGAGGGGTGGCGGACGGCGGAGGCGATGGTGGTGGTGGTGAGAGAGTTGAGAGAGAGAGAGTGAGAGTGAGAGAGAGGGGGGGTCGGTTTGAAATAAACCCGCCCAAATTTTGAACTTTTGGCAGCGGTTCGGGCAAAACCGCTGCCACAAAGTTCAAAAAAATTTTTTTTTTTTTTTGACAACTTTTGGCAGCGGTTCGGCCGAACCGCTGCTAAAAGTCCAAATTTTTTTTTTTTTTGACACCTATGACAGCGGTTCGGCTCGAACCGCTGTCATAGGTCCGAACCGAGTGCCCCCTATTACAGTAGTTTTCAAAACCGCTGTCATAGGTGCGCTGTAATAGGACTTTTTTGTGGTAGTGTAGTGGGGCCGACCTCGAATTGCGATCTCAATGAACAAGTAGCAGTTATGAGGTGACTGCCAAGAAGAGATTTACTGTCTCGACAATAAACGAGAATGTATCCTGTGCAATCATAGGTAAATAAAATTATAAGTATTGGCCAAAGCATATAAACTAACTCGTGTGGAACACGGAGGGTAGTATGGTAATTTCATCTTACTATGATTCATTGCACAGTATCGAGTCCTGTGAGTTTGACATATTCCATGACTCTCACTCGATCGGAATACGTCAGTGAATGGTATACTCGCACGATATTTATAGTCTAGAAGTTCGTAATGACCCAATCATTTCGTGCTCGATTGGGCTACAATGTGAGGCCAAATGGTTGGTTAGGTGTTACCCTCATCCTTTGCATTTCTCTCATTTTCAATCGGGACAGACCCAGAGAGTCGCGCTATAAGGAGTAAGCAGGATATTTATTTGTATACGTTGTAGGGACAGACCAGATCAACTTAGCCCACCTTGACCATACATTAGGGCCTAAGAGGTTCCTACTAATGGGTTTAATAAATCCTCAAACTCTTCAGTAAAAGTCAAGACTAATTTGCCTAACACGTAACAGAATAGAAAACCCTTCTCCTCTTCTCACTAGCCGCCATCTACCAAGTGAGAGCAACTCGGAGGATTTACATGCTTGCTTCGCGTGACAATTTAGAGGCAGGAGTCCCGATGATTGCTACTGTAGACTGCAGATCAAGAAACGAAAACATGCTACAAAAAGGTAATTAGATTATGCTTTTCGTTTCTATTTATGTAAAGTTATTAAAAGCCTAAAAGTGATCCAACATTAGGAATCCACGTGTTTAATTTCCGTTGGGCATCTGATCGGATTCCTAACAGCCAGAATGATGTGGTATGTATTTGTCATCTCGCCCATCAGACGCCTTTGCACGAGGTATTGTCTGCTTTGGCCGGAATTGCATGATTTTTTCTTTTAAAGGGGTCTCGCTAGGGAAATTGGAGTTTCTGGCTTATAAGCTTCTTAAAGTCCTCGTCTCCAAAGTAGCATGCACATCACATTTCTATGTATCTTTAGTTTTCATAAATTACAAATACCTTTGTTAGGCTTTGAAGAAGCTTACATTTAAGTCCAAAAGGATTGAAGACTAGGTTAGATTGGTCAAAATTTGATCCAATAAAGCATTTTAGAAAGACTGCCTTAATCTTTTAACCGCGTAGGCGAAAAACTTTAATGACGACTTTGGAATGAGAGCAATTATTAATCAGAAATACACGTCAAGTAGTTGTGTGATTATTTTCTAACATTTTATCTAAAGCAAAATGTGTACCGTTCAAGAAAATCCATATTTTGGTATGGACTATGAAGTAGCGACGACAAGTCAAGTTTTGAAACACGTGCAAAATCACTCCAAATTGGTCCATGTTCAAATTAAGTTGTCGCCTACTAATAAATTACAGACCTTCTGCCACCAGATTTCTAACTCTCTAGTCAATTTTAAAATGTAACTTAATTATATTATACCTAATTAGATAACTTAAGTGGAAAAATTACGATTTGATGCAATAATCAATTTAAAAATCTAATATATAGTAATGGGAATGTGCATAAGTTGTTATTATTAATCAAGAATTAGCGTCATAAAATTTGTTTATGAAATTATTACACATAAATTATGATAATTAAATGGCAATATATTTACTTGTTCCTATATTTGTAATGTAACAATAATTGTTAACAACCACAACCTAAAAATTTATTGTTGTGGTACAAGAAAAATATAATTACTAAATGTAAAATTTTAGCGGGCTGGATCTTTTGCCCCACAATAATGTCACACAATAGTGTCACATCATTGAGATATTTTTTTATTTTTTTTTGCTAATTATATCAATAAGGGAATGATAAATATAAAAAACTGCTAATAATAATCTACTCGCGTATCAATTCCTTGTTGATATGACATCGTCGCGTGACACTGATTATAAGCTCCACTCCATAATTTTAGTGTCAACATCAACATGATATCTAATAATGCTTTATTTGTCTTTCTTGTAGTAGTGAACCTCTAATGAAATTAGAAAAGTCTTGGCTAAACACGTCGAAAGATAACCATGCTATCCCAAATACTATTCCAGAACTTGAGCTAGTTAAGCAATCTATTTCTCATTTCCTAAGTTGATTTTCTGAATGGGCATTTTAAGATTGCAATGACGAGTGTTTAATTTGGTGAAAATAGAGTTAAGTCATTTTAAGTAAGAGTATAAAGAACGAATAATTTGTTCAAAAGTCAATGAATTGCACGTGTCAGGTGAACTTCTAGAGATACGACTTATTCAAAAGCCACTCAAATTTAACTATCAAATGGCGCTGCAATAAAAACTAGTATTAATGACAAAATTTAATGTGTCAATGTTTCAAGATGTCAATATATATACATCATGAGTAATAATAATTTTTATTGTGTTACAATAAAGATTTTCAGTGACAAAATTTATTTGACACATGTAATTAGTGACAACAAATAAAGTTGTCATATCAATAGTGACAACAATCTTTTTGTCATTTGTTTTGAGTGACACATTATAGACAATTATTGTCACTATTAACTTTTGAAAATCATTTATTTGATAAAACAAAAAAAAAAATTGTCACTTCAATATACTTAATTAATGATCACTGGTATTATCACTTGTCATTAATTTATTACTTTTTTTGTAAAGTAATTTTATCAGACAATTTTTTTATTATGAGTAAATCAGAAAGTTTCAAATTTTGAAATTATTTCATAATTAATTCGACAAATCTAGATCAAATGTTATGTTTTATCCATTTTACAAGAATGCTAAATGAAGTAAATCATATAATTGAAAATTTTGAAAATCTGATGAGTCATTTTTCCCTAAATCATTCTTTTTTCTCTCTTCATTTTACAATTATTATTAGTGGTATGGTCGATAGATTTTTTTACGAATAAGTGGCATAGTTGATAGATCACGCATTTATTAATGTGCAATTACATGACCACTTGCTATTCTTTCTCCAACTTACATGACAGTCTATTCTCTCTCTCTCTCTTCAACTCGTACATGTCACATTGTCTCTCTGATCCCTCTCTCTAACTTTTATTCATTATCTTCTCTAAAAGTCTTTTTTATCTCCCAAACTCCTATTTTGATTCTTTTTACCAGTACTATAGTAAATTATTTTTCATTAATAAGAGAATAATTAGCATAGCATATGATAAATAATAAAAATAAACTCTTTTTTGTGATTTCAAATAATTATGCAAGTACATTCAGTGCGCCATACAATCTATTTTGGGATAATTGTGGGGCCAAATGAATCACTGAAGATATAAGAGCACCCATGTGTGGGTGTACATTTACAAGTTTTTCCGGATTAAACTATTTGAAGAAAATGAGTCCTTTGTTTCTTGATTTGGACTCAAACAGCATTACAGCCAGTTATTGTTTTTGTCTGTGAGTCATTTACTTTGTCAGCTTCAGAAGTTTTGGTTGGAAGAATATTTGCTTCCGACTTGTACTGTTCTTGCACAATGGTTAGTTCTACCTCTTTTTGGTCCTTACTCTTACCCCATATCACTAGATACAATCCCAAAACAATTACCACAGCTCCAGACACCCTGCAATTATTCAACTATATTAGTTCACAATTTTAAAATTCTTTTTGTGTTTTTCCAATATATAATTACGACAAGTTTTCTTAGTTGGTACGGTATCGAAGTACTCATAAGCATCATATCATCAAAATAATTCGTGCATTGTGAAATCCTCGCAAGTCCAATACATGGATGTTGTGGATTCCATGACCGCATGAGGAATGTAGTTGATTTGAATTTAATAAGAGACCGACTAAAATATTGAGGTACTTACTTTCCAACGTCCATTTGCTCAGCCAAAATGAAAGAACTCAACACAGCAACGATGACCATGCTCAAAGGATTAAAAGCTGTCACGAAAACAGGGCCTTTTTCCTTCATAATGACTCCCGAAACATAATAAGTAATTCCAGAAGAGACTATTCCCTGCACCAAATTAAATAAAATCTATTATCAGTGGAAGATCCTTTTTTATTAATTTTTTCGCGAGAAAATACAGTATCTTACTCCATAAACATAAGCTAAAAGTTTGGCGTTCCATCCCAGGGCCCATATTGCGGTATTGTCCCTCTCTACCATGAAAGTGAGTACAGTTCCTTGCAAGGATCCAAATGTGCATATCAGTGTCGTTAGGGACAATCCAGCTGGGTATGACTTCAATGTATTTGCCTGTCAATTAGAAACAAATTTAATCTTTTGTTTTTCTGAAAAGGTTTCTATAAATTATCGGCGAAAAAAACCATAATTGTTGAAATTAAAGAGAAATACCTGAAGAATGTAAAACAAAGAATAACCCAGACATCCCGCCCCGACCATGAGAGCACCCTTAACGGGATCATTAGCGGAACTAGAAGAATTAGTACTATGAGATTCATGCGTCCAAGGTAGTCCTAGTACTGGTCCTTTAATAAGGGTCATTATCATGGCTCCACCAACAGTAACCACAGTCCCCCAAATCTTTGCATGGCTTGGTATTCTTTTGAAGTTCACCTTCTCAAGCCTACAGAAGATGAAATGCATACTATTTAGTCATAGCTCTTTACTTATGTGATTAATGTATAATATGCAAATAGTGATAAAAAGTTGGGGTGTTGTTTATGCACGGTAGAACATGGATCAACTAAAGTATATATGTATATACAAGAATTAGATTTCTTAATCTGTCACCATCTGAATCTCCCTTGTTGTAATTAAAAACTTGATAATTAATACAGTAAGCTTCCCAAAACCCATTTTAGCTTAAAATTTGGTACCTGAGTATCCAAGCCAGTAGAAAAGTTAGAGCTGGAATAAGATTGCACATGGCTGAAGTTACTGTTGCCGTGGTATAATTCATTCCAGCATAGAAAAGATTCTGACCAAACACTGGACTGTGACACAAAAATCATGCAAACTCTTCAGTTGAAAGAACTAATATATATATATATACATATATGAAGTGTGTGTGTGTGTGTGTGTGTGTGAATTTGTGTGGGTTTCAGAGTATTTACTCTAATAAGCCAAGTAACATGATTTTGATAAAAATAGTGAAAGTCATTCTTGGTCGAATTTTCCTGTTGAAAAGAAAAAATCCACAATTAGTATAAAAGTAAAATTTGAATTTACATCAAACATACTTTTGAGTTTGAGAGGAGTAAGAAGAGGAAGATGAATTATGTTTATATGTATACCTCTCTAGAAACAAGGCAAAAGGAGCGAATAGAAGTGCGGCAATAGCATTTCTATAGACAGCAAAAGTGTAATGACTGGTTCCTTGATTTAAAGCAGCTTTTGCAACTATGGCAAAACCTGCACTACCAAATTGAAGTAAAATAACTCCAACATATGGCTTTAATTTCTTCACAAAATTCGACTCCATAAACATATTTTTGTCTGTGTCTTGTTTAATTAAAGTCCAAGTACAATATAGCCTCTGTACGTATAAGTGTTGGGCTTCGTAAGTGGAACTTATGAATGAAAATTGCATGCATGTCTTGTGCTTATATAGCAGTTTCTGGTCATGGAAAGAGGCCATAGGAATATTGACTTTTCAGTATTTATTTAAACATATTCAAAAGCAACTACATCTACTGTTACTGTTTCAATTATATGTACCGTCTGTTTGCTTGTAGTTAGCCATCCGGAAACGACCAATATCTGGAATCAACGGACTCCAATTCTCGCAAGAAAGTTGTAATTTTTTGTTTTGAGAAAAAGAAAGAAAGAAATAAATAATAATTTGTTTATATGAATTATAATTATAATCCAAGGTTTAATTAATGGTGCTTGTGGTTTGTCATACATTAACAGTAATACAGTGGTATTCATGTACTGCAAGTTCAAGGATATACATCCTACGAGAATATGACAGTGCATGCATGATAAATTAAATAAATTAATACGGATTACGGACTATTCCAGTAAGCGCACGCCAGTCGCCTCCAAATCTGAATATAAGTATTAATTATTAACTCATCTACCTACAAACATACATTTATTAAAAAGACGTATCGGTCCTTGTTTAATAGTTTCAATTGTCAAAAAAAAAAAAATAGTTTCAATTGTACTATATATGTCTCTATTATCTATATGTATGTAAATTTAATACATAATTGACACGCTAGAAGCTAACGTGCTTTGGTAGCAAGTATACTTGTCGTGTGTAGTAATAAATGGACAAAAAGTTCGGGTTGTCGAACCACGGAGACTTGAATTTTTAGCTTATGATTTTCGAATAAACGTAAAGACAAATTGACGGAAATTAAGAGTAAAACAAGTAAGCAAACAGAGAACAAAAGAAATAAGAACAAGCAACGGATTGAAACTCAAGTGTGAGAGATAGACTAAGGCACATGCAAGACTTGATTTGATCCTTATTCGCTCAAAGACTCTTGTTGAATTATTAGACCTAGTTGCTATGGTGAAAACTCCTAAGGTAAAGAATACTCGATGTCTCGCAAAATACTCCTACACTTAAGCGGTGGTTTCCTAAGTATGTCTACCCGAAAATCTAACCTCTAAGCATGCATTAAGGAACGAGAGTTTACTCGATTAGAACCGAACGACTTCACCCGGGAGTCTTTACCTATGTCTAGGGCAACTCCTATTTCATCGGTGATGCTATGAATTTCTTGCACCCTAACTTAACTCTTTCTCAAGATACTAAGCTAGGCAATTGATAAAACATATGGTGATCAATCACATGTAAGGAGTATAAGCACAAATTCATAACACATAGCAACAAAGGAATTAATTCAACAATTATCAATAATTCGAATAAATCACAAATCAATTCTTACAAGGCCCTAGCCATATGAATTTAGCCCATAACTATCAACATAGAAGAATTCAACATGTTCTTATACATAAATGTAAACATCAAATGCAATGAACAATGAAAGAAACTCCCTATAAGGTTGAATGGCAATAGATCTTTTGATGTAGCTTCAATCCTTAGCTCTTATCCTCTTCTTGCTCTTCAAGATCAGTGATAATGGCCCAAAACCTCAGAAAATGCTCTCAATTCCCAAGATTCCCCACCCACAAAATGAATTGAAAAATCCTATTTATAGTTCCAAAATTCTGTTATCGCGGCGCCTGGGCGCGCGTTGATCGGCGCCTAGGCGCCGCCTATGTGGCGTGTCTTTCTTGGCGCGGAAAATGGGGCGCCCAGGCGCGCGATATGTGGCGCCTAGGCGTGGCGGTTCAGGCGCCTAGGCGCGGAAGGGCGAAGCTTTGATTATTGTTTGCTGGGTCGCGCCTGGGCGCGAGAAAAATGGTGCCTAGGCGCCTCAGCGCGAAGCCTTGAGCAGCGTTGGGTAAATGAGTCGTCTTTTTGCCCTTTTCTTCGTCCATCGTCGCTTACTACCTGAAAGCACTTTACACACATATTAAACGAACGAGTGGCACGAAATAAACGATATATGGGCCTGAATTGTCATTAAAAGGACCTAAAAACTTATGTAAAAACGACTCCTATCAACCCTCCCAAACTTATCACTTGCTCGTCCTCGAGCAAGAAAAAGCACAAGATACGAACTCATCATCAACCACAGGAAAAAATAATAAAAAGGAACTACCTCACTCACTTTCGTGGAGTAAACGGTTGCATTTAGCGGATGCAACAAGCCTTTGAACCCTTGAGTTACCTCAAAGAACGAGTTATAGTCTCGTGAGGGTTTGCAGACGATATACCCACAAAATCGAAAGATTTTCAACCCCGATCACTCAACGTAAATTACAATGATTAATAGCACACAATGGTATGAATTCATCTGTTTAAGCTCAAATTACAAATATATACACGTCACACACTTGCTCATGTTACGCCTTAACAGCGAAAAGATCATCCTAAGGGTGTAGTGTAATAAATCTCAAGTATTATAGTCGAGTGGCATTCTTACCACTTTTCAAGCATTAACCCCATAGTTATCAACTTTTGATTATTCACATGGTACGAGAATTGAATACAACTTCATAGCCACTTAAAAATTCATCACTTCATTCCACTTTCGACTTTAACTTATGCACTTTCAACTCAAAACATTAGAGGCTAGACCATGTGCAATGTTCGATCCTCTTAGGCTTTCTATGACACCCTTGTAACGAGCTTTAGGCCAATAACTCCCAAACCAGACGGCTTTAGAGTATCAAGTGTAGAGACACTCCTAAGGGCTTAATCGCTCGAGTGTCAAAGGCCACAAAATCAAACTAGGTCCTTATTCACTTAACACTTGCATTGGCTTGAGCTTAGCTCAAATTAACATAATAGTACAGTATTCTAGGCATGGTGCTCTTCGCCCCCAGTATCTATTAAGCCTGACTTTTGCAGTCATACCAATGTTCAACCTCTTTTTATTATTATTAAGCATACGAAGTTAACGTTCTCAACTCATAACACATGTGAAAATTCTAAGTTTATATTTTCGGGATCAAGCCTTTAAGTGTTTCAAAATGGTTGTCCACTCAACTCCTTTACCCTCGATTTATGTGCACATGTGAATCATCTTAAAGACAATCTAATCACGTTTAGGGTCCCACAAGCAAGGAAACGATGTGTATAGCCATTAAAAACCAAATTGATAGAGAAAACATACCATGTATTCAAATTAACCATGCTCAATGCCTCAAGTGAAGGGTTGAAATTCTATCCAAAAAAATTAAAATTGCACACATTTCACATGTAGAGGTACAACACCCCCCCACACACATTTCACATGTAGAGGTACAACACCCCCCCAAACTTGGACCGAAATATGTAAAACATGAATAAACATGACTATAATGGATCTAGTATACCCCCATACACTTATCATGAACATTGTCCCCAAAGCTCGAAAAAGAGAAGGGCAAAGTACACGTCACCATAGGGGTGTTGAAAAGCAGACCCGAGTCCTCGAATGCAAATGTGTCCAAGAGTGGCAATAGCGGTGTGAGCAATGAATGCAACAACTTAAGTGGCGTTTGAGTTCCTTTGGCGCCAAGGCGCCTGATGTGTGGTGCCAGGGCGCGAGGGAATGCGCGCCGGAGCGCGCCTCTGATGGCGCTCGGGCGCCAAGATGCGAAGAGAGGTGTGCACTGGAGTCCTTGGGCGCCCAGGCGCGCGATAATCGGCGCCTAGGCGCGGATAACTTGTTGTGTAGGATTTCCATTTCCTGTTTCAAAAGAAGAAGAAAAACACTTAAACACGGACTTAAAGCGAGAAAATAAAGCAACGAAAGGGGAAAAACACGAGAAAAAGAAAAAGAGACGGAAAGAAAGCTTGGGTTGCCTCCCAAGAAGCGCTAGTTTAGAGTCGTTAGCTCGACTTTTGTGCTTTAAGGTTCAAATAGGTGGCCCATTTAGAACAACAATATCCTTGCCATTCCTCCTTTTCTTCTTATGTCCCACTTGCCTCCACTCATATTGCGGTGTTTTGCGATAAGCCCTTTGTGTCGGATTTGTCTTATCGATTTCACGAACACGTATATGTGGTGGGATGTACTTCATGCAAAAATCATCTTTTCTCACCTTGCCTTGTTGCTCATTGGGGACCTCATCCTCCACCGTAAGAGTGCCCTTAGTCTTACCAAGTGTGCATTGCTCATCAAACAAAAGGTGAATAGCATCGACATATAAACAAGTAAGATCAGCCATAGGCGGTTGCATGTCATGACAAACATCGAACATCACCTTTTTATCACCCACCTTCAATGTCAACCTACCCTTTCCCATGTCGAGCTTTGCGTTGCTAGTGGCTAGGAAGGGTCTTCCTAGAATCAAGGGGACATCAATGTCACCATCCATTTCGAGAACCACGAAGTCGACCGGATAGAAGAACTTGTCAACTTGTACAATGACATCCTCGATAATGCCCTTTGGTTTCTTGATAGAGCGATCCGCCAATTGCACGGACATGGATGTTGGCGTAAGATCTCTAAGGCCCAACTTCTTAAAAATAGAGTAGGGAAGAAGGTTGATACTTGCTCCCGAATCACAAAGAACTTTGTCGAACTTGAGATGGCCAATAATGCACGGTATTGTGAGGCTCCCGGGATCTTTGAGTTTAGTTGGCAATTTATTGAGCAATACGGCGGAACATTCCTCAGTGAGACACACCGTCTCCTTTTCCTCCCACTTCTGTTTGTTAGATAGTATATCTTTGAAGAACTTCACATAATTTGGCATATGGAGAATGGCATCAATAAATGGAATGTTAATCCTCACCTCACGAAGGATTGCCAAAATCCGAAGAAAGCTCGGATCCATCTCCTTCTGCTTCTTTTTGTGTGCATTTGGGAAGGGGAGACGAATCTCGATAGGAGGAGAAGGCGTTGGAGTGGAAGAATCAAAACATGGTGAAACAGGAGGCGGCGCCTGGGCGTGCATATTGGCGCCTAGGCGCGGATCTGGTGGCGCCTGGGCATGCATCATAGGGCGCTCGGGCGCGGAACTGCAAAGTGATTCGTCCTGCAGAGGTGAAGGCGGCGCTTGGGCACCATCTGATGGGCGCCTAGGCGTGGTACTGCGAAACTCCTGTTCAGAGCAGGGGAGATCTGACGCCTGAGCGTGCAACATAGGGCGCTCAGGCACGGGACTACTGGCAGTTTCACCCTCTAATTGTTTTCCACTTCTCAAGGTTATGGCATTGCATTGAGCCTTCGGGTTTTTCTCTGTGTCACTTGGTAGAGTCCCCGGGGCTCTACCATTCACCGCATTGGAAATTTGACCCACTTGGGTTCGCAAGCCCTTCAGTTCCATAAACATGTCCTTCATCATACCCCGAAGTTCGTTGAACGACGTATCGGACTTTTTCATGTAAGCATCGAGTCTCTCATCGGTTGTGGGAGGTCGCATTTGCACTTGACCTTGACCTTGTCCATTGAAGTTGCCTTGCCTCGGGGGTGGGTTATTGAAAGGTGGTCGTGGAGCTTGATAGATCCCCGGTTGTGCGTTTTGTGCGGGGTTGGGCCTTTTTAGAAAATTCTCGGGTACATGAAAGTTCACCCGAGGTTGATTGTGATTCCCCACATAATTGACGTTGCCAACCTCCGGTTCCAAATTCACTACTCCCTCAACCACTTCCTCAACACAAGCAATTTTTTTAGAAGATGAGGTCTCTTCATCGTCGGGGTAAAGCTCGTCTTCTCGGGCCAACTGTTCTATTTTGTCCCATACACTTTGACAGTCTAACCCAAGGAGGTCTCCTCCCGCACCCGCGTTGAGTCTATTCCGAATGTGTGACCGAACCCCATCATAGAAATGAAGTACTTGTTCATTTAACCCAAAATTATGATCGGGGCATTTTCGGAGCATGCCCTTATATCTAGCCCAAGCCTCGGCTAAAGACTCATTGCTCCTTTGCCTAAACCCTTTTATATTACTCCGGAGCTCATTGATTTTGGAGGGTGGAAAGAATTTATTTAAAAAGGCATCGACCAACTCACCCCATGTCGTAATAGATTGCGGAGGTAAGGATTTGTACCATGTTGCCGCCCGGTCCTTTAATGAGAAATGGAAGACTCTTAGACGAATCGCATCAAGATCCCGTGGGTGATATTGAATGGTCACAAGAGCGTCGTCTATAGTCTCTAAATGAGCGTGAGGTGATTCGTCCGGTTCTCCATAGAAAGGTTCTCCTTGCACCATACTAAAGATGTGAGCCAGAATGTGGTAGTTTTGTGCGTGCTTTGGTAGAAGCTAACGTGCTTTGGTAGCAAGTATACTAGTCGTCTGTAGTAATAAATGGACAAAAAGTCCGGGTTGTAGAACCACGGAGACTTGAATTTTTAGCTTATGATTTTCGAATAAACGTAAAGACAAATTAACGGAAATTAAGAGTAAAACAAGTAAGCAAACAAAGAACAAAAGAAATAAGAACAAGCAACGGATTGAAACTCAAGTGTGAGAGATAGACTAAGGCACATGCAAGACTTGATTTGATCCTTATTCGCTCAAAGACTCTTGTTGAATTATTAGACCTAGTTGCTATGGTGAAAACTCCTAAGGTAAAGAATACTCGATGTCTCGCAATATACTCCTACACTTAAGCGGTGGTTTCCTAAGTATGTCTACCCGGAAATCTAACCTCTAAGCATGCATTAAGGAACGAGAGTTTACTCGATTAGAACCGAACGACTTCACCCGAGAGTCTTTACCTATGTCTAGGGCAACTCCTATTTCATCGGTGATGCTATGAATTTCTTGCACCCTAACTTAACTCTTTCTCAAGATACTAAGCTAGGCAATTGATAAAACATATGGTGATCAATCACATGTAAGGAGTATAAGCACAAATTCATAACACATAGCAACAAAGGAATTAATTCAACAATTATCAATAATTCGAATAAATCACAAATCAATTCTTACAAGGCCCTAGCCATATGAATTTAGCCCATAACTATCAACATAGAAGAATTCAACATATTCTTATACATAAATGTAAACATCAAATGCAATGAACAATGAAAGAAACTCCCTATAAGGTTGAATGGCAATAGATCTTTTGATGTAGCTTGAATCCTTGGCTCTTATCCTCTTCTTGCTCTTCAAGATCAGTGATAATGGCCCAAAACCCCAGAAAATGCTCCCAATTCCCAAGATTCCCCACCCATAAAATGAATTGAAAAATCCTATTTATAGTTCCAAAATTCTGTTATCGCGGCGCCTGGGCGCGCGTTGATCAGCGCCTAGGCGCCGCCTATGTGGCGTGTCTTTCTTGGGGCAAAAGTTCCGGGGCGCCCAGGCGCGCGATATGTGGCGCCTAGGCGTGGCGGTTCAGGCGCCTAGGAGAGGAAGTGCGAAGCTTTGATTGTTGTTTGCTGGGTCGCGCCTGGGCACGAGAAAAATGGCGCCTAGGCGCCTCAGTGCGAAGCCTTGAGCAGCGTTGGGTAAATGAGTCGTCTTTTTGCCCTTTTCTTCGTCCATCGTCGCTTACTACCTGAAAGCACTTTACACACACATCTTAAACGCACGAGTGGCACGAAATAAACGATATATGGGCCTGAATTGTCATTAAAAGGACTTAAAAACTTATGTAAAAACGACTCCTATCAATAATTAATCTAATTTGATGAATTTGTAAATTATATTTGAATTCAATCAAAATAGGCGTGGGCTAAAATTTTCTTACAATTGATTATTTAGAGGGCATTTTCATACTCTCTCTCTCTAGAAACTTTCTGTAACTCCATTTACTCTCCGCTCAAAACTTTGGATTAAATTTTATCAAAGCATTCATATATTTAATTAGTCAAAAGTTTAATGCTATATACCACTATTATTTTTCATCGTTTTACCTAGTTCTTTTAATTTTAGTAAAAATTGAATGCAATAAATGTATTGGATTTGATTTGTTATAGTTTATGTTATCATAACAAAAAGATATCTTATCAAATTATGAATGAGTAACAAAATAATGGAAAATACCAGTGTATATTACATTTCTTTTATGAAAAAGTAATATGCAGAATATTATACTTCTTTCCTAAAACAATATTGTCATGTGAGGTCTTCTAGCAATTCATTCATTCTTCAATAAGATGCATGTTCTTTTAATTGTCCATACACTACTACATACAGATTTTTTTCATGAAAAGATAAATTTGGCATTAATAGTACCATATTTACTTTCTAGATACTTGAAGAATAACAAGCTAACTTTTCTTGCCTAATATTTGTCCTAGATCCAAGATCATGCGAGGTCGACAATAAGAACGTATATTTTTATTGACTTAAGACGTCAAAATATTAGGGTAAAATCTGGATCTAATACGTTCAAATATATTGCTGATTATTGTTGTAAATTATGCGGCAAAAGGATTCACCAAATAGTATGGAAAAGGACCAATATATGGATTTATCGATGTACAGATAAAATTCAAATATAAAAGAACATTGGGAGTTATAAGGCAATTTGTTTTTATATAAGTTTTATTTGTATTTTACTTGTATTCACTTATTATTAAGTATATCAAAAGCAATTTTATGTATCATTGAATTATTTAATTTGTCATTTTGATAGGGGTAATTGCATAAAACCCCCTTGTGCTATTTCAAAAATGCTAAAAGCCCCCCTGTGTTCTTAAAAAGTGTGCAAAAAAGTCAAATTCCATTAAAAAAACAAGCGTGTTTTTCATGTTTTTCACCTTTATTGACATGTTCATTTGTCATTTATATAGTTTTCCTATTTTATAAAAGGTAGATAATGTTAATTCACCCAAAAAACACATTTTCTTCTATCATTTTAACAAAATTTGACTTTTTTGCACACTTTTTAGGAACACAGGGGGTGATTAGCCTATTTCGTTAACACAGGGGGTTTTTAGCATTTTCGAAATAACACAGGGGGGTTTTATGCAATTATCCCAAAAATAAAAAGATAATTATTCGAAGATAATTAATATTTTAATAAGTAATTTAAAATGGTATAATACTCCTCTAGTACTCAGAATAATTTTCATATAATGTTCAAGTTTTAAATAAAAATTTCTTTATTAAATAGTGTATTATTCGTCAATTTCCGTACGGGATAAGTATAACAATTGTGCTAACTTTCTAAAATTAAAAGTAAATCTGGTTAATTAAAAATATTATGATTTTTTTTCAGTTGCTCTTGTGTGCGTGTACCGTATACATATAGTAGGAATTTCTTATTGACATCAAAGGGTGATTGACTAAGCATCTAAAACATTTTAAAAGTACTTAAACAAGGTATTCTAAATCGATATCGCTATAGATCTTCGTGCAATAAATTTATGGAAATTCTAATAAAAATTTTGGGGATATCCATAATTTCGATTTCGATTCTAAAATTAAAAGTAAATCTGGTATATTAAAAATATTATGACATATTTTTTTCCCGTTGTTCTTGTGTGCGTGTACCGTATACATATAGTAGGAATTTCTTATTGCCACCAGAGGGTGATTGACTAAGCATCTAAATATTTTATAAGTACTTATACAAGGTATTATAAATCGATATCGCTATAGATCTCTGTGCAGTAAATTTATGAAATATCCATAATTTTGATTTCGGTTCTAGAGAAAGAACGAAAAATTTATAGAAATAATGGGAAATTTGAATGAAACTTTAGATATCTTTAATCAAAACAATTATACATTTTTTAAATTAATAAGAATGCGTGTGCATATAATGATTTTATTAGTCAGTATGAGTACAATTTTTAGCGAAAAATTAAAATTAATAGAATTTGAAAGTAGAATAATGGTTAAATATTTTGAAAACTTCACCAAAACAAAAGACATACAATTTTGATAAAATATATCGTTCAAAATCGTACGAAATTTCAACAAGGATCGAAATCTTTATAATTGGTCTATCTCTTACCTCCACTTCCATACTTAATAGATGTAGTCCCAAAAAAAGAGATAAAATATCTGAAATTAATTTTTACATATTATATTAAGCACAAACATTGAAATCCACTAGAAATAATAAATATCATTCTTAAATTTTGGAAAAAATATGATTTAGATGAAAATTTTGAAAAATTTTGGTTGATATTCTGCAAAATACTTTATTATTTTTGTTAAAATTTTGTAAAATTTAGGTCCCAAGTCGAAATTTCAATGGATATTCAACAAAATTGGATTGAAAGTGAGATTTTGCTTTGGGGCCCTACGAAACCCAAATTTAGGACCATGCTTATATATGATAAGATTCTTTCGAGTCGCATTTAATAAATATGTTCTTGAATTGTTTAGATACTATAAGATTATGGAGATTATAATAGGTTACCAGTGAGAATATTATTATTAAAATGATCAAAACAAATAATTTGATAAGATTTTAGACAATAAGTTATATTATCCTAAGCTACGTCTTAGGAGCTTATAAACTCCGAACATTTTATTTTATGACATTATTTGAAATTATTTGACAAATTAAATACTTTTAATTATTTTATAAACTCTCAAACATATTATAAGATATTTTAAGAAGTTGATCATTCATGGTAATTAGGATCTTGCATATATGGAAGTAGTCAAGATTTTTTCAGAATGATTATTGTCCCATGTTAAATTTGCATATAGTTCTCTTATTGATAAATAATTGGTATTGACAACACACTTTTTCTTTTGGACTTGAAAAAGCGAGTCAAGTGTCCAATTTAGCTTTTTCGACCATAACTCTTGAATATTCAAGAAAATAAAAATAGAACAAAAATTGTGCTTTCAATACATGGAAAGTTATTAATATTTCCCTTCACAAACGTAAAAAAAATAAAAAAATAATAATAATTAACGATATATAGGGGCTACTCGATCAATCTTTGCAAATATTCCTGTTGTATACGTATATGCTACGTACTTGTTTGCAACCCCTAAACCAGATACTTTTGAATACCATTATGCTAGTTCACATTCCCACAACTCCAATAGCCAAACTCCTACTTCCCTTTAAATCAAAAGAAAGAAGGGACACTCATGAAAATAAAAGAGAAAAAATAGAATTCCTGAAGAAGATAGTATTAGAATATGCCCACTTAATGTTTCCTTTTGAAAGGAAACTCGTAATGACTACTCAATTAAGGGAATTTAACAAACACAAAACGAAGAGACATATCGTCCAATTAATAATATATATATAGCTAACATACTTACTGAGAAGAAAAGACCATAGTCTCTACTGGTAAGACAGAAGAAGAGATATAGCTTTAGAAAATGCGAACCTAATATTTTCTTATTTTCACCAAGAGCTTGTTAGCCTAGTGGTATCAACTTCCACTTTCATATGAGAGGTCCTGGGTTCAATCTCAATCTCTCAAGTTGGGATTTTTCTCTCCTTATTTAGAGTCTTATAGGGTCCGTATGACCGATGATTAAAAACTATCGATCCGGGTTTGTCGGATCAAGGTATCCCACTTTGTCTATAATTAAAAATATTTTCTTATTTTCTCTAAAGTTAATAAATGATAGGTCGGGTGAAATTTCTAAAGACAATTACTAACAATAGAAATCTAACAGGCATAGATCAACACATTTGAAAATAAGTTATAATCTAAACTCTGTCCAATATCTACTCATCATACATTTACATAAAATAATGAGTTTTATATCATTTTTAACACTTAAAATTGGAAAGACTTAACCAGTAAATCACCATGTCAGAGATGTGATGGTCTAATCATAACACAAAAATATGCTCAAAAAGTGTTTCATCTTCCATGTAGATATGACATACAATCACATAAAGTGTCAAATTCTACATTCTTAATAACATTCGAAATCATAATATTTAATATTTAAGTGAAAATTAAAATTGAAAACGTGCTAATGGTATGGTTACTTGATCATAGAACTAAAATATACACAAAAAGCAGTTTTTGATCTTGTGCTGTCGAATTCTACATTCTCAACAACGTTCGAAATCATAATATTTAATATTTAAGTACAGTTTATATGATGTTGAATTCTACATTCTCAATAATGTACGAAGTCGTACTATTTAATATTTAAATGACAATTTAAAATTGAACACGTGTTTGATGTCAAATTCTACGTTCTAAATAACGTTCGAAATCATAATATTTAATATTTAAGTGAAAATTAAAATTGAAAACGTGCTAATGGTATGGTTACTTGATCATAGAACTAAAATATACACAAAAAGCAGTTTTTGATCTTGTGCTGTCGAATTCTACATTCTCAACAACGTTAGAAATCATAATATTTAATATTTAAGTACAGTTTATATGATGTTGAATTCTACATTCTCAATAATGTACGAAGTCGTACTATTTAATATTTAAATGACAATTTAAAATTGAACACACGTTTGATGTCAAATTCTACATTCTAAATAACGTTCGTAGTAGTAATATTTAATATTTAAATAACAATTTAAAATTAGTTGGCGCAGCACTATACACCAGCGCTATTTTAGCGATGGTGGTTATTTATTTATTTTTTTGCTTTTTATTGTTTTTATTTTATTCCATTATTTTATAATATTTACAATTAGGTGCTATGTAATTTGGTCCCTAAATTTTGAAAAGTTGCAATAAGGTCGTAAGTTATGTTATTTTTTTCCACTTAGATATATATTGTTTTTATTTAATTATAAATAATAGCTATTTATTTAAACTAGTACAAAATGCATATTCCATATAAATTTAAAACATTTAAAAATTAATTCTTTTTTTTTTTGAATGTTTAAAAGAAAATAATTCTAACATAGATTAATATTACATAAAATGCAAAAATTACACAATTTGAAGGAAAACCAATATAATACAAGTCCTATTCAGTCGTGTGGTATTATTATTAATTAATCAATATTATGTTTGTTTTGTCTCTTTTATATTAAACTTTGTTTTATGTAATATATAAATTGTAAAACCCGTCATTATATTATTGGGTAATTTTTAATTTAATTTTACAAAATATTGAAGCAGATTTAAAATAAATATTAATTATTTAATATTAATTCTTATTATAAATAGCAAAAATATTTACTTGGATGAATATGTGATATAAAACGTAAAATCGGTTGTATTTGTGAAATATATGAAATAGTGTAATGAGGTGTAAAAGTAAATATATATATATATAAATTATTAAGTTGGTGTAAAAAATAGTGCAGTACGCTAGAATCACAGTACTACAACTTCATTAAAATGATGCAAAATTTGAACCGATTTAGCTCTCTATAATGGAGATGGTCATAAGAACTAAAATATACAGAAAAAGCGTTTTCTGGTCTTATGATGTCTGTTTTCCTCTTTTCTCCTGCCTTTGCGTTAGTCTCCACACAAGCCCCCATTATCCTCCATTCCTAAGTCTTTATCTCAATATAAGCCATCATATCATCATCGTGGACACGTCATCTATATATATATATATTACATAATTTTGGGTACGCATGTTTTGTGGCAATTGTATAGATATGATAAAGAGAACAAATTTTTAAGACCCCAACACATTAGCAATCAAATGTCTACCCCTGCAAACCAACCCAATCATATCATGATTGCACAACTAACGACGACAGGACAACTGCATAAACTTCTCGAAATCTAATGTTTTCTCGCAGATTTTCAAATTTGTGGTTGCTGGTTTTCCAAGAATTAATTTACTGAGGATTTAGTACTCCAACAAAAAACCAACATCATTCTAAATAATTGGTCTATTTCACATATTTTGGATTTTTACGATTGAAAATTTTATTAATAACACTATAAAACGATAGATAATTCAGACCTTCTGGCAAAGCTATTCTTATGTTACTAATTATTATTATTAAAGTGAAATAAATTAGGGGTAAACACAATAGCCCATCTTAATTTTTAGGGCTTTTACTTATTGTTTTATATATAAAAAATATTTGTTTACACTTTCTTACCTATACTTCAATCATTTTTATATAATTTTATATTTTAGCATTTTTCGGTGTAATTTTCGCCTGAATTTCATCACATACATCGCATGTGACCCTTGTAAGAGTAAAAATAATATTTTATAGCATTGTGATTTCACTATTTTTATATTTTTAAGTTGAAATGACATTTTGAATAATACAAGTGCATCATAAGAAAATATTGTTTCAATTGATAAAATGTCATTTGTACCATTAAAAGGGTCACATGATGTGATAGAATTCCAGCAAATATTCCTCCGTAAAATGTTAAAATATAAAATTTTGTAAAAATATAATTTTTTGTAAAAATTTGTTTAGTTCAGATAAGAAAGTAAAATTAAAAAAAACATAAAAAAAGTGTAAAAACGCCAGAAAGTGAATGGGCTACTAATCATATAATAAAATATGTGCAAAATATTTACTGCAAAAAAAAGACATTATTAATAAAATGTCAAGTAATAATATCAAAGTTGTTATTAATTATAAATTTTCAGTTGTCACAAAAATAAATTTTACATGTTTAATAGCGACAAGATTTGTATAGAAATTGTCATTCTTGATAATTAATGACAAAAAAATTGTTGTTACTATTAACAATTAATGATACACCTTTATTGACTACTTAGCAATAACAACTATAATTTTCCCTCTATTTATGTTGTCAGTGTACATCTGTCACTAAGTGTCAATAGTGACAATTGTAAAAAATTCTTGTCAATAAAAATCCCTACTGTGACAAAAAAAAAACATTGTCAATCATTATGTATATATAGTGATAATTTTAATATATTATTACTTCAAATTTGTCATTAATATTGCTTTTTTTTAGTATGTTACATTTAAATTTTAATTAGCATCATTAGTAACAACTTTTATACTAATGTATTTAATGTTTTGTTATAAATATATTTTCCTCTATAAGGAGGACAAATGCAACATCATCATTATACACAACCTTTTTTTGTTTTGTTTTGGTACTATTAAAGTAGCGTCCATTAATATTAGCAGCCAAATAAAGTTAACTTGAGTGTAAAATTAAAACAGCATCGGTTAGTAGGACAATATTAATTAGTCGAAAAGTAGGACAATATTAATAAAATATATATTACACAAAAGAGAAGCTGTCTTCCACAAAAATAGGTTTCCTAATCAGATCAAACTCTCAGTAAAAAGTAGAAGCCGATAAATTCTAATCTAAACCTAAAATGATAGAAAAAATATAATTCTGAAAAGAGTATGTCCGTGCGCAATCCAATACGTACCAAAACAAATGAATGTATGCATGCACTACAAAAAAATTGAGTATTGACAATAAAATTATATGTCATGGCTTAAAACCGTGGTCTATAGCCGTCTAACCTCACGGTTAACCTAGCCATGGTAGATATTTCATATAGCTACACTAAAGTTAACCGTGGTGAAAAAGAATGCTAGCTATTTTAAGCTCTAACTAGTCGTGGTGGAAGAAATGTTAACCTAACACTTTATTACAATGGCTAATAGTCATGATTTTTACAATGAACAAAATATTGACCATGACTATAAGCCATGGTAAATGTTTTGGTCATTCTTGCAAATACCACGGCCAAAGCCGTAGCAAAGTCATGGTTAATTGGTTTTAATCATGATAAAGGAACTTTTTACCATGGTATATTGACATGGATAATAATTTTTTTTTTAGTGATTAGATTCAACTAAACTAAATGTAATTTGATTTTAACTTTTCCACACACACCCTGCTATATTGCCGCCTCCACTATTTGACACAATTGTTTCATTGTGTATTTGTTTTTCTTCACTAACTTAGTTGTAAAGAACGTAAGTGAATGGTGAAAAGCAGTCCCTTTAATGAACGAGAGCGAAAAGTAGCTAGTGGATAACCTAATAATTAAACAAATGGGATCCATCTGATCAATATTTTATCTCATATATTTTTCGTCATCATTAAGTTGTGAATCCTATATGATTTCTTCGTATAATTTTGTGATATCGTTTTACTTTGTTTAGTTAACTGATGATGTCATTATATAATTACGTATGAAATGAAGCATTAATAGTTTATAGATCTACTTGGATAGCTAGCATCTTAGTGCATGGGTGGCTATAACAAAATCATGCATTATAATCTGAACTACTTGGTGCGTGTTTCATTAGACGAACCGACCTTGTAAGGCCAGATTGGAATTCACAATTTTTCAAAGATTTCTGAAATATAATATATAAGGAGTAGTACCAAATCGAGGAAAATATTGAATACTAGATATGACCTAACAAAATATTTTGTCCATTACTATATGCTCCATATATTTGCGTCACACGATTGGCTAAGGTGATTCTTTATTAAAAATTATTGGGTTTAGTGTTGAACAAATTAAACGAAAATCCAAACTATGCCACATTGTATCCTATGTGATCTGATGACGTGAAGTGATCCAAAAAAAATTCGATGGATCTAGTCGATACTACAAATAATGGGGACGATATCGGGTTGCTATGATTTTATGTGTTCTATTACTTATTTACTTTTTAAAATATGATCACATAGTTTTGGATAAATCAAACTGTAAAAAATTAGAAAAATGAGTTAACATCAGGTGTAGCATAGGACACATCTCCTTTCCAATGTATTCCACATTCAACCATATACGGAATTTTATCCACATGGTTAAAATGAATACCAATTACCAACTCATGTTACAATTTTTCTCGGGGTTAAAGTAAAAAATTGATAAAAGGATCAGTGAGACGAAATTGTAACATTAGGGATGGTAGCATAATAAATATTAATTTAGGGGCCAAAGGGATACAAAACTGAAATTTTGGGGACTATTAGTGACACTATCTCGTCTTTTCATTTTCTTTCTTTATCTTCTAAGTTATTTAAGCTCGGGAAGAATTTTTTTCTTCACTTATCTATATTGCCTTACGGACTGTTAATTATTTCCCCCTATATATTACATTCTTTTTGCGATGGCTTTAACTTTATTTCTGTCAAACTTTCTCTTTAAGGTGATTGAACATAAAGCCACATTTAACCAAAAGAAAACTTAAAATCCGTTGTAGATATTGAACACATTGGCTAATTCCACTGCATGTATATTAATATAGCTACTTGCATAACCATTGGAATATGTATAAATTAATTATATATACATATATATATATATATATATATATATCTATGTATAAAGTATTTATTTAGTCCCGCCAATTGGCCGCCTCATTACATATGATTATGAACTCCTCAAATTAGAAAATCTTCCAATTAACATGCACCTTCTTCGGCCTAATATATACAATAATATGGGTTGTGCCACATATTTCAACTTTTTTTAATGAGTGGGTCATATGATACATGTCCAAATAATCTATAACCAAAGTTACAATCCGCTAATAATTATTATAACAGTAGAGAAAAGACCCACATGTTGGTAGGAGTAAAATTCAAAATCTCTAATATTTTGGGGACTCATTTCGTCATAGTCTTCACTGAATAGGTTGTCCCACATCAAACACAATGATTGTGTTATTATTAATTTGGCGTATCTCAAATCATTTGGTATTCAGAAGCCAATTCATATAAAAAAAAATTACTAGGAATCAGTGTCGTGAAGAGTTCTATTACACATAGACTAAGAGAAATTTGTAAAAATAGTCTAGTATATAGGGGTGGCAAATTTGATCCCGTATTGTTTGAAATAGCAAAATTGGTCCTATAAATATAAAAAAATTCAGGAAATGAGGACAAATTTGGCCGGGAAGCCTAATTTGGCCAAAGTATGCCATGTGGCATTCAATTTGGGGTTTTTTATATATTTATGTGTGAATTTGTCATGTGTCATTTTTTTTTAATTGTCAGCTATTTAAAAGATGTTGACATGGATAAGAAAGTTTTACTAAATCAAAAATATTAGAAATAAATAAAAGAACATTATGCAAAAAAAATTAAAAAATATGAAAATTGTTTCAAATTAATTTTTAAAATAAATAAATGTATATTGGAAATTATAATAATTTATTGTAAAGAGCAATACTGAAATTGTTATACAAATATTAAAAATATCTTAAAAGGTTATATAGAATTATTTTTTAATAAAAAAAATAGAATAATTTATTATCTAAATCATATAATAAATCTCAATAAATGTTCAGATTTTCATAAAAATAATTAAAAAATATATAAAAATTAAGAAAACATCAAAGTTTCTAACAATAAAAAATATTAAAATATATTGTTTTTTAAATTTGAATAATTATTACATAATTAAAAAAATAAAAAAAAATGGTCATTATCCCCCCCACACACCAAAAAAAAAAAAAAAAAAAACACCCCACGTAGAGACTCTTGCCCCACCTCCCCTCGTTGTTGCCGCCCTTAACCTTCCCCAAACCTTAAAGCCCGACTCCACACCAAGACACACATCCATCGAACAGAACACACGTAACGCACACACGCATCAAACAGAAAACATGCACACATAAACAATATTAACACTTTAATCTGGAGAATAGAGAGAGGGAGGGGTCGATCCGGGAGAGGAGGAGGGCTAAACTCTAGGTGGTCCGATTAGGGTGGAAGAGGCGATGGGTTTTGAGGGTGGGGGGCACCTAAGCAGATTTGACCTGAAATAAAAAATTTCCAAATTGAATTGGTCATGTACATGTTACATGACCAATTTTCGTCCAATTTATGGTTTTCCAACAAAATTTGTCCTTAATTTGCGAATTTTTGATAGTTAAAGGATCAATTTTGCCAATTCAAACAAAATGTGCCCAATTTTACCACCCCTATAGTTACATGACTAATTTTGTAATCTCCGTAGATTAATATGATCTACGTAAAGCAAAAGCGCTTCTGATAGTTTAAAAAGGTTATTGATATTATAACATGTTTAACTTATTTTTTCTTCTTTTTGATAATATAATTATATTGTAAAATAATGAAACATCTTATTTAAATATTCCATTGAACTTGCGAAAGCGTTCACAAACTCCACTTTCACTTATCAACTTGATTCATTTATCTTCTAGGGACATTCATCATGTACTTTTTTATTCTTTGATATATTATATATCCAACACATATTTTATTTAAACCGGATATATGTAATTTATTTTTGTACGCATGCAGCCGAACTTTAGCATTATTTAATTCATACTGCGCATTCCACAATCCACACCATTGGTGGTTAGAGATCATCTTTCCAGAATGTAAGGGGATATAAAATTCTCACCAAAATTGACGCGCGGCTTTAATTAAATTTGAAATTAGAACATTGTTCTTTTCGGTAGAGATCTTGAATTTACGCTTTAAATTTTGCCAGAGAACAAAAAGAACTCAACTTCCTTAAACAAACTCCTAGTCATTGCGGAGTTGGATTTCCACCTACTGTTGGTATGAAATTGTCGTTCTCATTAGAGACATAAAAGTGACCGTGGCAAAAGATATACTCCCGAGATCGCTTATCTTTTGAAAACCTGCATCAAGCTCAATGGGTTCGATGCAGTTCCCGCTTTCACCTAGACTCATTGTCACCCCATACTAAAAAAGTAATAAATTTATCATGTAGATGATGTCCATTTAGGTATTTCACGAAATCAAAGTAATATAACGAGTCAATAGCTATGCACTTTTTTTACGTTGAAACATGCATAACTAATGGGATCCTTTATTCTAAAATTGTATTTTATCTCGTATTTTATATTATATATAAACTTCATTTGTATAAAATTCGCCTTATTTACATTCTTAATTCATTTAATGTGATGACTGTAATACAACTTATTGAAAACCTTTTTCCTTAAATGAGCATATAACCTGGAACTAAATTCATCCACAAAAAGCCCCAAATGTTTACTAACCTACATATTTGATTAACAATAATTTCGTAGTGGTTAATGATTATTGTCCCAATACATACACAATCAATCAACTTTAAATCTACGATAATATTAATATATCATCACCTTTCATGATTACAAATAATATAATTTATAACAACGCAATAAAATAACATGAATGTCCTAATTAATGAAGTGTGACATGCATGTTAGTGCGGCTTTATGTAGTCTACATTATAATTTGGTGCCAATCAACTTACTGCATCAAGTACACTTAAGCACGATGGTGTTGTGGAAAGAAGAAATAGAACAATGGCTGAAATAGAAAAATTTAGGGAAGATCAGTAAAAACCCTTAATTAAAATAAATTTTTATATCTTAAAATCTGATGTTGATAGTTTTTAATCCAAGAAATTCATTCCACCAACTTTTCGTTTAAAAAAAATAACATTTAGGGTTAATAAACTTATGGAATTAAATGCCCTTAATTAGCCTTCTGCTTTATAAGAATTAATCAATTGTACTCTTGCATAGTATTTTATTTGTGGAACTTATATATTGATATTTGATATTAATTATGATTTTAATCTTAAATTTTCAGATTTTAAATCTTCTTAAAAAATTTAAATAGATAATCACCATATTAAAGTCAGAAATAAACTATATAAAAGTATTTTAAATACTTAATATTAAATAAAAATCATGTTATGCCATTCATAAATTTGAAAAGTACAAAATAAATACATTTTAATTGATTAATTCTTAACTTATGAATTAAAGAGTACAAACTTTTTATTTAAAAATCAATTGATCAATTCTTAACTTAAGAAATAAAGAGTAATTTATTCCAAACAATTGTTAGTCTCAAATTCAGAGTTTTTGTAAATAAAAGGTTTGTAAAATGGGTTTTCAGATTGACAAATATTTCTACGGGTATTTTTGATATAGAAATTTATTTTAGGGTGTTTTTGTTAGTATTAGGTGCCCAGATAGCCATTGGTGGTACTGCCAAACATGTAAGCACTTGAATCACAGCTTTGTTTTATATATCAATTCTTTTATATGACATTTTGTCTTTATCTATAAATCTACGTCATAGTTGATAGAGTCCCGAGGATCATTGCATTGCTATGGGAATGGTCGCGCACAGAGGTGGGGAAATGTTCTGCAAGGTTGTGATCCTAAACTAGTTCCAAGCCATAAAGACATGAGAAAAAGGGAAATCATAGTTTCGCCAAGGCTTGCTCATGTAACATTCCTGTTGTAGGAGTGCTTTGTTCCATGGCATTGAGCGGGGATCAGTGCATGTACAAAGGGTCTAGACTTGGAGTTGTGATACTAAACTCCCCCACAGGATTCCATGTTGATTTCATGTCGAACATGGAATCCTAACAATTATGTAGTTGAGATAATCTTTAAGACCTGAGATGTTATGGCTGCAGCGTGTACAAGCCCCTGTACATTAACTTATCCCAGATTTCAGAAGAATCACGAGATGGGATAATGTTGGATACAGTTTAGCTGTATAACGAAACATATGTCATCAAAAGGGGGTTCGATCTATGGTAGGATACCTAGATATTTCGTATGTTGTTATAAGACATAGATGATTAGTAAAAAATCTCTGGCCAGAGTTTCGAAGTCATTAAGAGTGATTGGTGATCCTAGCTTAGATGGCGAAGGTTACTAGTCATAGTTATCTAAGTTACTGGAGTTTCTACTGTACCCAATAAACTTGAATCGAAAAAATGATAGAAGGAGATGGCTCACATGAAGATCATAAATTGGATATGTCCTTCTCATAATCATTGATATCTTGCTACATCTTCATCACAACGTTTCTAGATATCGAATCATGATTGATGAGAATCTTGAGCTGAACTTGGTGATAGATTCAAGATCTTAATTAATTATCTAAGTGATAATTATTTAAGCCATTGGAAAAGGTCTCATTGCCAGCAATAGTTCATGTTCATCAAAGTAATCTGATTCGACTGTGGTATCCAGTCTGCTACGAAACAATTTGAAAAGGTATTATAGCTTGAAAACCCCTATGGCGAGTATTTGTTTTGTAATTCGATGGTACCATGAAGCCTGCTCATTGTGCGTCGTTCTTAATTGAATTTTAAATCATTGCTTCCACTATGTTTGCACAGTCCGAGTGACCACCTGTAGTCCAAAAATTTTTGGTATTTTTTTCTAAAAATTATGATGAGTCATACAATTCTACCTAGTTCTTAAGGGAAATGCATTCAAACTACAGTACAAGAAAAATGGTTTTATACTACAACACAAATGTCATAGAAAAATGTGAAAATTCATAGTATAAACGTTTTTGCTACATATTTCCTAAGAATTTAGCACAGTAAGGAATATAGCTGTTACAAAAGCTTTGCTACGAAAAGATGGCGTAGCAGATACTTTTTGCTACGACCAATATAGCGTTTTAGTACGCTTAATAATTCATACCAAATAAGTGATAAAAAAAACCCACCACTCGGTACGCTGTATGCCTGGTAGCAAAAAGCTTGGTTTTGCTACAATACTGTAATTGTAGCATTAACCTAGAATATGTCTTGATTTCGCAAAAAACAAAACCTAGAATATTTTTTCACTCAATTGTTATGAATTACCAGTTGCATCGAAGGTATCAAGGGTAATTAGAGATGGAGAGTGGAATTGGCCTGAAGATCATACTTATGATAAAGGGAATTCATTCCATGTTACTTGTAATACATAGGGGCAGAGAAGATGGGGTGAGATGGAAATTTGCTAGTAGTGGAAGATTTTCAACAGCGTCGGCAAGGGAATTTTGAGAAATAGGGATGTAGTGAAATCATGGAGCCAATTACTTAGAGGACCCGGGAAAATACCAAGGCATAATTTTATCTTATGGCTTGCTATAAAACAACATTTACCAAGTCGGGATAAGATATGGTTAGGGTCAGCTAATGTCGTGTGGTTATTGTGTGATTCGAATGAGATTGAAACACATGATCATTTATTTTTTGCTTGCCCGTTTTTGACTCTTTGTTTGAGGATTCTTCAACATCAGGTCCATTTCGAGTGGCCTTCTGGTGGATGGAATGATGGTGTTCTAAAGGCATCAATGAAGCGGAGAGGGAAACATTTGATGAACATTTCTTATCGTATTCTCTTGGCGTCAATTGTTTACCTTATATGGCAAGAAAGGAATTTGCGATTGTTCAATGGAAAAAAGGAGACACCCAAGTCGGTTGCATCTCATACTTTAAATCTGGTTAAGAATCGTCTTATCACTCTTCTGCTTAAGGAATCATTCCAATCTTTAGTGATAAAGAGGGTTTGGAAAATAGCTTGGTAGGTATTTAGAATGCTTTGTTATAGACTATATAGATGATGAGAGCATGTAGGCAATTTTGTTCTAGTTGTTTTGTAACTAGTTGGTTGCGTCAAGGCTATCCCTTGGTCGTTTTTAGTTGTAATTCTTTTATCTTAATACAATTGTCTTTCCCAAAAAAAAAAATTGTTATGCTACTCGAGCATAGTAAAAATTTACACCATTGTTAAGTACCAATGTCACTCTTAAATTGTAGTAAATACTATTTTTCAAGTAATTAAATCTTATATAGATAAACAACAAATCATAATATTTCATGCTATATACAAAAACAACAAAACTCTGGTAGAAAATAATGAACATACGGAACATTAATACTAAAAACCTATATTTGAACTAGCATCCCATAAAAATATGTTGCAGAATCACTACCACTATTATCTAAAGAGTCGAGATATGAAATCCTACACTAACATAAATACAAATGTGCATCATACAACTTTTTCATGTTGCAAAAACACCTACATTTAAAAAATGTCTCTTAATCTTCCATGACCTGTGACATAACAAAAATAATAGTAATTAAATAACTACAACTTAAATGTCCATATAAAGAAAATTCAAGAAATATATTAGGATAGAAAGCAGTAGTTTAAGATATATATCAACGAACTCCAAATAAATGCATATTTGAACAGCTTTGCCTTTCAACATACACCTTCAACGAAACATGATCATCTTTCTTTTCTTCATTAACCATAGGAACAACAAATTATGATATTCCATGACAAAACAAGTGTACTCGAATCCCAATCAACAAAAAGAATAATAAACTGACAACCAAAGAAACTTACTAAATTAATTTTTGAATAATTTAATCATGTTTATTAGATTGAAAAGAACTTTTCTACATGAATGTTTTATTAAAATAAAAACTTTTTCCCAAATTGCCGCACCTTGATAGATAACATAATAATCTTGCAGTCTTTTGCTTCTTAGACTTTTCGCCAACTATATGCATCTATTAGCAAATTATTCAATTAGAACTATTTAAAAATGCTAAAATGATCATATTAGACAGTTTCAAAATAAAAAATTAAATGGAAAAATTTAGCAAATTCAAAATCTTTGATGATTGGGTCTTAAGTATCTACAAGATATGGCAGTTCTAATTCTTTTGGGGTACCCAATGAAGGTTGGTTCCATTCATATTAGTTTTGTTAGTCTGAATAAAGAGCTTTAGGAACCCGTATTTGTTGTATCTTCATGGAAGAAAGAGCGGTCTTCTTGGGTTTCACACATTTGGTGTGTGCATGTGAGGTGTATCATAATATCCTCGTTGAACTTTGTCATAGCCATCATAGTCTTGATAGTATGTCCTGGTTCGGCGTTAATATTGGGTTTGAGGCTTGTGATTCCTCGGCACTGGTCTAGGGTGCACTTTGGGCGCTTGAAGCTTGGAACATGATTCCTTAGGATAGAATCTTTCCTTAGTATTTTCGACTTGAGGAGAATTCTTTTTATAGGAATCACAAGCCCTTGTTTTCTCTTTATGACCTAAGCCGGCCTTGTACCGCATATTGGCCCCTCACCAAACTCATTATGTACATAGATGGCTTTCTGTTCATATTTCTCTCAACAAAGGCTTGTAATACTGTTTTAGGGTTGAGTTTCATGATTCATTTATCAAATTGGAATCATTGATTGACCTATATTCTACTCCAGATTGATAGTTAAAAGTTTGTTGGAGCTTGATTAGTTAACATATCAAATTAAGTTTGAACAACTTTTTCGTGTTCGATAATTTTTTGTTATTGTATTACTTCAATTGAAGAAATTGATAGAAAATCATTTGATATAACAGGGTCTATCTATCAAGGAACTAACTTTCGCCTGTATAAGTATTGAGGAGTTAATAGGTATTGATGACATGAATTTTGTCTGAACCCGAGTCCTCAGTAAAATTTATAGATTCGTTGAACATCTCAAATGAGGAGATGGTGGGATGACATCAGAGACTGCGTCGGTGGTCTTCAGCTTCGGTGTCTAGAGATTTAAATTTGAAGGATCTCGTCGTCTTGATTATAACTTAGAAATAATCCTGAAAATAATGGAACAACAGGATCGTAAACCCGTTTTCCACTTCCTACGCTTAAATTAGCACTTCATTATAAAAAAATATAACTAAATGCAAAGTAGAGAGAGAAGATATATAGGGAAAGACCCATTTGAATACAGTGGTATGTATTTCATTTTCTGATGCCTCAAGTGTTTGATGGCTATGGGTATTTATTGGCAAAAATTAGGGATTTGCAATTTTGGTTATCAACTTGTCAACTTGCAAGTACTAATTCACTGAATGAAGGCCTTTCTAATTCTTACGCCCCCTAACCATGCTAGTGTTTGTCTCCTCAAATTGGTTTTGTTAGAGATATTTTGTTGAGGAGTTACGATGGATTTTAACAAGAGGTCATTTGTATTCTTCTTCGAAGTGGTCGTCAAAAATATTTGCCTCTATTTAGAATAACAAGAAGAAATAGATTTTGTTAAAGAAGAAGAGATCGTTTTTAATGCCCTTTAAAAAGCCCTATGTATATTTCAGAAGGAAATTCTGGATAAACTCGATAGGGGTCATATAAATAGTTTTATAGTATTATTAGGACTACCCCAACTTTTGTTTTCTACATATGTAGAAGATGGAAGTTATTATTCTTAAAAAGAGTGTCTTAACGAGTCTTATTAAGTAAGTTATTTGAGTGGTGTGCGTGGAGATGGTAGTGTTATGAAGATAGCATCGAGATCGTGGAAACAACGTCTCCTTATAAATGTTAAGTATAGTCGTGCTGTAAAGATGGCATCAAATCAGTGATTACTGCATATCTTCGTAAATATTGAGTCGAGACGAGTCGATCCATGGAGAAGGCATCGAAGCCATGAAAATAGTTGAGTCGAGACGAGTTGAGCCATGGAGATGGTATCAAAGCCGCGAGAACAGCGTCTCATCGTAAATGTTGAGTCGAGACGAGTTGAGCCAAAGAGATGGCATCGAAGTCGTGAAAACAGTTGAGTCCAGCTGAGTCGAGCCATGGAGATGGCATCGAAGCTGTGAAAATAGTTGGATTGAGACGAGTCGAACCATGGAGATGACATCAAAGTCCTGAGAACAGCTTCTCATTGTAAATGTTGAGTCGAGATGAGCGAGCCATGGAGATGGCATTGAAGCCATGAAAATAGTTGAGTCGAGACAAGTCGAGCTATGGAGATGGCATTGAAGCTGTGAGAACGGCGTCTCGTCATAAATTTTGAGTCCAGGTTAATCGAGGCATGGAGATGGCATCAAAGCCGTTAAAATAGTTGAGTCGAGACGAATCGAGCCATGGAGATGGCATCAAAGCCGTTAAAATAGTTGAGTCGAGACGAATCGAGCCATGGAGATGGCATCAAAGCCGTGAGAATGGCATCCCACATCTCACGGCATCCCATAGTAAATGTTGAGTCGAGACAAATCGAGCCATGGAGAAGGCATTGAAGCCATGAGAACAGTTGAGTTAAGGCGATTCGAGCCATGGAGATGGCATCGAAGCTGTGAGAACATCGTCTCGTCATAAATGTTGTGTCAAGGAGAGTCGAGCTCGAATCCATGAGAACAGTGTCTCGCCATGAATGTTAAGTCGACACTAGTTGAACCATGGAGATGGCATCGAAGCCGTGATGTCTCGAGACATGGGCATCAAAAGCAATGAGTACAGTGTCTCATCGGTTGAGTCGAGCCGAGTCGAGCCATGGAGATGGCATCGAAGCTGTGAGAACGGCGTGTTGCCATTGAAGTTTTGAGATCGCAGGCTTTTACAATTTATTAACAGGCGAGAATATAAGATTTTGACTTGATAAAAAGGAAAAGGTACATTAGAAATTCTGAATACCTTGCTTGGGTTTATCGGTGTGGGTTATAATTTTTGGATCTTTCAGGGGAAATGCTTCGTCGTGGTTTCATAATGAAATCCTTCAGATATCCTGATTGGATCAATCACTCTATTTCTTCCTTCAACTCTCGGCTGTCTTCAACTTGATTGGACGTTTGTCGTCTCTCGCATCCCTTCATTCTAGGGGGCCATCAAACGATGCTTCGATTCTCTACCATCATCAAGGATTGAGCCTGAGTAGTATTTAGGAGGTATACTACTCATGTCGTTGGAGAGATCTCTATTGTTTATACGTTCGTCTCGAGTTTCTTAAGGTTTTTTATGGTGATTCCTTGGGTAACAGATAATTTCTTTAGACTCTCGCTACATTAGCTTGGTATATCGAGATTCTTCTATGAGTACATATTTTTTTGCTCGATGAAGTAACTCGTCCAAGTCTTTGGCAGGCTCCCTTACAAGTGAATCTGCAAAATCTCCATCTTTTAGCCCTTGAGTTTAGGTAGGGTACATCAAATACTTCATTAGTGAATCTTTTTAAGTATGCTAGAAGAGATTCATTATCTCTATGGACTATGGTGAATAAGTGGTTGGGCGTTTTAGGATATTTTCGGTTTCCCGCGAAATGATGTATGAATGATATGCTCAATTGATCGAAACAGTGAATTGAGCCAATCGCAAGTTGAGAAAGCCATGTTTGGGCTCGCCCTGCTAGAGTAGTTAAGAAAACTTTGCAGAGGATAGCGTCATTGGGTCGAATTAGATCCATGGCCGCAACAAATTGATCTATATGTTCCTTTGGATCGTCTTTTCCTTTGTCGTACATGATCAACATGGGTAACTTCACATAAGGGGCGATAGGTTCGTCCAAGATGGCTTCAGTGAAGGGCTGCCTCTGTATATAGGAGCTTGTTTCGTGCATATTTGTTGATGAAGTTGTTTGACTTCCTTCATTAGGACATATATTCTTGGGTCATTTTTTTAATTTTTGTCATTCATCAAATTAATTACTCGATTTCCTACTGTCTTGCTATTAACTTATCCGACTAAGTGATTTTTCAATTGGGGATCCAGGTTGACTTTGGAGTCCCAATGTTGGCCAGATCTTTTGTATGGGGTTTGCTTAGATGTACTTCATGTTAGCAATTCAGTAGGGCTGGTTTGGTGGTGGTTGCTATATTCGCCTAATTTCAATGTGGTTTGTGCGCCTCGCCTAGTAGCTTCTTCAAGTATTTTCTTGAGCTTTTCCATGGTAAGTTGTGCTTCCTCAACCTGTATGGGTTGATAAGATCTGGGTCCATTTTCTCGAGGACCATTCGTTGGGTTATTAGAATTTTTATCTGGATCGCTACGTCTAGATTGAATCGCTTCACGTTGTCCAACCATCTTTCTTAGATTATAGTGTTCCCACAGACGGTGCCAAACTATTGGCACTAATTTTGTCTGAACCCGAGTCCTCAGTAAAAGTTATAGATTCGTTGAATACCCCAAATCAGTTGATGGTCAAATGATATCAAAGACCGCATCTTCGGCGGTCTTCAGCTTCGGTGTCTCAATATATGAATTTGAAAGATCTTGTCGTCTTGATAATAACTTAGCAATAATCCTGTAAATAATATAACAATAGGGTCGTGTGCCCGTTTTCCACCTCCAATTCTTATGTTAGCACTTGAGTATAAATAATATGTGACGCCCCACATTTTTTTGAAGAGGGAATTTTAGTTATTTTTACTATTGGATAGATGTAACGTGAAGGGTTATTTACTTTAGAACTATAGGGACCAGTCTGAACCAGTGTGAAAGTAATTTAGGCTAACTAGAATGAAATAGATTCTATATGGTGGGGCTGACATTGTAAATAAATCAAAGAGAACTTGGTCTAAACTGCACAGTCTTAGAACTTATGGGGTTAAACTGTAAGTTGTAAAATATATAGTGATCAAACCGTGATTTCTGTAGATGGAAAATAATGTAGAGAAATGAAATAGGATTTCATTTTCTGGGGGGCAGACACGTCTCTAACTATTTACACCAAAATGGCTTACATGATGCCACCTCAAGCCCAATATATAAATTCATAATACAAGACTCTACACACACACACACAGATCACTCCATTTCTCACACGCACAGGTATGCCGTCCTTTCCCTCTCTTTTATTCTTGTTTAGTGTTTAATCAATTTCTTGCTAATTAGTTAGTTTAACTAAATATTGCTTAATCATCTCTACGATGTGTGTTAGAGTATTGCATTAGAGTCAAGTCTGAAGTATGGCTCATTCGTGATTGATATATTCATATCTCCATTGAGTTTAAGTAATTAGCAGGGGCTGAACGAGTAGAAATGATTGACTAAATGTGTAATTTCTTCTTGGAATTCAACACATACCTTTTGTATATATCTTTTGAATCCTTTGATATCTGCTAGTTTGAGGCATAAATGGCACTCTTTCACTTCTCTTCTTTTCTAAGTATTGAACTATATCTTTTAATGTGTGGGCTTTAATTAAACGCTCTTGTTCTCTATTCGTGAAGTGTTGTACTCAATTACTTGTTATGTTTCGGTCACTACAGTCTCTTCCTATTAAATTTGTGTGGCTGACAACGTGATTATCGTAGTTAATTCATGAACTTATCTAATTAGGCAAAATCAAATTTGGTAATACAATCTGAAATGTTACTTCTTATTGATTAGTAAATATTATTGAAATAAATAGCTACAAGGGTTGAGGTTAAGCTAATCACTTATGGGGAACTAGTATGCATACTTGATTAATTAGTGAACTTAATGACTTGAACCACTTGGCATTCAAGAAAATAAACTCCGAAGATTGTAAGTTATTCACTTCGGGTCTTAGTTGTAAATTTGGAATCAATAGTTCAAATGGTTCTTCATCTATGTTCCTTGGGTTATTAAAGCTATGCCAATTATTTAATCTTCTAATTTTTCTTATTTCCTAATAGATTGACTTGTAAGTTCCATTTGAAAGTTCATTCCTACTAATAAATTAATGGGTGCTTATTCAGTTAACTAGTTATCAATGTTTAATCTTGACGAAATGCTAATATTAGGAAATATTTATAAGCTAATTATATTTTCTATTTGGTTGATGGAATTGAATTGTTCACCGGAAAAACATGTTTCCCTACAATAGTAATAGTATAGGGTTTTTTATTTGATTAATATAAAAAAAATAAAAAATTCTCAAAATAATATAATTTTAAAATCATTATTTTTTTAATACAAAACGGTATTTGATATGCCGTCTTCACCTTAATTTTCTTTTCTTTTTTTTATGAAAATTAGAAGACGACATTTTAAATGTCGTCTTCATTAATTTTATATATATTTTTATTATTTAAAGTTGAAGACGACATTTAAAATGTCGTCTTCCATTTAAATTTTTTTTAAAATTGATGAATAGTGAAGACGACATTTAAAATGTCGTCTTCACTGTTCATCGATTTTTTTATTTTTTAATTATGAACAGTGAAGACGACATTTTAAATGTCGTCTTCACTGTTCATCATTAAAAAAAAATTAATGGAAGACGACATTTTAAATGTCGTCCTCATTTTTTTTTTTTTTTAAATTTCGAAAATTGTTAGGGTTAGGGTTTTTTGTCAGCTTACGTGTATTCATTAGGCTTACTTGTATTCATTAGGTACTCATATGCACAAGAGCTCCAAAATTGTTCCCAATGACACCTCCTCTACGTCTCCAATACTGAAAAATCTAAATTGGTCCTAGACATGTTTGAGAGTAGATTTCACAATAACTTATCACAAAATGATTTTAATAAAGTTAGCTAACTGAACACTAACAATGATAGAGCTTCCAAAAAATAGAAATTACAAAATAATCTCAAAGATAAGCTCCTGGACATCAAATGGCATACCTTAATAAACTTGGGTTTGCAATAGCAGGGTAGGGTAGCAAATAACTTTGAAAGCACCATGTCTAACAAAGGCCTAAAACAAATTGCACACAAGTTGTTATCAAATTTACGAGTTTGGAGTTAAATTGTAAATAAAACAGATTAAGCTACTCACCTTAAGATATTGTTGCCAATTGATTCAGTACCCCTAAAAAAGAATATAACAACTAAGCAATTCAATTATATAAACCCATAACAAAATTAAAAAAATTGAACACCCATTCGAACAACAACTCTAAGTCATTCAAACAACTAAGTAAAAATTATTTTTTTCAATTTTTATTTTTAGACAATCATGATTTTCATTTTAAATAAACCACTTGAATGATTTATTGTTCGTAAAATAAAATATTTAAAAATAAAATATGAAAAAAATATATATATTTTTTAAAATTTAAAGTCAATTGTTATAATTATCAACAAATTAACAAAAAAACCCTAAAAAATTATATGTAATTAACAAAAAACCCTAACAATTTTCGAAATTAAAAAAAAAATTGAAGACGACATTTAAAATGTCGTCTTCCATTTAATTTTTTTTTAATGATGAACAGTGAAGACGACATTTTAAATGTCGTTTTCACTATTCATAATTGAAAAAAATCGATGAACAGTGACATTCACTGTTCATCGATTTTAAAATAACAAAAAAACTGATGAACAGTGAAGACGACATTTAAAATGTTGTCTTCACTGTTCATCGATTTAAAAAAAAATTTAATGGAAGACGACATTTCAAATGTCGTCTTCAACTTTAAATAAAAAAAATATAAAATTAAAGAAGACGACATTTAAAATGTCGTCTTCTAATTTTCATAAAAAAGAAAAAGAAAATAAAGGTGAAGACGGCATATCAAATGCCGTTTTGTATTAAAAAAATAATGATTTTAAAATTATATTATTTTGAGAATTTTTTATTTTTTTTATATTAATCAAATAAAAAACCCTAATAGTATACTTAAGCAATAATGCGCGTATTCTTGACATTTGAATTCATTTCTAGGTACATGCGCGGCTTTTATATTAATAGTTCTAAAGAGCTTTGGGTTCTGATAGAGAGATGAATCACAATTGAGTAGCAACTCATCTTGTATTATGAGTGTTTTATTTATTAGTTTATCTCATTCTGCAATATTCAGTGTCATTGTCATTCATGTGGACCTGATCACATCATAAATGCGATTCATATAAATTGTTGAACATGCTTATGTGATTTTATGGTTCAAATTGCTTGCAATTGAAATAATCATGGAAAAAGTTATTTAGTCATGAAAATTATTCTATCGTGGACCAATTGTTCATGGTTAGTTCGGATGAAGCAGTCCTGGATATGTTCTACAAAACGGTCTTGGATATAATCTACGAAGCGGTTCTACCTATGTTCATGTCAGGTGGTCTTGGATATGATCTATGAAGCGGTCCTAAATATGTTCATGTCAGGCGGTCTTGGATGTGATCTACGAAGCGGTCCTAAATATGTTTTTTCAAAGCAGTCTTGATTCGGTCTGGGCTCGGGGCTGAACGGTTCGCGGGGCACGCTGGGGTAGCATTGGGCTGCCAGTAGAGGCTTCGTCGTTCAGTGCCCACTTAGGTCTCCTTTCAAGACCGAGATGGAGGTTTCTACGGCTGTGATCGGCGCCGCCATGTACCTAGGCATGGCCAGTTCAATGCGGTCCGCGGGGTCGCTCCCTGCAAATGGAGGATAAGGTAGTAAATGTTAGATTGGAAGTCACAAGGTGGTTTATCTGATCTGATTCTGATTTATTCCTAGCACACCTGATTCACAGGCTTCGTATGTTCAATATGATACGGCTCTCGCTTGATCTGATCTTCACAGGCTGCCTATTCTATATGATACGGCCCTCGCTTGTTCCGGTCTTTGTAGGCTTCATTTGGTTATTCATAATATGGTCTTCAAACTCATATCACTTGAATTGATTTTTAGACGCTTCTCGTTCGTATATACACATAATTGTTTGATTGAATTATTTAACAGTTATTGATGTCACGCTTGTATAAATCATGCATCACGAGAATAGTATTATATACATCCATAATCCCGCACATGCACACACCGGCGCTCACTGGGCTTAGTAGCTCATCACTCTTGTCCCCCTTTCCCCAGGATAAGATGGAGTAGGTGGAGCAGTGACTGATCTTCGAGAGTGATGTTCCAGGACAACTAGAGTGCAAACTCATTGCAATAAAGAGGTCTTGAGCTACCGACCCTAAAGGGATCCAAAGAAGTTACGAGGAGTATTAGCTAACTAGATCAATAAAATGAAATGTCGTTTCCTGTGTCACTAGTGGTTTCACTAGTGCTTTTGTACTTTCAAGTTGTAGAACTTTGAACCACATTATTGGAATGTTGAATTTGTTTAAAAATAATTTATATGAATTGAAATTATTTTTACCTAGTTATAATAGCAGACAGGTGGTACGGGGCGTCACATAATATAACTAAATGCAAAGTAGAGAGAGAAAATAAATAGGGAAAGACCCATTCGAATACAGTGGTATGTATTTCATTTTTTGATGTCTCAAGAGTTTAATGGCCACGGGTATTCATAGGTTGCACTTAGGGATTCATTTGCAATTTTGATTATCAACTTATCAACTTGAAAGTATCAATTCACTGAATGAAGGCCTTTCTCTTTCTTACGCCCCTTGACCATGTTAGTGCTTGTCTCCTCAAGTTGGTTTTGTTAGAGATATTTTGTTGAGGAGTTATGATGAATATTAAACAAGTGGTAGTTTGTATTCTTCGCCGAGTGGTCATCAATTTTTTTTGCCTTTGTTTAGAATAACAAGAAGAAATAGATTTTGTAAAAGAAGAAGGGTTGTTTTTATTGCCTTTTAAATAGCCTCATGTATATTTCGGAAGGAAATTCTGGATAAACTCGATGGGGGTTGTATAAATAATTTTATAATATTATCAGGTATAATGGGCTGAAAAGAATAGGGTCTCGGCGTCCATTTTTTAGTCCATATGCACATATTTTCAGCATTGTGGACTGACCTACGAATGCTTGGTTTAAGAACCTCTCGCCATAACTTATGTACGTCTTTGATCTATGAACTAATAGTAAAATTGTGTCTTAATTTGTCTATTATTGTGAATTGTTATGCAC
This sequence comes from Buddleja alternifolia, assembly GCA_019426215.1. Taxonomy (NCBI): domain Eukaryota; kingdom Viridiplantae; phylum Streptophyta; class Magnoliopsida; order Lamiales; family Scrophulariaceae; genus Buddleja; species Buddleja alternifolia. The sequence goes on along the minus strand of CM033399.1, from coordinate 25,845,093 downwards.
AATGGCTAGATCAAGAGTTGGTGGTCAATGCTTTCCTCGAGGCAGAATGAAGCACCCTTCTGCAGTTTGTGGTAGAAATTCCAATGGCTTATCGGTTGAAAATGATGAGGAGATGCACGAAGAGTTGCCTATTGGCATCGATGCTACATTAGGTAGATTAGCTCTCCAACTTCTTTGCATATATCTTCTCAAACAATATTTTTCATCTCCCATGTTCTTTTGTTAACTTTCTTACTAGTACTATAATAAATTATTATTTTTTCTTTAAAAAAAATTAAGTAAAATTTTAGATAAAATGAAGAACAAAATAATAAAAATAATCATTTCTTATGATTTCAAATAATTAAGCGCACACATTCAGTATGCCATACATTCTATTTCTGAATAATTGAAGGGGTCAAAAGAATCCATTGAAGAGATAAGAGCACAGTTGTTTGCATGTACAATTATAAGGTTTTCCCAATTGGCGAATTACCGAAAATTCTCCTTAACTAAATTAACGACATAAATTGGTCATTTTAATTTCCCCCTTCATTTAGGACTCAAACAGCATTGCTGCCAGTTATCGTAGTTGTCTGTGAACCATTTACTTTGTCAGCTTCGGAGGTCTTTATTGGAAGAATACTTGCTTCTGGCTTGTGTTGTTGCAGAGTACTTAGTTCTACCTCTTTTTGGTCCTTACTCTTGCCCCATATCACTAGGTATAGCCCAATAACAATTACAACAGCTCCAAATAGCCTGCAATTATTAAATTGTTTTAGTTCACAATTCTCATACTCATTTTATTTTTTCCAATTTTAATATGAGGAAGAGTGATGATCAATGTAATTGATTTGAGTTTGACAAAAAATTGACATAGTTAGGGTACTTACTTTCCGACGTCCATTTGCTCAGCCAAAATGAAAGAACTCAACACAGCAACTATAACCATGCTCAAAGGATTAAAAGCTGTCACAAAAACAGGGCCTTTTTCCTTCATGATGACTCCCGAGACATAATAAGTAATTCCAGAAGAGACTATTCCCTACACCAAATAAAATCTATTATCAGTGAAAGATCCTTTTTAATTAATTTTTCACGAGAATGAATTAAAGAAAATAGAGTATCTTACTCCATAAACATAAGCTAAAAGTTTGGCGTTCCATCCCAGGGCCCATATTGCGGTATTGTCCCTCTCTACCATGAAAGTGAGTACAGTTCCTTGCAAGGATCCAAATGTGCATATCAGTGCCGTCAGGGACAGTCCAGCTGGGTATGACTTCAATGTATTTGCCTGTAACAAGAAACAAATTTAATCTTTTGTTTTTCTGAAAAGGTTTCTATAAATTATCGGCAAAAAAACCATAATTGTTGAAATTAAAAAGAATACCTGAAGAATGTAAAACAAAGAATAACCCAAACATCCGGCTCCCACCATGAGAGCACCCTTAACAGGATCGTTAGCAGAACTAGCAGAATTAGCACTATGAGATTCGTGCGTCCAAGGTAATCCTAATACTGGTCCTTTAATAAGGGTCATAATCATGGCTCCACCTACAGTAACGACAGTCCCCCAAATCTTTGCGTGGCTCGATATTCTTTTGAAGTTTACCTTCTCAAGCCTACAAAAGATGACATTCATATTATTTAGTCATTGCTCTTTTCTTCTGTGATAAATGCATAATATGCAAATAGTACTAGAATCCATTTAAGCTTAAACTTTAGTACCTAAGTATCCAAGCCAGCAGAAAAGTTAGAGCAGGAATAAGGTTGCACATGGCTGAAGTAACGGTGGCTGATGTATAATTCATTCCAGCGTAGAAAAGGTTTTGTCCGAAAACCGGGCTGTGACACAAAATCATTGCTAAATAATTAGTCATATTATTAATCATAATATATATATATATATATATATGTAACTTTTAGAGTACTTACTCTAATAAGCCAAGTAACATGATCTTGAGGAAAATGGTGAAGGTCATTCTTGGCCTGGTTTTCCTTTTGGAAAGAAGAAGAAGAATTATTTCGCAATATAATTAGCACAAAAATTAAAAATCAAAATTTGAATTTCACACACACACACACACAGAAGACTGCGAGAGGAGGAGAAGGAAGATGAATTGTATATATACCTATCTAGAAACAAAGCAAAAGGGGCGAATAGAAGTGCAGCAATAGCATTTCTATAGACAGCGAAAGTGTAATGGCTGGTTCCTTCATTTAAAGCTGCTTTGGCAACAATGGCGAAACCTGCACTACCAAATTGCAGTAAAATGACTCCAACATATGGCTTCAATTTGTTCGCAAAATTCGACTCCATAAACATATTTGTCTCTCGGTAGCTTAATTAAATTCCAAGTACTTTAGCTTCTGTATAACAGTTGGAGTACTTAGTAAGTGGAATTTATGAGTGAAACTTGCATGCATGGTTTGTGCTTATATAGTAGTTTCTGGTCATTGAATGAGAGCCTTAGGAATATTGACTTTTCAGAATCTATTCAACTATATTGAAGAGCAACTCAACAAAAAAATATGCTTTAATAATTCTATTTTTCTTCTTGTTATGTGTGTTGGCTTGTAGTAAGCCATCCTGATACGACCATTTAAAACTGACACGACCAAAAAAAAAAAAGAGAGAGATTCATTAATAGTAATTTGGTGGAAGTCATTCCGTGCAACTTCTACGATACATCCTACTAAGACGACTGTGTGCATGCATGATAAATTAATTATTAAATGCGGACGATTCGAGTAAGCGCACGCCAGTGGTCTCCAAATCTGAATATAATTATTATATTAATTATCCTATTTGCGTATTGTGAAATCGAATAAGACTATGTTTGGTTTTGTTTTCGTTTCATTTTCAACCATCATTTCTTAAAATGTTTGAAAAATTGAATTTTTTTATTTTCGTGTGAAAATATAGGCATATTTGGTTGTATTTCTAAAAATTATTGGAATTGATGATATATGCAATGATTAAATTAGTTAAAAATAATGATGATATGAATAGTATATGTAAAATAATAGATTATATTGATTAAATATATTTGTAAGTAAAAATGATAAAATTCTACCCCAAAAAATTATTCAAAATGGGTCTTAAAATATAGCCTGTGAAAGTTAAAATCATGTATTTTATTCCACTATAGCACCATATTTGTTGTCGGAAATGTGAATTTTAGAACGAGATATTAGAGAAAAAAAGATGTAAGTGTGATTGGTAAAGTGAAATGTAATTATTGGAGAATGTGAATGTAGAAAATAAAAATAAGTATATTTTCAGTTGAGAATAGTGTAAACATTGTATTTTTATTTTTCAGATGAGAATAAAAATGGAAATAGGGATATGAAAACACAAACAAACAAAGCCTATTAGTCCTGGTCTTCAAGTTTTTAGTTACGAAACTATTTGCAACACTCCTAGTATCAAAATTTTGAACGAATAACTTTGCATTTGAAGTTTGAAAAACAAATTTTATATCCAAAAGTGTTTCGTCTTGTAATTCTAACATCAGAGTAGATGATGAATTTTCTCAGATATAAGAAAATTCTCTTTCAACTCTCTTTCTATCTCTTCAACTATAATGAAATTCTCTTATCACTCATTCGATGGACCGTATATATTTTTTATGAGAAAATTATTTTTTTAGTCGGTTAACTTGGTCTCTCTTGCGTTTTAGTCCGTTAAGTTGATACCTTACAAAATTAGTCCATTATCTTGTCACTTTTTTTAATTTTAGTCCTTCACCCGGGAAATTTCAAATTCTTACCAAATTAAACCATTACTCCTTACTCTAATCATCTCAACACTACAATTGAACCAAAACAATTGTAAAATGACAATGACAATGCTGCAACATACAATTGAAACAAATAAAAATAGGACCCTTCCGTCTAAATCACAACCCAATTTTCCGTCCATTTGCAATTTATCCCCATATTAAGTGTCTTTTCCGGCCAGACTTCGAAATTTCCCTACGAAAAGGACTAAAATTAAAAAAGTGACAAGATAACGGACTAATTTTGTAAAGTGTCACTTAACGGACTAAAACACAAGGAAGACCAAGTTAACGGACTAAAAGTATAATTTTCCCTATTTTTTATTAAGTGATTCATGATTTCTTCTTTTATTTAACAAAAAAGTGTAGCAGTTTTATGTTGTTAAAGACCACCTTGAATGGAAAAGTGAGAACTAAAATTCGAAGGGTTAATTAAATGCACTCTCCCTCATCTTTTGCGTAATAAGAATCAACCCCATGGCCCCAACATTTGGTATATTGCTAACACACCTCATGTCAAACTCAGTCTAACATGAGGAATCCAGAATGGGAAACCAGAATGGGAAAAGGCATGAGGGAAATCCGTAAGCAAAATCTATACATAAAAAATATGAGGAAAATCCATAAGTATGTCTTCTCTGATTTATCTAACCGGAGAGGTTTCCATAATTTGCCTATCGTCGGGGTGTTTCTCGCGAATTGACCTTTGGTAGAGGCACTTTTTGTAATTCACTCAAATTTAAATCCGGAAATAATGTATTTTTTATAAACAAAAATGAATGGAGGTGTTATAATTAGCTTCTTAATAATATCCTGCAATAATATTTATCGAAGAAAATTCAAGGAAATATTTGCAACGAAACAAATCGTTTGAGAGTTGGATACTCATGGAAGGTGGATGGAAATAACTTATCCTACACATGCATATTGACTCAATATCACTTCACACCTACCTAAGATGATGGATGGTCAAGTCCTCGATACATTAATCATAGGAGTATTCAAAACTAAGATCATGCGAGGTCACACAATCTCTCTCGCATAGGAGTACTCAAGCTTAATTAAACATGTGATAGAGAAAAATCAGGCATTAATATGTATGAATATATTATGGATTATTGTTGAAAGTTATACACTAAAGAATTGGTTCAAAAATATGGGAACACAATATATGAATTTGTTGATGTTCAGATAAAATGCAGATGTAAATGAATTTAGGAAGTAATAATGCAAATTACTTTTATGTAGTTTTTTTTTGTATGGTACTTGTATTCACTTATTAATTTAAAAAGAAAAGCTATTTTCTATGTATCAACAATCCACACCATTATGCATGGTTAGATAATCTTATTCCAGACCTAAATAGGAGTTCATATATATATATATAGATAGATATATGCATATAATTATCAGCAAAATTGACGGTTAAATTAATTTGATCTTAAAACTTTTTTTTCTTTTCGATTTAGAAATCAGCTTTAGACATTGCAACAGAACAAAAGGAACTCAATTTCCGTAAACGCCTTCATAAACACCTTATGAAATATGTCGTTGTCATTGGTGATGACAGTCCCAATAAAACCCATCCGGGCTGCTTATCTTTAAAAAAAAAATCTATTTTATGAAAAAAATTACGAGTTGAAAAACAATATCGAATATTTAAAACAATAAAATATATAATTAATTGCATCAGGATTCCACAATGAAATTACATATTAATAATAATCCGATGTAGAATTACAGAAGAATGCTACAGTTTATTCATCAAAAGAAAAGAAAAAGATAAAAGAAATTAAAGATTAAGCTTTATGAACTTGGAACGAACAAATTTATCATATAAATACATATAATCAAATAATTCACATCATTTTTTATATTTTTATTTTCAATTGATTATATGTTTTTATTGCATTGATTAATTGTTAAAATTGAGTATACAAAAGATAACTTATTAGCACTCAACATGTGAACTACTAAGTTTGATATATAAATGTATATTAATATTAATTCCAAGCACATACATAAAATGATATATAGTTGTAAGTGTCCACACTAAGTTTCTAATAATATTTTAATATTGCATACATTATTTTATTTTGATCTTCTATTCATTTATCCTTTTGAGGAATTAACTTAGTACTCATATTTCGTTAATGAGACATTCATTAACTCTTTCAAAATCTTTGATTTTTTAATATTAGTTATGATATATGTGCATCCATATTTATATTATATCGTTTATATTATAATATCATGTTGTAGATACTCTGGAAATCTGAATTTCATATTAATATGACGAATGTCACATGTGTATCAATAACCATTTCAAATTCAATAGCACATTAAAACTAAACAAACTCAAAAGGTTCATGACAATTAAACGGCTTAAATATAGTTGTTCAAGATACTTTTGTATGTTGAATTCATGAGAAAGTGAATTTCATCGTTATTTCAGCTTTTTTGACTCGTGAGTTTTTAACGAGGAGTTATATATAATTTCTAAAAGTAAAATATATATAAAAATTAGTCCCTCAAACTAACAGTCAACAGCAAACATTAATAACGGTGTTTGAGGCAGTGTCCTAGTTTATCAATTTATCCTAAAAAATTAAGACAATCTCTTTTATACCCCTCGTTAACTTGACTTATTTTTAGAAAAACAAAATTGCCCCTCATTTCAGTAAAACTAATTTTTGTAATTAACCGTAAATTTATGAGGAATTTGGTGAAAAGTGTGTAGATGAAAAGGATTTTGTAGTTACAGTAGTATTAGTATTATCGGGTTTTGTTTGATTCTTTTAATTTTTGTTGGGTTGAGTATATTCTCTTTAAAAAAAATTCAGTAAGATTGATGAGTTCTATGAATTGCATTCATTTCTTGATTGAATTTGTCGGGTTTAAAGCTTTTTTTGTTTGAATTTGTGGACAGTTGAAACTCCTGAGTTTTTGAGTGAATTGTTTTGTCTTTACTGCAATTGTTTGTGGACTGTGCTTGGTAAAACAACCAGGAAAATAATTGACAAATAAAAGGAATAAGAATGGTGAAATCAGAAATGAACAATTTGATGGGTCAAATATGTTAAAAAATATTGGGATAATTATATTGGGTATTCCGGAGGTATTGTAAAATTACAAAAAAATATCCCTTAGTTCAATAAATCACATTTAACATCCAATCCGTATATTCAGCTAAACATTCGGCACCTTCCGTTAGGGTTTCAGTACGGCGCCGTTAAAATTTTTGCTGAAGTTCCGAAAATACCCCTAACTTTTTCTAAACCTAGAAACTCAACTTTTTTCGGATAATTATACTCTTTTGGTGTTATTTGTAATGTTTTGTAAATGTGTAGGTGTTATATGCAATGTTGTCTTTGAAAAGTAAATAAATTATTATTTATAAGAAAAAGATTATTTTCAAAAAATAAAATAAATTGGAAATTATTAAAGCAACATTAAAACAATTTTACTTCGAATATTATGTAAAGAATATTCTTTTAATCTATATTTAAATTATATTTTAAATTGAAATATCATCTAGGCATACTAAATATAGAAATTTAAGAATATACAAACTTTCATTTTATTTAATTATTTTTTAGCATTAATTTAAGAATATTAATTAATATATAATAGTTTATATAATTTAAAATTATATGTTTTAAATTGACTTGTAAAATTTAAAATTAAATTTAAAATTTATATTCTAATAAACATAATTTCTAAAATAAATTAATTAAATGATATATTATTTCATAAATTAAATAAATTGTCAAAAAACAAAAAAAGGGGGTGGGGAAAGTATCGTTTTCCCCGTCCTCAGCCCCAACCCCAACCCCAACCCCACGCTCAGCACCACACACACATAGACACACAATTATCCGCACACACACACACGCAATTACACGCTCACAAACTGTCACACACACACAAACACAATTACACACACACATGAACACACTCGCGCACACCGTCGCACACAATCACACTATCCATGCCTATTTGAAAGGGCGGGAAATGAGAGTGTAAGGAACAGAGGGGTAAAGAGGTCATTTGACCTGTCAAATATTTTTTTTGTTATTATTTTAGATTTCTTTTTTCGGTTTTCCGTAAGGGTAAGAACGTCTTTTGACACTTTTCGTCCAACCTTACATGCATCAATATGTGAAACATTGTGATGCTAAATGTAATTTATTAAACTAGAGAATATTTTTTGTAATTTTGTAATACCTCAGGGGTACCCAGTGCAATTATCCCTTTATATATATTTATATATATATATATATATATAATGATGAAAGGATAAAATCATCCAACCATCTCCAATCGTCATAAAGCCGTTCAAGAAGGTTGGGGCAATTCTATGCCACACAGGTACCAATGGTCTCGGTGTGGCATAGACCATTGGATCCCTCAAATAGGGGGGGGGGGGGTATTTACTAAAATGCTCCCCATCCAATTGTCTATGCCACACCGGGACCATTGGTACCGGTGTGGCATAGAATTTTCCAGAAGGTTGTATAGTACCACGTCAGCTCTTCACAAACGGAAGGGTTAACGGACCCTTAGTTTGAGGGACTAGTTTGTATAGGTAATTAGTTTGAGGCTATATCCGACCAAGCCTATAGTTTAGGGGTATGATATATTTTAGGGAACAATAAACTTTGACCCCGAATTATACCTTTCGTGCCAACTACCCCCTAGAAAAATACACTTATCCCCTTCAATTGCAAGGAATGTCTATACTACCCTTAAACATTATCTTTCCTTTCATTTCTCATTTTCTCCATCATTTTTTTCTTTGCTTACATAGATAAATTAAAATTTATCCAAAATATTATAATTAATATGATAAAATAATAATTTGCAATAATTTTTTATCTCAAACATTAAGTTAATTTGTGAGAACACATTATATCAGTGTTTGAAAAACTTCAACTAATGCGTTGTGACAAAATTAAATTAATTCAAATAGATTTGTAATATGTTTTATGTATATTTTGATAATATGCTTATATATGTGTGTGTGTGTGTTTATGTGTGTGTGCGCGCGCTTGTGCATGTATGTGTGCATGTGTGTCTTTTAAATTAGGGGGTGTAAAGATATGTATATTTTTTTATTAATTTAAATATATTTATATATATTATCAAAATATCATATGTTACCATTAATTTTAAAATATATTCTAGTAAATTAGGGTATTAAAAATACACATATATGTAGTAAAAAATATACATAAAAGATATCTGTTACCATTAATTTGAATTTGCAATGAACTAACGATGCATTAATAGAATTTCATCATACATTAATATAATGTGATTTCACCAAATTAATTTACTATTAATATTCAAATTGTTATTTTAGAAAATTAGTTATAATGCATTGGGTAAATTTTAACTAATCTATGTAAACAACGAGAATTTTTGAAAAATAAAAAAAATGGTGGAGATATTGAAAAATGAAAAAAAAAATGATTAAGGGTAATAAAGACAATTAGTAAATGAGTAAGGGGTATATATTTTAGTAATTTTTGAAGGATCAATTAGTAATTATATGTGTGGGGCTTGGATTCCACTCCTACTATCACTTGTTGCCATGATATGTGGAAGGGGTAGATATTTCATTTTTTTTTTAATTTTAATTTAACATTGACATAATTATTTCTCAAGAAATATATTATATTTCATTAATTTTTAGTTCAAATGTGTTTTTTCTTAATGTTCTATTAATGTATTACAAAAATAATTTTTAATTTACACGAATTAAGTATACATCGGTTGCTAGTACTAATGATTTAACTTCACTATACAAAATAAATATTTGTACCAGTCAAGATATTCCACTTTTTGGATAGGAAGTATTACTTTTGAATTTTGACTACAAAAGTCAAGTTTTGAAACAACGCGCAAAAGCACACAAAATTAGTTCATATTCGAATCACATCTCAATGCAAATCTTTCCGGTCAAGATATTTGTATTGTCTTGTATTTCTAAGAGAAAATTACACACGGACCCCCTCAGTTCGGGCAGATTCCGAAGTACCTTGGTGAAAGCTGTCAACTGAAGTTTCTTACAAGTTTCTTAGTGTACCCATAGACTAAGCTAGTCAACAGTTGCTATATTCTACTCCAAAATTCTTCTCTTACTCAAGTCCATTGTGACGGATGTCCGGCCCACAATTACCCTACCCAACTTCAGATAATTGGACTATAGTTTACCTACTAAATTTCTCACCCCATCATATATAAGAGGAATTATTTTCTCAAGTTTGAACATATAAATGATAACAACCTTGATTATTCTATCAAGACAAGATCTTTTTAATTATTCATAATATGCATTTAAATACTTCTCAAGTTTGAACATGAAAGTGATAACATTTACCAAAATATATATATATATATAAGTGATAACAAACTTGACTCTTCAATTAAGACAATATCTTTTTAATTATTTAAAATATGCATTTAATAACTTGTTGAATTAACCGGACAAGGTCATTCAATATTATTATTTATTTTATTATATATATATATATATATATATATATTTGGGGGGAGGGGGGGGGGCATTAGTTTGTTAGATATGGTCCTTCCTTATTCGAAATTTTATAATAATTTGTTTGCAACGTGTTTATTGTGTGTCAATTCAATCTTGCCCCCGCTATTAGCTCTCATGAAAGTGTCACAAAAGAAGTAAAAAATAAAAAATAGGACCAAAGTGAGATGAAAATTGCAAAAAAAGGACCAAATTAAAACAGGAAAACCTTAGCTGACTGACGTGTGTAGTACACTCAGTCAATTTCTGTTCAATCTCTACCGGAAAGGATTAAAGTGAGATGGAATTATTACTTTAGGGACAGTAGCGTAAAAAAATTTACTTTAGGGACGTAATTGAGACAAACGTAATATTTTAGGAATTATAAGTGACATTTATACTTTTTTTGTAATTAATTTAGATATCGAGTTTCACAAAGATTCTACCTAGCAAAAGAATGATGGCTTCGTTAGGTTCATGCGTATTAATGTTTAGGTTCCATAAGAACACATAAAGTTGAAGCACACACTTGATGACAACTAGAGAGCTTCTAAACATAAACTATCAAGAATTGTAAATTAGAAATATAAAATATAATTAAATTCTAATATTTGATATATATATATATATATATATATTTAAGTAAAATAAAAACCAAACCGTACATTGTGGTGCGATTTTCATTTAATTTTTAAACTAGCGATTTATATAAAAATTCGACAAAATCAATGCATTGCTATGCAATTCGGTAGGTTCGAATGACCTTTTAAGTTCTTTTGATCAGCCCTAAGAAGTAAGAATAACTATCAAAAGCAACAAGAGAGAAACCGAAGCATAGTCCGTTTACTGCCGATGGACTACGTCTATAAGCGAAAGGTGAGAATTATTTAAAATGAGTTGGTTTTACATGAAAATCCAACATATTCAATGGGGCTACTTGTGCCTTGACCCTATTATTAGGGCTATCGATTGGGCTAGGGCCATTTTTGTTGAACAATGACCTAAAAATCTCTATCTCAAATTTTAAATCTTTAAATTAGTTAAACTTAAATATTCGGAATTTAGCCGCAATTAAAACTTATCTAATCTGTGGATGTCCTCGTAACAACGTAAACGACTAGCGAAGTATTTCTAAAAATTGTAGGGCCAAAATAATACAACGTAACAACAATTAAGAGAGACACTTTCATGAGATCAAATAGCGGGGGCAAAGTTAAATCAATGCATAATAAACGCGTTTCAAACAAATTATTATAAAATTTCCAATATCTAACAAACTTATAATCCCCCTGCCCCCAAAAAAATAATATATAAATAATCTTGCCATGTTAATTCAACAAGTTTTTAAATGCATATTTTAAATAATTAAAAGATGTTGTCTTAATAGAATAATCAAGTTTGTTCTCAGTTATACGTTCAAACTTGAGAAATTAATTCTTCTTATATATGATGGGGTCAGAAATGTATTAGGTAAAATACAGTCCAATTATCTGAAGTTGGGTAGGGTAATTGTGGGCCGGATATCCGTCACAATGGACTTGAGTAGGAGAAGAATATACTAACTGTTGACTAGCTTACTCTATGGGTATAGTAAGAAACTTCAGTTGATAGCTTGCACCAAGACACCACTCATTTCTGTTATAAATTTTGTGTTTAAATAGCTATAAATTATTGCAATAGTCTCACAAATATACTACTAATCTATCAGATATAACTATTATAAATTATGAAATAGTATATATTAATTAACATAAAACATTGAAATAAGATACTGTAATGACCCAAATAAATTGTGTAATAAGGCATAATAAAAGAGTTTTTTTTATAAGATAATCTTGTGAGAAATTATGCATTTCGTGACTATAATTTTATTGTCACAATAATATTTTTTAATAACGAGAAATGTCCTTAAGTTGATGACAATAGGAACAAAAGCACTTGCCCAATTCAACAGTACTAATTTCTCTTTTTAGTTTCACCAACTCATTTTAAGTAGTTTTCACCTTTCTCCACACATACCCAATACAACACTAATTTCTCTTATAGACGTAGTACATCAGTAGTAAATGGACTATTCTCTCTTGTTGCTTTTAATAGTTATATTCTTACTTCTTAGGGCTGATGGCTGATCAAAAGAACTTAACAAACCATTCGAACTGACCGAATTGCATTGCAATGCATTGACTTTCTCGAATTTTTAAACAAATCATTTGGAAATTAAATGAAAATCGCACCACAATGTATGGTTTGGTTTTTATTTTATTTATATATATAGGGAAAATTACAAAAAACTCTCCAACTTATGAGCTAAATACAGACACTTTTTTGTCTAATTACTTCCACCTCCCTAAATTTAATGTCTAACTAACAATTGAGATCCTTTTTGTACGGATTTCAATGATGTCATCACTAAATTTTTTCAAAAATCCAATTTTGCCCCTGGTGTTGACCTTTGTGCATGTTGACTATTTTTTTGGATCAGTTTACCCTTTTCATGTGGAGGGAGCTACATGCAATCTCTTTAAAAATTCAGGGAGGTAGTTGAAAATTGAGATAAAATAAAGATAATTGGTTTTATAAAATATATTTTTTTATGATATAATATACATATATATAGGGAAAACACATAATATATGTACATATATAAATATAGTAATGTATTTTTTATGGAAAATATATAAATATAATACATATATACATAACATATATGTACATATGTATATATATTGTACTTATATAGTAATATTACACATATATATATACAAATACAAAAATTATATAAATATTATATATATATATAGATATATAGATATAAATAGCAAAAAAATATAGAAAAGTATTGTTCATCGCCTTCTTGAACCTTCTCAAGATGATGATGAACAGTAATTATATATATATAAAGAAAAGAAAAGTATTGTTCATCGTCTTTCGGGAAGACAATGTACTTATATAGTAATATTACATATATATATACAAATACAAAAATTATATAAAAATTATATATATAGATATAGATATAAATAGCAAAAAAATATAGAAAAGTATTGTTCATCGCCTTCTTGAACCTTCCCAAGAAGACGATGAACAGTAATTATATAGATATAAATAACAAAAAAGAAAAGAATGTACTTATATAGTAATATTACATATATATATATACAAATACAAAAATTATATAAATAATATATATATTGATTTATTTATTTTAAAAAATAGAAAAAAAATGGAAAATAGGCTAGGTTTGCGCTAACCTAGCCTATTTTCTATTTTTTTATTTTTTTAAATAAATAAATCAATATAAATATATATATATATATATATGAATAATTAGTTAAAAATTAAAATACACAATATATATTTAACTAATTATATATATATTAATTTTTAAAATTAAGATATATAAATATTTTTTTTAATTTTTAATTAATTAATTACATATATATATATATTTATATTGATTTATTTATTTAAAAAAATGGAAATTATCATAGATATGGATGATTAAACAGGGAAGCATAATATTATCTAGATTATCTAAAAAGAAATAAAAATATCGATTATCAGACAAAATGATATAAAAAATCATTGGAAATAAACAGTAAAGGATTTAAGCTGCTAATCTATTTAAATATGTATTAAACCCTATTTTAAAAGAAGAAGATCTCATTTTTATAAAAGACAAAAATATAAGAAACCTAAACAACCATTTTTCAAGCGAAGAAAGAAAAATGTTAAAGAATGCAGATGTTATTATTTCGAAGAGTTAGGTCATTATGCTGACAACTGCCCTAGAAGACAAGATATCGTTTTCCTAATGTATCTGTTACTCCAGGATTATATGTATCTAATAATTTTTGTCCCCAAGGGTCAGGTATCTTGGTGAAAAATAAAGTTAAAAAGTGATTCTAGTAAAGGCGTTCCTTTTGGAAAAATTGGTTTAACTGATACCATCTGGGATGGCACCGGAAGCAAGCGCAGCAAAATCAGAGTTGTAGAAACTTTCAAAATCAAAGTTATCAAAATATCGTATTATATTGATAATATCATGAAAATTAATCAAATTAGTAAAATAAGAATTATCATAGATATGGATGATTAAACAGGGAAGCAAATTATATAAATATTATATATATATATAGATATATAGATATAAATAGCAAAGAAAAGTATTGTTCATCGCCTTCTTGAACCTTCCCAAGAAGACGATGAACAGTAATTATATATAGATAGATATAAATAACAAAAAAGAAAAGAAAAGAACTGTTCGTCATCTTCCGGGAAGACAATGAACAGTAATTCTATATGTGTATATATATATATATATATACAAACAGAAAAATTATATAAATATATATATAAAAATAAAAAGGAAAAATCAAACAATGAATAGAGCCATGTCAACCACCCCTCTTCCCCGCCTCCCCCACCCCGGCGACGCCTCCCATCCAGATCGTGAATCTGGCAAAACCAAATTCACGATCTATCCATTTTTTTTCCTTTTTTTTTTCAATTTCATTTCTTTTTTTATTTTCAATTTTATTTCCTTTTTCTATTACACATGGGGTAAAAGTGTCTTTTGCAGATTTTTAATTTTTTTTTTTTGGCTGTTTTACTTGAGGGCAAAATGGACATTTCATTAGTTTACATTGGACATCCTCATTTTAAGGAGGTGGAGAGGTGGAAGTAATTAGACAAAAAAGAGGGAGGTGTCTGTATTTAGCCCATAAGTTAGGGAGGTTTTTTGTAATTTTCCAATATATATATATATATATCAAATATTAGAATTTCGACATTACATTTTATATTTCTAATTATTAATAGTTGATATATATATATATATATATATATATATATATATCAAATATTAGAATTTAGTTATTACATTTTATATTTCTAATTAATAATAGTTGATAGTTTATGTTTGGAACCACTCTAGTTGTCATAAAGAGCCAAGTCCATAAAACCATTGGGTGCCCAAAGAAGGATTTCTACCCACATCAGTGATGTTGGAACTAAACGTAGCTTAGTTGATGAGAACTTTGCTTACTTGTGGCGTAACGTTTAGGTTACATTGTGTAGGGGGTAGAGAGATGACCAATTAGTCTTTAATATTGATAAAATAATGATATGTAAATTGATATATGAGCCACGTTATTATTTCTTACATTAGTAGCAGAGCTCTGTTCTTGTGGTGGTGGACGGGATGAGTTTGGATGGCGGTGGGAGGGTTGAGCTTGAATGGTGATGGAGGGAATTGGTGTATTAGGTTAGGGTTAGAATTTTGGGGAAGAAGATGAAGGAAAAAGAAAAAAGAAAAAGATTAAATAAAACATAATTAAAAATAGAAAAATAATAGTGTAAATATTTTAAGAATGTAAGGGTATTTTCATCCTTATAATAAAGTTCATGACAAAAATTGTCGGGGGAGGCAGTAAGTATCTTTTTAGAAATGTTCGGGAGGTGTTTTGTTATTTTTCGTTTCGGGGGGAGGGGGGAATGGTAATAACGATGTTTACAAAGGGGTCATATGTATTTAACCCAATGAATATTTAATTCGATGACTAGTTATTAAAAAAACAAAGGCAAAATTTATGATTATTTAACTATGTTTATATCGAAATATTTGAAAGTACGAATCAAATTAAGTCGGAATAATGTACTAACCTCCATGATAATATGATTATAATGCTTTGTAATCGGCCATTTTCTTTAATATATAGGGTAATTTACACCCAACTCCCCTGTGATCGACTTTATTATCACTCTACCCCCTATGATAAAAAATTATCAACTTACCCCCAGTGAATAAATTTAAGAAGCAAATTTACTCCCTACGCGCTTCACTCCCGTGTCATGAGACTGGTTATCGAATTTTCATTAGTTAAAGACAATTTTGCCCTTGAATTGCTGACCATTGGATCTGATCTCCTAAATATCAATGGTCAGGATTAATTTCTTATAGTTTATTAAATTCAATTATTACAACCGTAGATCTTTATAGAGATCAACGGTCGATATTAAATATCTTATTTTATAATAAATATATATTTTTAAAATTTTAAAATTATAAAAGATATTTAAAAAAATATATGAATAAAGTATTTATATATATATATATAAGTATATATTCCCATCACCACCGCTTCACTGCCACCGAACCGCCCCCGCCGAACGGTCTTGTTTCTATTTGGATTTGGGTCCTATTTCTTGTTTTCTTCAAATCTGCAAATTTGTAAATTTGAATAATACATATAATATATATATATTTATATATAATATATATTATTAGTATAATATAATCCTCCAATCTGCCCCTCCGGAGAAAGACCCAGCAATTGTGGATTTGAGCGATTCTTCTTCTTCTTCTCCGTCAGAATCGGAGCAATCGGCAATTATGATGATGGCCTAAACTCACTGAACCTGGAAACTCAAATCCTTGAAACCCGAGTTTACACAAATCCTTATAACTTGGTATTTTTAAATATTTTTTTGTGATTATAAAAATTTAATTGGGATGATGATGTATTCGTGGGGGCTGATTTTGGGGACGAATTTTGGTTAAATAAGAAAATGGTGTATTAGGAATAGGGATTTGGGGGGAAGGAATGAGTTGGGGAATAAGATGAAAATAAAAGAAAAATTAAAATAAAAAGGTAAATAAGAATCACAATATAAAATAATAGAAATAATATAAAAAATTAGAGTTAATATTAGTGTAAATACTTTGAATAGGCAAGGGTATTTTGGTCTTTACAAAATTTTTTAAAGGTAAAAATATTTGAAGGAGGCGGTAAATATCTTTTTAAAAATGGTAAGGGGGTAAGTTGATAATTTATTTATCACAGGGGGTTGGGTGTAATTTACCCTTAATATATATAAGTAAATAGAAGGCGTAACATATGTGATAGAACTAATTTAGACTTGAATTCATTAGGAGTACTTCGTTCCATTTCAAGTGGGAACTTATCCACCATATCGGATCAAAATAGTAATCTGTACAAAACAAACAAAGTGTTCATAACTGTTTATATATTTTTATTTAAATATAGACGTTAACCTATATATGGAAATTAGGCCTAATGATTGGGCTTTATGACCCAAGCTTCAGGTCACTTGAGCCCAAATTACATCGGTCCTATTGACAATAGACTCAAACTCAACTCCGAGCTTGGCTCCAGGCTATGAAGCTTCTCCGCGGGTTCCAGCGCCGCCCTAACTCATATCTTCCTTCCTCTGGGGCATGGGTGCAGAATCCTATCAGCTTGTGGAGAGTCTTTCTCCGACCTTTGAAGTTGAACACTTTCTCAATTGTGAACTGGAAAGTGAGTCTGAAGCGAGTTGGTATGGTCTAGACTTACGATTCAAAGGCTATGAGAAGCCTTCATATTACTAATTTTTGCTCGGCTTAAACTCGGCTCACATATTTTTTACGAGCGTCGAGCTTATTTCAAGCAGGCTCAAATTAGCAAATTTTCTTTGCTTGAAAAAGATGCATACAAAATACTAATTCTGCATACTTATTTCAAACATTACAAAATAAAACGAAATGAAAATGTTCAATGCATAATTTATTTGGGATTTTCGCAATGTTTAAAGTACTAAAAATCATTTTTTGTTACTAACATCTATGAGAATTTGTCTTGGAACAAATAAGTTGTTTAATCAATAATAATTTGATAGATTATTAAATATGTAGAACATCATGACAGCAACATTTGCACCCAAGTTTTTCCTTTTATTTGTATAAAAATCAAAGTATGAAAATGCTTGACAATAGACATTTTAAGTGTTTGACATAAAAAATATTATTAATGTTTAGTATAGTTTCTAAATTTTTAATCGAGTCGGCTTATTTTGGGTTGAGCCATGTTAGGCTCAAACTCAGCTTATAAATTTATCCGACCTAGTTTAAAGACTCAAGCTCAACTCGACTCATATTTAATTAAGCTCAGCTCGACTAAAAATGAGCCGAGCCATCAGGTTTTGGGCAAATTCGGCTCAATTGAAAGTCCTAATGGAAATTGTTATTTCAGACTCAAGGCTTATTTCCTCTTAATTAAGAACAAATGGATTAAAGAAATTAATTAATTAATTTTTTCTATTTTTTTTAATTCTAGACGAATGAGGATATTCTTACCAGGCAAACTTGAGGCGATAATTATTTTAATCATAAACTACACAAACCTTATAAGATTTCATATAAAAAAACATCTTGGATTGAATCCAGACTTTCAAGTGAAAATTGATACCCCTAAACTAGCAATCGAAAGAAGTATACACTATAGAAATGACTTGCTTTCGAGTTAGGCTCCTAGTTGTGGGCTTCCTTCTTCATAAGAATCGGGCTCCGGAGTTCGGCCCACTCTTCTATACAGTAAGCTAACTATATATTTTTTATGCCATTTCACTGTATACTCTCCAAATTTCCAATATTTTTCAGTTTTCATCTTTCAGTTCTTCGATTTCTTATTGCAGAGGTACTCATTCTCTCTCTCTCCACAGGCGCAAAACGTAATTATTAAGTTCTGAATCTACAAAACTGCTGTGTATTTGTGTGTGTATATATATTCTTTCTCAAGTAATTACGGTGTACTCCAGTTGTTCGACAAAATGCCTTACTGAGAACATATTTGCGCCAACTTGTATATTTAATTTCCACTTCATGAACATGCATTTCCCATTTGATTTTTGTATGTAATGCTATGAAAAGTGTTAGTGTGCCTGATTGGTACAAATGATACAGATGAAGTACTTGAAGCCAATGAAGTTGTACCGTGACTTGTTAAAATCAAATGAGCTCAAAAGGGGCCGTTTGCTTGGCTTGGATGTGGGTGATAAGTATGTGGGTCTCTCCGTTTCCGATCCTAATAACAAAATTGCATCACCCTTAAGGTTAATAACACTGCTTTTAGTCTGTTTCATTTCGTCCTCGCAGAATCGAGTATGTTTCTATAAGTACAATATACATTTTATGGCGGGTTTGCAGATGTGTCTATGTTGAATTATTTGATCCATAATGTTGCTTACGTGCAGTGTCCTGATGCGTAAAAAAACAAATATTGAGTTGATGGCTACTGATTTCCAAAGTTTGGTGAGTCCTCTTTTTAGCTCTTTCTTATGGGAGTATTAATTTTCTGCTTCTTGGTAGTTCAAGACTAGTATGGCAGTAGCTTATCCTTAGTAAGAAGAAATTTCTTGCTATAACAAATTTGATTATTGTTGCTGCCTAGTTAGTGAAATATGGGACAACAAAAATTCGTCATTTAATACGTAAGAGTATATTATAGAATTTTGTTAAAAGTTACGGTGAAAAAATCTGCCAAAAAATATGGGAACAAGGAGTGAACTGATTCGTATTCTTACGAGTATAGTATGAATACAAATGATTCTATAAGATACATTGCTTGTACTCGTTTTTAATTTATAAAAATAGTATTTTATATGAGTCACTAGTTGACAATAATTGGTATTTGGATAAATTATTAACATTCTTACTTTTGAATTGTATATTTAGTACTAAGAAGAAATTTATTATAATTTTTAAAATTTAAATAAAAATAATCATTTGGCCAAAATTAGAGTCTTATTCGTCAAGTATAATAAGGGACATGTAAAGTATGTGTTCGAAATAGTTCATGTCAAAATTACAGGTATTATTCGTTAAGCTCAGAATGCATACGGGAAACAGAAGTATTTTTCAATTATACTTATGTATGTGTATTACACGAGTATAATACGATAACTAACAAACTTACTGAAACTAATCATTCATAATTGAATCAGAGTCGCTTTGGGATTTACCCAAAATCCAATCTTTCGATTATATGTTGTTTATATTTTTTTGGATTTTAATAGCATTTACTCATGTTTATATTATTATATTGTAGCTCGAATCTTATTGATGCCAGCATTTGCCGAAGTTGCTGTGTCGACCTTTTCTTTGAATGATTTTTCTGATTATTTATGTGTTCATGCAGGTCTCTGAACTTTCCCTGGAAGGCTTCGTCATTGGCTATCCTTTCGATAGGCATAAGAGCAGCCCAGACGTGAGTTTCCATCCCATACATATCGTATTTATCTATTAATTTGCAATCACTTAACTCTTTCGGTTTATTATGAGATTCCAATACTATGCCTTCTTTTGCAGGCGGTACAAGTGAAGCTTTTTATTGATGATCTAAGTAAAACAGGGAAACTTAAAGATTTAAAGTATACCTTTTGGGATGAGTGCTTCACATCAAAGGTGAATGCCTTTAGTTTGTCGTATTATTTTGTCGCAAAGGTCATCTTACTCGCATCCACTGCAATCACATACAAATATAAACCTTCAAATAAGTTTAATGAAACGACCTATATATTTAAATTCTGGTTGGTATTGAAACACAAGCTTTAGGCCTCCTGCTTGTCAGTGTAGTATTAAATTGCTTAGTGTTGCCATTTAAGTATACTTCTTTTGTGTCGTCACACATTGATCTTGTATTTCTTTTCATGATAACAGAAATCTGTTATGAGGTGAGATTACTAACGAATGCATTAAATGATTGTTCCAGAATGTTGAATTTCTTTTGAAGCCTTTGAAATTGCATCCGGTGCAATTCAAGACAATTATGGACAAATTTGCTGCTGTTGGAATCCTTCAGGTATCAATACAATCTTGTTTAATGGTGATAAAAGTGTTCTATCTTCGAAATTGTTTCCCAAACTTAATAACGATTCGTCATCTCTCAAGGAATGAATGGAAGAGATACCTATAAATTTCGGGTCTTTCAACTATTATCATCATATATTGAGTTTCAATTTGCTCTAGTGAATCATAGTTTGATCTGTGGCAGGCATACCTGGATTTTGCTCACCGGAGTGAAGGTCAAATTCAAGAAAGTCAAATCTTCCAAAATGAAAATGATTGAGGAATGGTGTCATCCTGAAAAATAAATGTCCTTGTAAAGAGTGTAAGCAATTAAGTTTCTTAATCATATATATTTTAATAGGAGCACTAAGATTGAATTGTATTAAGCATACCGCCATCATCAAACTGGAGCATGATCAATTTAGGCTGTTTTTGTGTACTTTTTCTTTATTTTTTACACTGATAAAAAAATATTAGATGTGGGAAAATAATGTTTTCAACGATTTTCCCTTTGATTAGATTTTTATATTTGTTTTTATTTAATTTTTAGATGGAATATCGGTTAACTGAACCAAGTCGATCGATTTGGTTTGATTTTCGGTTTGGAGTTTCGAGGGGTGGAAAATTTTAATTTTGATATGGTCCGGTTTTAATTGAATTGAACACCCCTAATTAAGATCTCGAGGCCATGTAATTAATGATATGCGATGGCGGATAAGTACCAGATATGTTTATATAACAAATAAGTAATTAAATTTGGATAAAAATAATTGTCTTAAGGATGGCCAAATTTGTTACTTTTGATATTTCTCCCCATCTCTCTCTAAATCCTAACCTTTTTTTTTCTTCTATTTTTCTCCCCCGACGATAACTTGGTGAAGGAGTCGTTTTCTTCACCACTGTTACCACCATCGTTGGTGGGTTGGGTTGGAGCACTCTTCTTCAAGTTGTACATCACATCTTTAAATCTGACGAGAAGGATATGGATCTAACGAGACAGACACAGATCTGACGAGATGAAGATGGGTGATACATAAATTTTTTATATAGCGTTTTAGATATTTTGTTTAGTATTTTATTTTTTCTCTCGTATGAGAATTTGCTTTCTCTTTCGAATGAGAGTTTCGTCTCTCCTTGAATAGGAGTTGGACAAGAATTTTCTTGTGATCGTTTGTGAGTTCTTAAGATTAGTTATCTTCAAGAACTTGATAGATAGTGTTTCGGATGTTCTTATTACATCGTATGAGTCGATATAAATTGTATTGTTCCAAACGTTGTAAATTTTAGATTGAATGATACATAAAACCAATTTTTCTTAAAAAAAACAAAAACAAAAACAAAAAAGAATGGCCAAATTTGTTGAATTTTAGGATAAGGTTGTTACTGATGTAATTCAAATTCAAATAAGATGAACTTTCTCTATAACTATTAGTGTGAATATTATCAACCCTTTATTTTTAATATTTAATTTGCTTAGTATACTAATAGCTTATTATTATTTTGTAAATCAATTAATATGATTTACCATATGGTTCTTTTTCGTCAATAATGTGTAAGAAATATTATGTCTCATATATTAAATTGCATATTATTATTTTGTCAATATTAAAGTCTATTTGACAAAATAATTCATTGTCTAATATTATGTGATAAAATTGTAATTAGTTAGTGAAGAGACACAACTTTACGTAATGTAAAGTCATGACTCTAAGTGAAGAAGTGGAGTTTTAATATAACAAGGATTGATCCTCTCTCTACCCCTCTACACTCTATATTATGTAAAAGGTGTTGGGCAATTGTGTGGAGTCGGATCAAAATAGGTTGGAAAAGGAGCCAAGATAAAGTCGAGAAGGGTCGGGGTTAGACCGGGATCGCGAAAAGGAGTCGAAAAATCGAAGTGAGAGCAGCAGGCATTGTATGTGGCGCTCAGGCGCCACCTTGATGGTGCCTAGGCGCCGTCAGCAGAAAGGTGGCGCCTGGGCGCAGGTTCGGACGACTGAATGCGCGTTTTTTCGTCTTTTCGTGGTTTATGTATTTTTGACATGTTTTTTAAGTCCTATTTTGATGAGGATTGTTTCCTAAAGTCCTAGGGTTGATTTAGGATTGGTTTTCCTAAATCTGTTAGGGTTTTAACTTCACTTTTGTCTATTTAAATAGCATAGAACTCATCTTGTAATTGTAATTGAATCACTTTGAGAGAGTTGAAATAAAAAGATCTAGTTGGAGGTGGTTTTTTCCCTTGATTGGTTTCCACCATAAAATTCTGTCTTCTTTATTGTTTTTCTTTT
Source organism: Buddleja alternifolia (assembly GCA_019426215.1). Lineage (NCBI taxonomy): Eukaryota > Viridiplantae > Streptophyta > Magnoliopsida > Lamiales > Scrophulariaceae > Buddleja > Buddleja alternifolia. Next base: position 25,821,879 of record CM033399.1, on the reverse strand, counting down.
CCCATATTTTCTTAAATTTTCCATTGTTAGTTCACCATTGAAAGCCTTGATTCCTAACAACAGGTATCAAGAACCTAAGGTTTTGAGTTTTAGGAGACGTCTTAGAACTAGATCCGAGGGTAAACACGAGAGCTTAGATTAGCTTTGACATTTTTGTCGAGTGGGAGCTATGGCTGGTGATGAGGGAAAAGTTAAGATAGATAAGTTCGATGGTATGGATTTTGGGTTTTGGAAGATGCAGATAGAGGATTATTTGTATCAGAAAAAGCTACACGAACCGTTGACGGGAAAGAAGCCGGCGAAGATGACGGATGAAGATTAGGCGTTGCTAGATCGCCAAGCTTTGGGTGTGATTCGGTTGACGTTGGCAAAGAATGTTGCTTTCAACATCATCAAAAAGAAGACTACAGCGGGTCTGATGGAAGCGCTATCAAATACGTACGAGAAGCCATCCACCTCGAACAAGGTATATTTGATGCGTAGATTATTTAATGTGAGGATGGGTGAAGGTGGATCTGTGACGGATCACATCAACGAATTCAATGTGATTTTGACTCAGTTGAGTTCGATAGAAATCACGTTCGAGGATGAGATCCAAGCTTTGATCCTACTTTCATCCTTGCCTGATAGTTGGAGTGCAATTGTGACTGCGGTAAGTAGTTCTTCTGGGGATAAGACTCTGAAACTTCAAGAAATCCGAGATATGATTCTGAGCGAGGACATTCGTAGGAAAGAATCGAGGAAAATTATGGGAGGGACCTTAAGTGTCGGAGGAAGAAACAATCAAAAGAATCACTAGGAAAAACGCAAGGAGGAAGTGGAATGCTTTAATTGCGGGGAATACGGGCTTGTTGAGTCTTACTCCATTGGCATCCTCGATGTTCCCCGCAACTTGAGTCTTACTCAGAAGAAAGATAGGAAGAAGAAGCAAGATAAGGGATCCGCGAGTACCGTGACGGAAGGTCATGGTGATGTTTTGGTTTGTTGTACCGAGGATCCAAGGGGTACTTGGATTTTGGACTCAGGTGCATCCTATCACTCTACATCGGGGGAAAGAATGTTGGCCAACTATGTTTCCGGTGAGTTTGGAAAGGTTAGTCTAGGAGGATACGAAACCTTGAACACAGTAGGTAAGGGTGATGTTGACATCGAGGATGCCAATGGAGTAAGACTCAAGTTGAGTGAGGTGAGACATGTTCCAGGTCTTAGGAGGAACCTTATATCCGTGGGTTAGTTGGATCGAGAGGGATATATCACGGTATTCAGTGGTGGATCTTGGGTGATCACCAAAGAGAATAGAGTAGTGGCAAGTGGTTCGAGAAAGGGAACATTGTACACGTTGGAAAAGTAGAGAAAGTCCATCAAGTGGGGGTCACTTGAGCCAGACGAATTGATGGGGCATGGAGATGCCTCGATTGATCTCTATTGATTTTGGAGATGTTCCAACTAGATCGGGATTTTTTCACTTAGGAGAAGTGAAAAATTGGTTGTTTGTTTCGAGTTTGAGTTTAGGCTACTTTTGATCAGTTTTCAAGTGGGAGATTGTTGGGCAATTGTGTGGAATCGGATCAAAATTGGTTGGAAAAGGAGTCAAAATAGAGCCGAGAAGGGTCGGGGTTAGACCGGGATCGCGAAAAGGAGTCGAAAAATCGAAGTGAGAGCAGCAGGCACTGTACGTGGCGCCCAGGCGCAGCCGTGACGACGCCCAGCAGAAAGGTGGCGCCCAGCAGAAAGGTGGCGCCCAGGCGCCACTGCGCGGGTTCGGACGATTGAATGCGCGTTTTTCGTCTTTTCGTAGCTTATGTATTTTTGGCATGTTTTTTGAGTCCTATTTTGATGAGGATTGTTTCCTTAAGTTCTAGGGTTAATTTAGGATTGTTTTTCCTAAATCTATTAGGGTTTTAACTTCACTTTGTCTATTTAAATAGCATAGAACTCATCTTATAATTGTAATCGAATCACTTTGAGAGAGTTGAAATAAAAAGATCTACTTGGAGGTGGTTTTTTACCTTGATTGGGTTTCCACCATAAAATTCTGTCTTCTTTATTGCTTTTTTTTCCCCATAGTTTCTTAAATTTCCCATTGTTAGTTCACCATTGCAAGCCTTGATTCTTAACAAAAGGCAAAAAACATTATGATAAAAGTATACGCTATATTCTCCATCACTGAAGCTGGGTCAAGGGAGAGAAATCATTTTTCCTCAAGAGACTTTGCAGTAAATCAACAATAAAAAACTACCAATAAAAGTCATTGATAAAGGTTAGTGTTTTATTCATTATGATTATTGAATTATGTGAACATTATGAAGTTCACGATTATGGGAATCATGCAATTTATGAAATTTTAACTTACATGTGGTATTAGAGCATGGTTTAAGAACTCATGATTTTTCCGTTCTAAAATTGGTGATAAATATTATTGTTCGGAATAAGATCAATAATGTCTATCATAGGCGAATTCAGATGAGATTACAGTTAATTCCACTGCCTTATATGATTGATGATGAAAGTTCTCTGTTTTGTATTTTATATGGATTGGGAATGAAGTATCTTTATACATACATATATATTCAGTGATTTTAGTGCTTGTGGTTACTGGTTGCTAAAGTCATTGTGAAGTCTAAATGCTATATATAATTTTGCACTGCAAATTATATTGAATGAGGCAATCAAAGAATTTGTTTGATATTATATGTATATATGTAATGTAAATTGGTCTCATACCGGTGGCATGTGTACGAATGGTTAAAGGAGAATTAGAAGAGAATCTTCAGAAATTGTTACTGCACATATTTTGGATAAAATTATTCTTCCATTGTTGTACATTAGAATCTGTTAGACATATTGTAAGAGTGATTATCTCTTCCTTAATAGCTTGATTTTAGGATCATGTTTCCTTGTCGTGTCATCGGTGCTTTAGCTAACAATGTTGTTGTGATGTTTTTTGGAACATCAAAGAATTTTTGTGATAGATTAATGACCGGTTATTTGTTTTGAATAGAGTAAGGGCTAAGATTATTACTGATGAGACATGCCGATTCTCTTCTGATTATGAAAGAATTACATAGTAGGCTTAAATGCATTAGTATATGTGCGCCTGCTGAACAAAGGCTGATGATAGTTTCTAAAATATGTACATCTATAGCCTAGTCTTATTGATCTACCGTTTGGAATGTGATGTACAAATAAAGAGTTTGCAAACCATTGATTGATGATTTTCCAATTCTGATGTTGCAAATTAATAATGTAGTTTTCCGCGGCAAATTCAGAATTTAAGATTCAGTGCATATTTGTGATTTCTGAATATGTATATTACCACACTGTGCACTGGCTCATGATTTTCCCAATCAGATATATCAATGACATGTCTATTATGGGTGTATTCATTTGGGATTAAAGTTTTTGAGTTTCCGCTGCTTATGATGAAAACATGCTTGAAAGTATCATTGATTTGTTTCCGTTTCTATTAGAATTTAACAGAGAGTCGAATTCTAAGCCCACTTAAAACTTGTGTGCGGAAGTTCTATGGATACAAACATGATCTCTTTTTCTATGTACCGTATGGCTAAAGGACAAATTAATGCTATGAGATTTTAGTACTTTTGTGTGGTTTGGGAAATTAAAGAACATAAGAACGCTGCTGCATTAATTTTTGCCCTGTAATGCTTTTCATTGGAAATCTACTCAAAGTCATTATGTAATTATGTTAATATGATATATGTCTAGTGTTGAATTGTTAATTTATGAGGGAATTAAGTAATTGCAACTTTGTATGATGACCGCATGAAATTATTTTATGCATGGTTTACTTTAGTCCCACATAAATAACCCTGATATGGGGCCATTCTATGCTTAATGGTCTCGGCCCAGCTTCGGCCGTTCAATCACCAATGGGGCGGGGGGGGGGGGGGGGGGGGTCATTTAGCAAATTTAACCCCCCTATTTGTTAATCCAACGGTCGTAGAATTTTCCCTGATATGGTTGCCCCTAATCTGATATCTGAGTCAGAAATGGCAATTTATCACGTCAAAAATGAAAAGTTTATATTCAGGCATATGCACTTTGGGTACGGCATAAATTAGCATTTTCTGTTTGTCTCAATTTAAACAATTATTATCTGTTACATTATGACAAACAGTCATTTTCTTTATGCTAATGCTTACTGATATGCGTCCGTGTGTATAATTTTTGATGAATATTAAGGGCTTCACATGTAACTGTATGATAAAGTTTCATGTATTAAAGTTTGTATTTGGAATTTATTTGATAGACGATCTGTTAGTCACCAAAGTGGTCTGATCATTAAGTTTATAAATTTCAATGTGCATTAACATTTGCATAAGAAATCTATTTGATAGATGATTTGTTAGTCACCAAAGTGACTTGATCATTAAAATTGTAGATATCATATGCATAGGAAAGTATTTCAATTACCTATAAACTTTATATCCTCATAAATGACAGAGAGATATACGGGTGTATTGAAGTATATTATTATGAGACATTCGGGAATCGCCCAAAGGTTGATTTATTGTTCTTATAATATATAAACATAATTGTTATTTTATATGTTTTATTAGGTTTATTTTGTATATCCAAAGATAACAAATAAATCTAATAAGTACATATAATTATAATATTTTATGGTTTATATATCTTAGTATATCTCAAAGGAGAACTTTGATATATAGTTAATAGCATTTCCTTGAAAGAAGGCATTGATTGAAAAATGACTTTTTCGTTGATATCTATGAAAGACTTTATTATGGTTTTGATGACTTATTATGATTTAGAGTTGCACCAAATTAGATGAAATTTTTTATTGATTAGCCTAAAGTGTGTGTAAGCTTAAAAGGTCAATATAAAGACTACATCAAGCTTCCCATGTATATACATGAAGGTCAATGGGAGCATGTTTATTTTTTTTAGTTTTGTATATTGATGAATGGATGTCTTACTTGCCACTAATGATCTTGATTTATTACATGAAACCAAGAGATCTTTCTAAGAACTATGAAAGTTATAAAAGAGTCGATATGTGATAGGAATTGAAATATTCTGTGATAAATCACAATGATTGTAGGATGGTCTCATAAAATGTATGTGAATAGAGTTCTAGAAAGATGTAAGATGGAAATGTTTGGTAAAGATAGTTCCAATTAAGAAGGAAGAAATGTTTGACATTATGAAAAGTCCAAAGAATGAATTGGAACAAGAACATATGAAAAAATTCATTATGTATTTAATGTTGAGAGTTTGATGAATTTTCAAATTTATATTGTATCACAGTCTTCTTAAAAGGACGACAAGCATTTTAAGAGTGCTATGCATATGAAAATTATGTATCATGTCTTTAAAGAAGAATTCAGAAACAAAGAGTATCAATTAAACATATTAGCACCATATGCCCAAAATATTAATGAGCCTATCGAAAGAAAGGGTATTATAAATTTACCGCCCATGATATTAACGAGCTTATCGAAAGAATGGGTATTATAGGACGTCATAATTGAATTATGCTATATACATATTAAGTTATCATGTGATACTCTTGAGCTCAATTAAATGTTTTTGAAATATCCTGTTTTTCTATATTGTATACATTATAGAATAGAAGTATGATAACGGGAGTCGTATTTGATAAAGACATTAAAGTTGGACCTTTATGTTATCTTCATTAAGGATCATGATTAATTAGAAATTAATGTTGTAGTACATGGAAGAGACTATGTCGAGCTAAATGACGTACAACCGCCATGACTCACATTACTTTTGATTTAATCATGATATAAAAGTATAGCCAATTGAATGGAAGATTTAGAATAATTTTGTTGTGCACATGCATTATGTTTATTCTAAATCATAAAAGCAAATATATGAGCCAAATGGGAGAATGTAAGAAATATCATGTCTCATATATTAAATTACATATTATTATTTTGTCAATATTAAAGTCTATTTGACAAAATAATTAATTGTCTAATATTATGTGATAAAATTGTAATTGGTTAGTGAAAAGACTATTGTAAAGTCATGACTCTAAGTGAAGAAGTGCCTTGATGGAAGACAACTCTTAGAGTTTTAATATAAAGAGGATTGATCCTCTCTCTACCTCTCTACACTCTACATTACGTAAACGACAGAAAATATTCTGATTAAACTATACGCTATATTCTCCATCACTGAAGAGGGGTCAAGGGAGAGAAATCATTCTTCCTCAAGAGACTTTGCAGTAAATCAACGAGAAAAGACTACCAATAAAAGCCATGGATAAAGGTTACTATTTTATTCATTATGATTATTGAATTATGTGAAAATCATGAAATTCACGATTATGGAAATCATGCAATTTATGAAATTTTAACTTACATGATGACTGTATTCTAAGAAGAAAATAGACTAGTATGAGGACTGTATTTTCTACTGTAAGTATCGAGTGGAAGAATCTTTAATGCTTCTATCTCTAATTAATTTGTTTACAATTCACAAGAAATTATTTATCATTAAGGACATGACTATCGTAGGTAAGTGCGAATCCGGTCATTGTCAGTTTATATATAGACTAGTATATGTTGTACTATTGGTGATTTCCATGCGCCTTCATGAAGCTCTCTTCTTGGTAACCATTTTTAGTCTGATTTTGGCTTTGATTCTTTTGGTCAAATGGATACTATTAAAAGATTAAAATATCCCTATTCAATTTTTTTCATGAAAATCATATAACTTTCGATTTATAAATTTCCATCTTTCATATGTTTTTCAAGGTTATCTCTTTTACATGCAACATAAATCGGTTAATTTTACGAAATGAAAATTATTTCAAACTTTCAATGCAAGTTATTTTTCAAGGGAAAAAAAAAAAAAGTTGGAAGAAAAGTGAAGTGTTTTAATCTTAGCATCTTCAAGCGCGCAACAATGACGAACTCTGCAACAAAAAATTGAAAATTGAATTAGTTTAAGAATTGGCATAAACGTCTGTCCAAGTTTGCACAACACTATCTTATGGAACTTAAAATACAATTTTGCAAAAATAATTGATTTTAGTGAAATGCATTTTTTTTTTCTCAACTAAGAATTCAATAAACCGTGGTAATGAATGTTTTCACCAAAAAATAAAATAAAGTGCATACCAAGAATCCATCAAATGGAGGGCGGATGCACATGAACGGCCGACGTTGTTTTATCCACTGCAACTAGAGAACAACAATCAATTTGTCCTTTTAACAAATTTTGAAAAATATTGAATTCATGCACATGAACGGCGGACATTGTTTTATCCAATGCAACTGGACCCAATCAATTTGTCCTTTTAACAAATTTACAAAATATTGAATGCATTTTCAAATCTGGAGGCAAAATACTGGCGTGCGCCTAAATATCGAATTATTTCGTATTTATCATGCGTGGGCCTTAATCTTAAATTCTTTTTTTCCTAGTAGGATGGATACTCGAACTTGCTGCGATCAACTAATTCCACAAATGTTATTTCCACACCAAAAAAAAAAGTTGAATTCCATAAATGTGTTCAAGCTCGATGTAGCGATTTAAGATTCTTAAATCTCGCACTAAAAAATTATAAATCACACTTCCGAAAATAACAGGAATTTTTCATTATTAGGTTATGTTTCATATACATTCAATGAAAAATTCTATTATTGGTGAAAATGCGAAAAAAGATATTCCTGTAAAACAAGGAAGAATAAAACAACTTATGTAGATTTTGCAGAGATGCAAAAATTGTAAATTGTAACGTTAAGTTTTTAACAATTAAGATAAATTGTAAATTGTAACGTTAAGTTTTTAACAATTAAGATTCTTTTGATGATTTTAATCTTTTACAATTCAATCATACAATCTTTAATGGGGTTTTAACCTTACTGCGAAAGATAATCTTCTAATCAAACTATCTCAAAAATTCAGGCTCAAAAAACAATTATTTGTAACTTCTACTTATTATATTAAGTTAAGGCCAAATATAATTGATGCGACAATGTATAACAATTCTTTTTGATTTTACTTTATTAATGTATACTTTTAGTCGCACCCATTCTTAATTGTTTTTTTTTTTAATTATTATTGTAAAATTTGTTTTTGCTCTATGTGACTTAGTTCCAAACCACAAGTACCATTAAACACTGGTATGTACCAAAAATAAAATAAAAATAAACATCGGTCCATTGTTACAATTCAAATAACATTCATGCTGCATATTGATATCTAAGTTTATCCTTAAATATTAAAGTATATTGTAAATAAAAAAGTTCCAATTTTTTTGCAGGAAGTGGAAATTGTTGACTGAGAATATCGGTCGTAACCGGATGGCTGACAAGAAGTCAATTTACATAATAATAGAGTTCCAATTGATAATACTTTAGTTTCTAATTTTTAATATGTTTGAATAGATTCAGGAAAGTCATACTCCAATAGCTTTTCATTTCCATCACAAGAACTACAATATAAGCACAAGACGTGCATGCAATTCTCACTCACTTACTTTCTAAGTCCAACAGTACTTACACTGAGGCTAAAGTACTACTCGGATTTAATCAAACATCCCAAATTAAGTTATGTTTATGGAGTCGAATTTTGCGAAGAAACTGAAGCCATATGTCGGAGTTATTTTACTGCAATTTGGTAGTGCAGGTTTCGCCATAGTTGCGAAAGCTGCTCTAAATGAAGGAACCAGCCATTACACTTTTGCTGTCTATAGAAATGCTATTGCTGCACTTCTGTTCGCCCCTTTTGCTTTGTTTCTAGAGAGGTACATACACAAATATACTCTCACTGCCTATTTGTGTGTTTGTGTATGCAAAATTCAAGTTTTAGTGTGATTCTAATTGTCTACTTCTTTTTTAACAGGAAAACACGACCAAAAATGACGTTCACCATTTTCCTAAAGATAATGCTACTTGGCTTATTGGAGTAATTATTCTTAAACCCACACATAGATATCGTATATATTATTAGTAACTGTAACTGAGCATTTTGCAATTTTTGTGTCACAGTCCAGTTTTCGGTCAGAACCTTTTCTATGCTGGAATGAATTACACAACAGCTACAGTTACTTCAGCCATGTGCAATCTTATTCCTGCTCTTACTTTTCTACTGGCTTGGATACTCAGGTACCATATTATGAGCTAAAACGGGTTTTCGTGCTTTATTATTTTCCTTGCAACAAATATACGAGATTCTTAAAACATATTTTTAAAATTCTATATTCTTTAATTGATTTATATTTTACACATGAAAGAAAACAAGAACTACTCGCATATTATACATTAATCATAGAACTAACTAGCAATGATTACATATATAATACGATTATCGTGTTTTGCAGGCTTGAGAAGGTGAATTTTAAAAATGTACGAAGTCACGCAAAGATTTGGGGAACTGTGGTTACTGTAGGTGGAGCAATGATTATGACCCTTATTAAAGGACCTGTATTGGGATTACCTTGGACGCACGAATCTCATAATGCTAATTCTTCTTCTAGCTCTGGTAACAACACGCAAGATCCCATTAAGGGTGCTCTCATGATTGGGGCAGGATGTTTTGGTTATTCTTTATTTTACATTCTTCAGGTAATTCTTACAAATTTGTGTTGTATTTTTTTTATTTTCTTTCACCAACAACTTTATAGTATTTTTCTAAAAAAGCAATTTAATGAGAAATTGAGTTAATATCTGACAGGCACATACATTGAAGACATATCCAGCTGGACTATCCCTAACAACTCTTATATGCACATTTGGATCATTGCAAGGAACTGTACTCACTTTCATGATAGAGAGGGGCAATACTTCAATTTGGGCTATTGGATGGAACGCCAAACTTTTAGCCTACGTTTATGGAGTAAGATACTCTATTTTCTCAATTTCAATTTTGCAAAAAAGTGAATTGAAAGATTTTTCACTAGTAACAAAGTTTGTTTTTTGGTATAGGGAATAGTCTCTTCTGGAATTACTTATTATGTCTCAGGAGTCATAATGAAGGAAAAAGGGCCTGTTTTTGTGACGGCTTTCAATCCTTTGAGCATGGTCATCGTAGCCGTGTTGAGTTCATTCATTTTAGCTGAGCAAATGGATGTTGGAAAGTAAGTGGCTCAAACATTTTAATTGGTTTGCTCGAACTCAAATTAATTACATCATGACCAAAAATTTTGTGCAAAATACTATTGTATTATCAGGGTGACGCTTAGGAGCTCTTGTGCCTCGGAACAGCTGAACAATTACACTCATCTAATGTATGGGGTCCATGTTGGATACATCATATACTAGTGATTGTATTTGTAAGCAACTAATAATTTTGAAAGCTCCTATGAATCATTGCTGGTATAATAATTATATATTGGAAGAAAAAAAATGAATTTAGAATTTTAAACTAAAATCGTTTTATAATTGTAGGGTGGCTGGAGCTGGTGTAATTGTTATTGGGTTGTACCTAGTGATCTGGGGCAAGAGTAAGGACCAAAAAGAAGTGGAACTTATTACTCAACAACACAAATCAGAAGCAAGTATTCTTCCGATAAAGGTCATTGAAGCTGCCAACGACAACACAAATCAGAAGCAAATATTCTTCCGACAAAGGTCGTTGAAGCTGCCAATGTAGATGACCAAAAGTCAAAGACAATATCTGGCTGTGATGTAGTTTAACGAGAACAAGGGCCGGTTACTACATTTCAGTAGTCGTAATGAAAGATAAAAATGTTGGGTTTTTACGGATAAAACGCAGCGGAAATTTAAATCCCACGGTGGTTCATCTCGATTTCACATATTCAAATCATGTTATAGAAAAGTGTACCTTTCTTTGCGTAATTGAATATCTGAGCCAGCCTTTTGATTCTTTTTCTGAGCAGCAAAGTAGTCACTGCCTCTAAATCACCACGCCGGAATTGAGAGCGAAAAATCCTCCTTCTTCTTCTCCTTTGGACGGCTAGAGAGTGAGAGAGAGAGAGGTGGAATTTTTGACTTGGAGAGCAAGACAACTTATGAAGCTAAGGTTAATTTTTCACTAAGTAGTATATTTACACTACACAAGAAACAATTAACCAAAGCAAACCTAGGCCTTGGACGTTTTTAATGCCCTCGGGCTTAGTCCAATTTTGTGTTTTATTTTAATTAATTATTTAATTAATATTATTTATCCAATAAATAAACCAATTAAATAACTAATTAACACATGTTAATTCTATAATTAATTTCACAAAGAAATTAATTAACAAATTAACTTAATTAATTAATAAAACCATCTCATCATTTAAATTAATTAATTAATTGCGATATAAAATACCGAAAAATCTCTCAAGTTTTATTCCCTAATTTTTCCCTTGCAATTCCTTTAAGCGTGACTCTTTAGGTTCGTCTCAAAAGGCAATTGAGAGAAAATCAAAAGGATATGGGTAACACCTAGCCAGTCCCGTGAACCACAACGTATCTCAATTGAGAACGAATAAATAGAATATTCCAAAGCTTTCACGCTGTGAATACCGTACGAGTTAAACTCTTTATTCATATATCACTACTACAGAAATGACCTATAACAGCCGTTTTTTTGGGCCTATTACAGCGGTTTTAACCGCTGTCATAGGTACCGCTGTTATATGATTTTAACCTATGACAGCGGTCAGAAAACCGCTGTCATAGGTTAAATAAATAAAAAAAAAATATTAATTCAATACCCTATAAAAGCGGTTCAGCCGGAACCGCTTTCATAGGGTATCGAATTAATTTATTTTTTTTAACCTATGACAGCGGTTCCTTCCGAACCGCTGTCATAGGGTGGGATTTTTTTTTCTTTTTTTTAATATTTTGCTTCAACCAACTAACAAATTCTAGCTGCACAGTAAAACCTATTCAACATAATCAACAAAAACCCTAAACTTCAATATTAATATAATCTCTTTCTTCCAACAACAAAATGTTATAATCTTCAACAAATGATCACGTGTTAATTTACAATCAACTAATTAAATTACTCATGACAATTTAAATACAATAAATCAAATCACAATTTAAAACAAGTCACAATGTACAAAAAATACATTACCTAATTTCTAAGGAGCTGCTAATAAAATGTAACGTGCCACTTCGCAGCGTACTTCATCAATTTGCTCTTGAGTATAGAAGGATTGAGAATCATGAAAGTACTGCAAGATATATAGAGATTAATTGCAAACTGAAATGACGTTTCAATTACCTACCAAAGGTTTAATAACTTCAAAAGGAATAGAAATTAAGTATATATTAGGATTATGCATACCGTTGTTGGGATTATAGATTGTCCATGGCTAATAACGTCTTTCATGAATCTCATAACGAAGTAGCCACAATCCACCGCGTTTGTCCACCGGGGGCACTACAAAAGTAATCAAAGTTACGTTGTATTAGAACACTAACTTCTATACGAATATATAATCTCTTGAAACTAGAAAACGCTAACCTTTATATTAAACCATTGACAGGCCAAGTTTTTGGATTTCTTGGATTGGTTGTTGCAATTTGCACGAAATATGTGCACAGCCCTATAAAAGAATATAAAAACCAAGAAAATATGTCAAAAACAAGCAATTATGTGAAATAAATATACACTTTAAAAAAATATTAAATATAATGGATACATTGATTGAATGAAAAACTTACTGATTGGTTTTTTGTGTCATTTCATCTCGGTATACCGACTCACCATGCAAAGAATCCAGATAGTAAACGACCTCTTCAAATGGATCAATTGCAAGCAACATCCAATGTCCCCTACAAAGCATTCAAAAGATAAGTTCAAAATTTGTTTTTAGTAGCTAGTTTTACAAATTAAAGTTGAGTCTTTAGTAGCTCACCCGGTGTTGTAAGGTGCAAGAAATAACTTATTCGTTTGTGCACTCTGTATCATAGCACGTGCTATGTACTGTACTTGTTGAATTTGCACCGTGGTTCTCGCAGATATGAAATGTGGGCTAAGAAACCCGAAGCTTGCTTCTTTCCGTTCGGGGATTACATACTTATCCCACAAACACCTAAATTGAGCATAAAAAATGAATTTCGAGTAATGAAAATAACCGTAGTTCAGATGCAATAAAATAATCAAAAAACTTACTTTATGTACGCTGTAATGATAGAGGCTCCTATCTCTTTTTGATGAAGAAGGTGACAGATCTCCTCCTTTCCAATATACTCTGGGAATGCAAAATTCATAATGGGTTCCTCTATGTCTATAGTGATCTGGGCACTAATATATATCATCTTCGTGTACTTTCCTAGAAATACTAGGTCATGAAGGAGTCCATCTAGTTGAAGGTCTGCACATCTGTCACCTTCACGTGTAGGCTTGGCCACTGGAGTTTTTCCTTTGACAGCTGACTGCTTCGACGTCCCTGATTTCTGGTTTCCAAATGATTTGGATGGTCCTAGAGACTGTTTAAGCAAAGAAAATAAAACATAAATCTTACAGACCAAAGTATATTTAGTAACCTCAAACAAATTGTTATAATTTATTAATGACTAGCTATTAATTACATACCGATGCATCAGTGACAATGACAAGACTCGCTGGCCAAGCAACAAAGGTACCCAGAACACTAGAAATGGTGAGCATTTCATCATTGAGAGGGACGGGTAGGGGTGTATTCGCCTCAACTGCAGTGTCAATGCGCACTTTCACATGGTTGGTGGCTAATGGACAGTTGTGAAGTATTCTTTCAGTCTCAGGTCGATTGTACATCTGTCCTTTAGCCACCACACGATATTACAGTAATGAAAGTGCTAATTGACATGGAGCGATAACCTACACACACACACACACACACATATATATACAACATTATATTAGAAAGTTTTGTGTGATTTACAAAAATAGAGAGTTGCAAGTTATATAATCAATAAACAAGTTCAAATCATTACCTCAGGAAGCATCTTATGAACTAGTTCTGGGCTGCTATCTTTCAAAGAAATCACGTCATCTTCATGTGGTTGACGCGAGTTAGGCGCTTCCAAAACATCAATTCGTTGTTGCATGGCAAGCATAGTTTGGGAGAGGTTTTTTACCATGTTTCTCAAGCTTTCCATCTCCATTTTTGTAGCAGGCTTTGGATCCTTAAAATAGTCTCTTTGTGAGACCCTAAAGCCAACACCCCTAACGCGACCCGGATGCTCCTTGTTTTTAAGAGCTTTAGCCAATAAGTCATCTCGACTCTTCTCATTTGCACTAGTATCCTCTTGTGAAATGCTCTCCTAAAATAATACATTTTAAAAAATAAAAAAAAATTAGTAAACTTTGTTCTTTCAATAGTATTTCAAAACAAACATACAACACATTATAGAGCTAAAATTGCAGATAACTCACCATTTCATTCACTACTCTTTTAACATTGTCGTTATCATTTTGATTTGTTTTATCGGAACACGCAATCCTCCACACGAGTGCTCGTGTCACCTCTGTGCAATCGGATCCCGCATCCCTTCTTCTATTCATCTATATTTTCATTAAAAAATATATATTTATTAACGTAGAATTTTCATTAAAAAAATTGTAAGGATTCACTGCTAAATGAACTACATACCTCCATTTGCTCCACAAGAGCATGTCCAAGACTTGCTTTCCGGTAAGGATATTCAGGTTCCTTTGCTCTTTCCTAATTTTCCCTACTTAGTTTCTGTTTATTACATTATCAAATTATTAGCTAAATATAAACGCAATAACCAACAAATGAAACCGTAAATTAAAATGAATAGCTACCTGAAAACCTTCGCCTAGGCGAACAACTAAAAAAGCCGTCCAATCGGCTTGAGATATCTCATATTGTGAGGGTGGATTGTCATTAATGTTTCCATCATCATCTCGCACCCACTTTCTACTCAAGTAGCTCCTGAAGTTACGTGCTAGCTTTCCAGCTTCTACTTGTACGTACTTTTGACTACTTTCTTCAATATCAAATGCCAACTACAAAAAACAAACAACAAAGTATATATAAAATTATAATTTAGAGAATATGATAATACATTAACACTTACAAATATGATAATATCCAATTACCTTTATTTCATCCCAAATGTTTTTTTTTATTGGTGACGGGACTTTTTGCCAATCACTCATGGTAATCGACACATTCTACCGAGTTTGCACGCCTATATAATCAACAAATATTGATTTGTTTGGGTTAACTGCCTGACCTCTGTCATTCCAGTCGACAGGTAGCCTTATACCTTGACTCTTGGTTTTGACAACTTTTTTCATAACCGTGATACCTCTCCATATCTCATTTACATGATGGCTATCTGATCCATATACATCATCCTCAGGAAAACTATCACTAGGATCTGAAGCCATCGATCTACAAAAGCCAAAAAATACAGAAGTTAGATTCATATAAATTTGGCAGATTCATTTGGCAATAATAATTTTAAAATAGAAGTAATAAATACAGAAGTTAGGTTCATTCCCATTATTCTAGAACGTAATTATCCTAAACCACAAAATAACAAAATTTAATCCCCAATTAAACGTAATTAACCCCCAGCTAACTCAAATTAACCTTAAATTCAGTCAAGCCCCTATTTCCCTTAAATTTTCCAAAAAAATTAAATTTTCGAAAAAAATAGGCAAATCTCAAGAATATAAATTTTCTAGCAACTAAGTATAAATATTGATCAAAAAAATAAGTCTATCATACAATTATGAAATAAGTTCAAATACCTTTCATCGTTTTCTTTTTGTCGTTGGCTTAACAGTCTTTTGCTTCCGATCGGTACGACCATTTCTTTTAGTACGCCGACGAACTGATGGATTAATCCATATCCCCTCTTGGTGATCTTCACATATACAATTCATCATCACTTATATCCAAGTCATCGTCACTATCAATTGATTGTGAATCACCTAATGAGATAGAATTTTCTCGATCATCTTCACTTTCTTCATAATCATCATCAATACAGGTATTTTTGTTTGCTGATAAAACAATGGACCACCTCTTATCAATAGGATCGGTGACAAAAAAACACTTGCTTAGCTTGTGACGCTAAAATGAAAGGTTCATCTTTGTATCCCAACCTTTCAAGGTCTACTCGAATGAAGCCTATTTCACTATTATTGACACCATGTTTATTGTCAACCCACCTACACCCAAATACAGGCACCCGAAACCAACTATAATCAAGCTCCCATATACGTTCAATCACCCCGTAATATGATAAATCGCCATAGATAGGATTATTATCTTTCGCATTTGAAATATGCATTGCTTGAGCTACAAGACTCACACCACTATTCTGCATTGTACTTCGTTCATCTTGGTCTTTTGTATAGAATGTGCGACCATTTATATGATAACCGGAATAACAAAATACTAGTCTGTCCGGACCCATCGACAGTCGTGTCAATTTATCTGAAATTGAAAGCTGTGGATTCTCTTTTTGTTTCTCTTCAATATGCTTTCGGAACCAATCGATGAAACTCTCATTATGCTCTCTTGAAATCCAGCTCTCATTTTTAATTGGATTGAATCTCCCATGTTGGTTCTTATGCTCTTCAATATATGGGTCAACCTCATCGGTGTTGTGGAGCACATATAGGTGTGCCTGCTCCCTTTGTGTAATATGAACACTAACTAATTGCTTTCCAATTACGCTTTTTCCTTCTGTTCCCCCTCCCACAACATGAGACTTTGGAAGCTCTGCAACATTAGAATTTGCCAGATAATCTGTGCAAAATGTAATGGCTTCATTAACTATGTACCATTCAACAATGCAACCTTCCGGTCGACTACGATTTTTCATGTAGCCTTTCAATACCTTCATATAATGCTCAGTCGGATACATAGATCTCATAAAAGCCGGTCCACATAGTTGAGTCTCTCTAACCAAGTGAATGGGTAGGTGAGTCATTAAATCAAAAAAAGCAGGTGGAAAATACATCTCAAGCTCACACAAAGTGATGACAATTTGTTTCTGAAGTGCAGGAAATTGCTCAGGATCAAACACCTTGCTCCACATTGCTTTGAAGAAGAAACACAATCTAGTTATCGTGTCTCTCACCTTTTTTGGAAAAATGGCCCGTATAGCAATTTGTAGCAAATGATCCATGATTACATGACAATCGTGAGTCTTCAAGTGCTTTAGCTTCAAGTCCTTCATTGATACAAGACTGCTAATGTTTGAAGAATACCCTTCTGGAACTTTCACTCCATTAAGAAACTCACATAATGTAATTTTTTCTTTCCTGGCTAGAGTGTGAGCTGTTGGAGGCAAATAAGTACGTTTCCCCGTATTTGTTGGTGCCAATTTTCCTCTTATCTTCATTTCAACCATGTTTAACCGTGCCTTTACGCCATCTTTTGTCTTTCCGGGCACATTTGAAGTGTACCAATGACACTATCAAATACATTTTTTCTCAATATGCATAATATCAAGAAAATATCTAACATGTAAAGACGTCCAATACGGCAACTCAAAGAAAATTGACCTTTTTTTCCACCCAGTTTTTGCAAGGCCACCTGCAAAAGTCTTTCCAAATTTGACCTCCAAGTCTTTTACATTCTCAAGCACTTCTTCACCAGTCAAGCACTTAGGAGCTCGGCCTTCTTCTATATTCCCATTGAAAGCTTTCTTCCACCGACGATATCGATGGTTCCGATTTAGCCAACTCCGATGCCCTTGGAATGCATATTTTTGAGAGTGTGTCAATCGATATTGATCTGTACTCTTGACACATATGGGGCATCCACATTGGCCATGTACACCATATCCCTCGAGGTTTGCTCTTGCCGGAAAATCATTGATTGTTCCAAATAACATGACTCTAAGATTAAAATTTTCTTCTCTGAACCAGTCATATACTCGAACACCGGTGTCCCACAACACCTTCAAATCCTCAATTAAAAGAGCCAAGTAGACATCTATATCATTTCAGGTTGTTTCGGCCCAGAAATTAGTATAGGCATCATTATATGCCCTCACTTCATGCATCGTGATGGAGGAAGGTTATAGATCATCAAAATCACCGGCCATGTACTATGTGAGCTACTTTGCAAGCCATGAGGGTTCATGCCATTTGTAGCCAATACAAGGCGTAGGTTTCTTGATTCTTCACCAAATTCAGGGAAATCATCATCAATCTTTTTCTATCGAGGAGAATTTGAGGGGTGTCGAATCCTGTCATCTTCAATCCTTTCTTCAAGCCTTCTATCAGCATGCCATGTCAAGTCCTTGGCTAACTCTTTACTACTGTACATGCGCTTAAATCGTGGTATTATAGGCAAATACCACATGGTTTTGACAGGCGCAGATCCATTCTTCTTGTACTGTGAGGCGCCACATTTCGGACAGGCCTTCAATGATGCATAGTCAATTCTAAATAATATGCAATCATTGAGACAGACATGTATCCTCTCATATCCCATGCCAATTGAGGTTAACATTCGTTTAGCCTCATAAGTACGATTAGGTAACACATTATCCTCAGGTAGCATGCTTTTGAAACTCTTTTCACTCCACCCATTGTTGGTTTTTAACTTGTATAGGTTTAGAACTGCTTTCAATCTTGTGACTTTACTACCATTATACAGTGGTGTCTTTGAATCACTTGTCAAATTGTCAAACATTTTAGGACAATTTCGCAAATCCTCCTCAATCACATTTGTCATCTCCTCCAAACGATCAGGCTCATAATCATTCATGGTGAAATCCTGTGATGGATATGATGTATCACCCAAATCATCTGACGTGACACTACTTTCACCGTGTCTTGTCCAACGTGTGTAGCTTTTATCAATTCCATTACACACCAAATGATCTTCCAACTCACGTGGATTAATTCTCTTTCCAAAACAACAACGTAAACACGGGCAAGTGATCCTAGTTCGATCTGGTGCATGCTCAAACGCAAACTTTATGAACTCTTTCACCCCTTTCTCATACTGTTCCGACATACGATCCGCTAAAATCCAACTTCGATCCATCTTGATTCTGAATGAATTAAATTAAACAATTTTGTCATCAGTTGATAGTTGAATTAATTAAATAATTTTTATTTTAATTTATTTCCCATTATTCTAGAAAAAATTCGGCAGAGTAACAACGCAAAAATTTCTACCAAGTTCTCGACTTAATCTTCACCCGGGTAGGTTGCAACCAACAAAATTCGGATCTTATGATCCACTAAAATCCAATTTCGATCTTAATTAATTAAATTAAATAATTTTAACATCAGTTGAGTTGAATTAAATAAAATATTTTTATTTTAATTTATTTCCCATTATCCTAGAAAAAATTCGGCAGAGTACCGACGCAAAAATTTCTACCAAATTCTCGACTTAGTCTTCCCCCAAACTTGCAACCAACAAAATTCGTATCTTTCAACCACAACAAACCCAAATATTCTGACCTTTCACCCACAACAAACCCAAAATGTCGATCTTACTATACGAAAATATTGATCACCGGTTGGATCACATAAAGAATCATATTTCAAGCAACTACAAATATTGATCACCAGGTGGATCACATAAATCACATAAAACTAAAAATAAATCATCATTTTATAAATATATATTGATCAACAGTTGGATCACATAAAACATCATATTTCCAGCAACTACAAATATTGATCACCAGTTGGATCACATAAATCACATAAAACTAAAAATAAATCATCATTTTATAAATATATATTGATCAACAGTTGGATCACATAAAACATCATATTTCCAGCAACTACAAATATTGATCACCAGTTGGATCACATAAATCACATAAAACTACAAATAAAACATCATATTTTCAACAACCAAGTATATATATAGATCACCAGTTGGATCAATGTACCCTAAACCACAAAATAACCATAATTTAATCTCAAATTAAACGTAATTAACATCCGACTAACCCAAATTAGCACTAAATTCAGTCAAATCCATATTTTCCTTAAATTTTACAATAAATAGGCAAATCTCAAAAATATACACAAATATACATACACCCACACATACACAAATATATATACATACACAAATATATATACATACACACACATATACACAAATATACATACACCCACACATACACAAATATCTATACATACACACACACATACACAAATATACATACACGCACACATACATACACACAAATATACATACACTCACACATACACAAATATATATATTTATTTATCTAAAAAAAATTACCCACTAAATGGCGGTGCGGCGGCAGCGGCAGCGCGGCGGGGTCCTTATATATATATATATATGCACAAATATGTTATATATTATATATATAGAAAGTTATATATTATAGTATATATACATATATATATATATGCACATATATATATACATATATATATATATAGAGAGAGAGAGAGAGAAAGAGAGAGGGAGAGAGATAGAGAGAGAGAGAGAGAGAGAGGTGGTGGTGGTGGTGGTGGGGTGGGTGTAATAGTGAGAGAGTTGAGAGAGAGAGAGAGAAAGAAGGAGAGAAGAAGCAAGGGGGGCTGGTTTAAAACCGGGCCCCTATGACAGCGGTTCGGTCGAACCGCTGTCATAGGTATTTTTTTTATTAATTTTTTTATGACAGCGGTTCGACGAACCGCTGTCATATCCTTATTTCTTTTTTTAAATTTTTTTTTGACATCCTATTATAGCGGTTCGGAAGGAACCGCTGTCATAGGTCCGAACCGAGAAGCCCTTTTACAGCAGTTTTGCAAAACCGCTGTCATAGATACGCTGTAATAGGGCTTTTTTGTAGTAGTGTATCCCAGTCAAGTGAGAGTCATGGTTTAGTCAAACTCACAGGACTTAACCATATGCTTAGCTCATAATGAATCGAGGTCACTGAGTATACATGTCCAACATGAGTCTCTCTAATGCTTCGGCCAAAGTCTTTGACCACACTCATTCATGATGGCATAGGATATTTAGCTCATTCACTTATGAGAGAATAAATCCCATATTGCTAATCAGTTAAGATTGCTACTTGCCCATTAAGCAGCACTTCGAGGTTGACCCCACCAACGAGTAAATTGGATTTAACTACTCTAATTACAGGCTTGATGTCACAAGCACATCTTCAACGTGATTACTTAGGTCTAAGGTTCACGCGTACCTATCACAATTTATCAGTTTTTTCATTGACTATTATTGAGTGAAACCCATGTGACATAGTTGATGCGAGCCGTGTTCGAAGACACTGTCTAACTGATGTGTCTATGACATAAGTTCCCACTAACATACTCATAGTATTCGACTGGTACTCCCCTTTCAAAACTTATATCATACAAGTCTATATCCAGTAATGATGTCCAGTCAATACTCTCTTCGACTTGTGAATCAATTTAGATACTAAGGATCAAACACTTCTAGTGTATTCTCCCTAACTCATAGGGAGTAGAATGTTCGCCTTAATATCAAGGACTATTCGTTGTTTATTAAACCTTACAAACGGCTATAAGAAACAACATAAAGAAGCCTTTCATTAATATAATAACTAGCGTGTCCCCTGTGCTATGCACGGTAGATAGACTAAAGCTTTTCTAATAAAACAGACTAAACATATAAAAAGTATTAGATATGTTATGGTCCACATAACATATTTTTTAAAAAAATATTTATTATTTTACTAATTGAAAAAAAAAAAAACTTGTTACCTGGAACCAAAAAAAAGAAAACAATCAAAAAGGTAGAAAATCTATAAAAACAAAACCCAATTTGAATGAATAACTATGGACACCAAGAAAATTTACAAAAGTAACTGAAATATATATTTATTTGACGAATAAAAAACAAATCAGCTATCATATGGACTAGATTCATATTGTTTGAGTTTTCCCTGTACGAAAGTTAAAATTGTCCTACTCTAGCATATATGAAATAAAATGTAATACCAAGAATTTCAAATGGAAAGCTCCAAAATATGATCATTTCTCAAGTCCTAGACTCATTATCTCATAAATTTAACTATTTAATTGCATAAGAAAATGTATGTCAACATTTGTACCTAGGGTAGCTTTTATGTTTACTATAGTATTATTTAATAAGAAGCGATCAAGGAAATCATTACATGACTAATCATTTTTTACACATAATACACTTATTTCTGTAAAATTCTTCAAATGGGTTTGTAGGAAATTGAGTGTGATACTTGTCGATTAATTTATATTAAAAACTATAAGATTTTATGTGACTCGTGCATTGTGAAATATTTTGCTAAATTAGATTTTTCTTCTTTTACTTTTTAGTTTTCATTCAACTCAATTATATGAAACTCTTTGAAAATTGAATGTTCTCATAAAAAGGAGAAATATTGGTGATGCTACAAATTTAACCTCCATTTATCATGATTTAAGTATGACATAGATGCTATCATTCTGATGATGTCTCTTTTGTTGTTAATTTATGCTAACCGTATCAACGATATAATTTATGATCCTTATCACACATTACTGTAGTTTCATCACATATCCTTTTCTAACTGAGAGATCCGGTTTCAAATCATGTTTCCATCAATTAAATTGATAAACAAATGGAAAAAAATCTAAATCATAATCTAATTAGAAAAGTTTAGTTACACATGATATTGATTATATAACTTACATGAACACCAAAAGCTATTTAAGTCTTCTTAGCTTATGAAACACAACAAAAATGAATAAAAATAATAATACATTATACCTTTGGAAGAGATGCGACTATGTTCTATCCATATAGGTCTTGGAATAATGAATTAAAATTTCACCATTGCAGGAACATAAATGTAGAAACACCGATGAATCTTCATTTGAATATACAAAGTTACATAAAAAAAAGGTAGGGGAGCTCAAAGAAAATGCAAATACAAAAATGAATAAGACCCTCCTAATCCACATAATAAAAAATATGAAATTAAAATACAAAATGTCTCCATGAAAACATATAGAAAAAAATCAAACAAAATAATAAAATTAAAAAAAGATAATATAACTTAAAATTAGTAAACACTAAAACATGCAACCATATAAAAAATAGAACTTAGAAAAGAGAAATATAATCAGTTAAATATAAAAAATCATTCAAAGGAATGCTGAAAAACCCAATAAAAAAATGAATAAGACCTTTCTAATCCACATAATAAAAAATATGAAATTAAAATACAAAATATCTCCAGGAAAACATATAGAAAAAAATCAAACAAAATAATAATAATAAAAAAAGAGATAATATAACTAAAAATTAGTAAACATTAGAACTTGCAACCATATAAAAAATAGAACATAGAAAAAAGAAATATAATCAGTTAAATAAAAAAATAAAAATCTCCAATCAAAGGAATACCGAAAAACTTCGAGAAAGTACAAAAGTACCTACTCAATGAACTCGAAAATAATGAGAAATTATAAAATGAGTAACTCATGTTACAATTGATCGAAGGAATAATGAAAACATATAAAATATGAGTAAACAATTTTACCATAAACATATGTAGAAATAAATTAAACAAAAGTTAGAAACTAAAAGTAAAAACTATTCAAGTGTAACAATACAGTGTAAAACAAAAAGACTAATAAATTATTCTAATTTCCAGATCATATGAAGAAAATAATGTAGACAAAAGAAAATTCCAATCAATTGTTGAAAAAAGTAAAATATTTAATCAAAGAATTGGCGGGCAAGGGGGCTCAGAAAATCAGAAAATACTAAATGAAAAATATAAATTTTCAAAAAAAGCATATCTATAAAACATAAGAAACAAATCGAACAAAACGTTGGAACTAAAAATAAAAAGTTGTTCAAAGATAATAAATCAATATGAAAGGAAGAATTAGCAAATATTAAAACTTAACAAATCAGAGGAATAATCAAATATAGAATAAGAAAATTTAATCAATTAAATTAGAAACGAAAACAATTTTATTCAAAGAGTACTTACGTATGAAAGAATTGGGGAAAATACTCCATGAAAATGGATGAGGAAGACACTGCAAACATTTTTTTTTAAAGAAAAATCGATCTTATATATCATTTAATCGCAAGTTTACAACGCCTGAAATAATACAATTGATATCGACTCAAACGATGTAGTAAGAACATCTGAAACACCAACTATCAAGTTCTTGAAGATAACAAAGTTTAAGAACTCACAAAGAACCCAAAAAAAATTCTTGTGCAACTCCTATTCAAGGAGAGATGAAACTCTCATTCGAGAGAGAAATCAAACTCTCATACGAGCGAGAAAATAAAATACTAAACAAAATATCTAAAGCGCTAAATAAAATTAGAAACTTAAGAATCACCCGTCTTCATCTCTTCAGATCTGTCTTTGTCTCTTTAGATCCATATACGTCTCGTCAGATTGGGAGATGTATCTTTAGATCCATATCCGTCTCATCAGATTTGAAGATGTGATATACAACTTGAAGAAGGATGCTCCAACCCAATCCCCCGACGATGGTGGTGGTAATAGTAGTGAAGTAGATGACTGCTTCACCAAGTCATCGCCGGCGAAGGAAAATAGAAAGAAAAAAAAATTAGGGTTTAGAGAGAGATGTGGAGAAAGATAGATGAGGAGAGAGCGAGAGAGGCTAATTTGTGCTCATTGCTCGTTGAGGATTAACCTCACACGACTCAAGACACTACAAGCATAAAAATAGTAATGATGATATTCAAACCATAACAAAGTGAGTGGGTTACTATCCTTATTTATTGGAGAGTCAATCACCAATGATATTTTTGAAATCAAAACTAAAATTGAAGGAAGGTAATTTAATTTTTTTTGGGAAAACGGCATTTACCTTAAATATTGACATGAACTAAGGGATACATTTGAATTAGTCCATGAATGTAGGTATCTTTACAATTTTAATTTTTTGCAATAAAAGAAAATCAAAATTTTAGAAAATTAGAATTTGAGTTCAATTGGGTCAAAATGGAGTCAAACACCTCCTTCAAATATATAATAGTATAAATAGATGTTTAGTTATAATTTAATGCCCTATAATTCTATCCTCTTATGGCATTTGAGGACATAACACTAACAAAAAAACTCATTTTAGTCATTTAGTTTAATACATTAATTTTTTTCAACTGTACATGCCATCATTGGTGCTCTTGTGTCTTTGTCATTTATGAATTTGGCCCCTCAATTATTTAAAATGAGAATATAATGCACACTCAATATGTGTGCTTAATAATCTGAAATCATAAAATTTTGATTATTTATCATATTTCTTACGTAAAATTCTAATTAATGAGGAAAAACAACTTAACATAGTAAGAAACACGGTAAAAAGATAAAACAGGAAAAAGATTATTGGAGAAGACACGATGTGGGAGAGAGAATAGAAACAAATAAAAATTGGAGAAATGGTTGAGTTCAACTAAGGAGATATGAAGATGAGAGTATCTTATATGTTTCATCGTGGGGCAGATAATGTAGACAAGTTGAAGATGTTGGGAAGGGGAAAATGTGGTAGACCCAAATACATACAAGAACATATGGAAGGGAAAATGTGGTGGACCCAAATACATGCAAGAACATATGGCAACAAATAATTATGTCGACACTACAGGAATACCAAGAAACTAAGATGCAAATCAAGACATCGAATATTTATCTGTAATACCTCAAACTCAAAGCGAAAAATCCACACCAAATTCGCTAACAATTAGTGATTACAGACAGGCACAGTAATGTTTAGGGAACTTATATTCGCGCTTCCACAATTACTATTGGCGCTCCCATCTACTTTGTTTTCTACTTTATTGACCAAAATGACCTTTCTCTTTCATACCCATCCGACCGTCCCAGCCCCCTTTTTTGTCGGCTTTCTTTGCCTTTGTTTTTTCTCATTCTCTATAGCTTCGATTCCGTATCTTCCATGCTCAGTCATTTCCCTTTTTCCTTCCTTCTTTGTTTTGAGTTTAATTGAAAAGTCCAGTATCAATTATTTAGAGATATTAAAAGAATTTACATTTCCCTTAAGCTACAATTTTTTTCCCCTTTCACGGATCAATAAAATTTGGCAAATGAATTTGTGGTTTTACTGTCCACCGTATGGTTTTGATTCGTGGTTGTCGTTGGTTAATTTTTATCTTGGTGGGATGTGATGGTGGAAGTCAATCGATGTATGACGAGGTTGGTTGTCGGATTACGTTGAGCGCCAGCGACTGCATCATGTTGTGCAGGGTTGAGGAAAGGGCAATTGTGTCATTTTATTATACCAAATAGTGGATAGGATTGTGTCATTTTATTATACCAAATAGTGGATAGGAGCCCTAATAACAATTAGCGAAAAATTCTTGTATAAACCGGGTCTTGGGCCCCACTTGTGGACCTTGTGGATGTGATTAATCTACATCATTTGTTTTTTCAGTTAAAAAAACAAAATATATGATATGGATTAATCATAGCCACAAGTTGCACAGATGGGGCCCAAGACCCGATGTATAGAAGTGATTTCCACAATCAGCTAATGTTTCCTATCTTCTATTTATGTTTTCTCTCATTTTTGCTAAGGCAAGGCTTACACAGTTTGTCAATTCTTTTATTTGTGTTTTTAATGTTTATGCATGTTTTAAAACCAATGCCACGAGTTGCTAGACTTTCTATCTAAATTATGATATAAGTTTCTCTTCTTTTTATTAATTACAAATAATATATGGGTTAATGGGACATTGCTCCTAGCACAAGCCTCACCCTTAAAAGTGTTGTGAATCGAACAAGCGAATAAATTTTTTTCTTGACTTACAAATCTCGGATTCAATTAATGCTTTTGATATTTTTATGAACACATAAATCGAATTTAACAAGAAAAGGAGTAATCCAATTACCTTTTGACGAAATCCTTAAGCCTAGCTTTGAGAAGCAACGAATCGTTCCTTCCTCTAGCTTATCACGCAAAAGATGATCTTCGTTTCTTGAAGCTCGACCTCCTCTACCTCAGACGGGGTTGGACGGCTAGGGTTTATGTGGAGGGAGAAAAGACTTTTTATGTTTCACTTCTTTTCACTCTCTAAGATGAAATTTATGAATTAGTTTAGATTTTTAATTAAGTACCAGGCCTCATGGGATGGGGTTACTGGGCTTCTTCCAGTTCCAAACCCAGTGTTAAGTGTTTAATTAATAATCCAAGTCCAATCCACTTGGAATACTATTAATATTGATTGAATAAACATATTTAATTCAATCTCTTTTCCTCTCGGCTAATGATAGCCCACGCTAACGTACACCGTGGCCATGACCAAGAAGAAGAAGGGAGTTTCTCTGAAATTGACAAAGGATTTACTGGTAATACCAACGCAGATATCTCCTAGGAAGATATTGGATCGATTCAAAGAAAAGAGGCTATGAATCTGGAGACAGAAGAGTGGGTACAGGAGACATGGAAGCACCGCAATCTGGTTTGATAGCTCAAATTATTACCCAAGCGCAAGAGTTGTTGTAGAAACATCAATTAGAAGAGGAGATTGCGAGAATTATACAACGGAGTGTTTCAGCAGCTACAAAAAATCCCTAAAATGCAGGAACGAGGGCATCAGGAACCCAACAACACACAACCCCAAACCCCATCTGTAGCAAAGAAAGGGACGATTTGGGATTCATTTGATGTATCCAAACAGAGAAATGCGGGATGCAAATTGGAGTACATGGAACCACATACCGTGAATGACCAAGCAATTGGGTGAATAGAAACAGAGATGTGAAATCTGAGATTGAATATTGGAGCAATGCAATGGTGTGTTATGTTCTTGGAGCTAATCCACCCTATCAGGTAATGAATGGATATATGAGGGCGTGTGTGGGGAAAATATGGCATAGATAAGGTCTTACTTATGGCAAATGACTATTTTCTGGTTAAGTTTCATAATAGAGAAGACAGAGATGCAATAATAGAATTGGGGATTTTTCAGTTTGATAGCAAACCTTTGATAGTGATTCTTTGAAGTGAAAATCTGGACTATAGTAAGAAAAATGTGGAGAGTGTCCAAGCATGGGTTAAGTTGGAGGCATTTGATCTCAAGTATTGGAGTAGTGCTGCTCTAAGTAAGATAGTTAGTCTTATTGGTAGGCCTCTAATGGCTGATAAGATGACTATGGATAAAGAACGTATATAATATGCAAGGGTCCTAGTGGATGTTACTGTAAAGAGTATGCCAAATAAAGTTTACTTTCAAAATGAGAAGGGGAGGATTGTGGAACATAATGTGGTTTAAGAATGGAAGCCTATTAAATGCTATCACTGCCAGGGATATAGACATGGAAAAAATATCTGTAGAAAGAAGAAGGGGACTCTAGTATGGAAGCCTAAATCTACAGGAAAACAGGGGACTGGAAAGGGTAACTCGGAACCAATTATTGAGCAAAATTAGCAAGCTGGAAAAGCAAAAGCTAAGGTTAGAGAAGAACAACGGAATTTGGTGACTAAGTCAGGAAGGAGAGTTGTGCACGTAAAAGAGTAGAATTTACCATCTTCTTCAAGGGGGCCGGTGCAAGAAATGCAGTGTATAAGTGGGAAACCTACAATCACAATGTAGGATGATGCACAACCTAGCATGCTGGAATGTGAGAGGATTGAACACAGTTAGTAGAAAGAGAGATGTGATATCTCTTTGTAATAAGAATAAAGTCGGTATTATGGGGATACTTGAGCATAAAATAAAGAAGGAGAAGATGGATAAGGTGTATAATCACATGTGTAAGGGATGGGGATTTATCACTAATATTGAGGATAACCTAAGAGGTAGGATATGGGTGATGTGGAAACAAGACATCTATGAGGTGCAGGTGCTGAGAACAACTGCTCAACTAATACATATCAATGCCAAGCATAAAAGTTCACTGAACCAGTTTCAACTTACATATGTGTATGCCTTTAATTTAGCAGTAGAAATGACAGTGCTATATGATGAGTTGAGATGTATTATGCAGAGTATACAAGGTCCTTGGTTGGTTCAGGGGGACTTTAACTGTGTGCTCACTGAACAGGATAGGATAGGGGGGGGGGGGGGCTTAATTATTATTAATGAGATTATGGAGTTCAAAGATTGTGTAGAGAATTGTGAATTGGAGGAAATGAGATGGTTTGGGTGCTACTATACCTGGAATAACAACCATGAAGAGAGTCCTAGAATTTTTTCTAGAATAGACAGAGTTTTTATTAATCATGACTGGTGCCCTAAGTTTCCTGATGCAGATGCCAATTTTCTACCGGAAAGAATGTCAGATCATAGTTCTATAGTGATTAGAATGACAACTCAAGGAGTGAATAGACCTAAGCCCTTGAAGTTCTACAATATGTGGTGTGGCCCCATAGACTTCCAGAGGGTGGTGGCTTAAGTGTGGGATTAGACTGTGGAAGGAAATAAAATGTATACTGTTGTCCAGAAGTTGAAAAGGCTTAAACCTGAGCTTAAGAAGTTAAATAGAGATTGTTTCTCAGATATTGAACAAAAAGCAGAGTCTGTACATATACAACTCACTAAACTACATCAAGCCCTAAATGATAAACCTGTTGATGGACAATTGCAGGTGGCAGTTAAGGATCAGCAAAAAGTGTGTAGGGATAAGAATCTGGTAAGGAAGTCGTTCCTACAGCAAAAAGCAAAAACTATTTGGTTAAATCTGGGGGACCTTAATACCAAATGCTTCCATTTGGTGATTAAGAAGCAGCAATATAAAGCTAGAGTGACCAGAATTAAGGCTGGAGACAGGTGGATTACTGACTATGACGAAGTTGCAGCACATTTTGTTGATTATTATAAGAATCTGCTTGGGACACATAAGATAACCTAATAAATTGATGAGGAAGTGTTTGCTCAAGGGCCTATGTTGAATTTGGAGTAGCAAATGGGCTTGATTAAACCATTTGAAGCCGAGGATGTTAAACAGGGTATGTTCAGTATTTGCGCAACCAAAAGCCTCGGTCCAGTTGGCTATTACAGTGGGTTTTTTAAAGGAGCTTGGAGTATAGTGGGCCCAGAGATTACTGAAGCCATCTTAGACTTTTTCAATCATGGGAAGCTATTAAGACAGGAAAAATGCACACTACTGAGTTAAATTCCTAAGGTTGAGAATCCTTTTATGGCGTCTGAGTTCAGACCAATTGCATGTTGTAATACCTTTTACAAATGCATGTCTAAGATGATTACACAGAGACTTGCTGCAGTTCTTCCTTTTCTTGTAAAGGAGAATCAGGGCGCATTCACTAAGGGGAGATCCACAGTGGATAACATTCTGATTTGTCAAGACTTAATTAGATGTTATAATAGGAAAGATGTATCCCCTGGATGCTTGATTAAAATTGATATACAAAGGCTTATAACTCTATTGAGTGGCAATTCTTAAAAGGGGTGCTTGTAGGAATAAAATTCCCTCAAAGGTTTTGTGATTGAATCATTGAGTGTGTGACATCAACAACTTATTTAGTCGTACTTAATGGAGAAGTTTTTATGTTTTTCAAAGGACAGAGAGGTTTGAGACAAGGGGATCATGTGTCTCCTCTTTTGTTTGTGCTTATTATGGAGTATCTCACCAGAAGTTTCAAACTAGCAGCTTTATCTAGCTAGTTCAGATTCCATCCAGGATGTAAAAATTTGCAACTTACTAACATTTGCTTTGCAGATGATCTCATGCTATTCTACAGAGCAAATGTAGCCTCAGTTAAAGCCATTTGGGAAGCTTTTACCGCTTTCTCCAATAAGTCTGGCCTGTTTGCTAATCCAAGGAAACTAAGTATGTTCATCAGAGGGGTAAATCAGGAGACTAAACAAGATCTCATGAACATGATGGGTTTCAGTGAGGGGCGATTCCCGATGCGATATTTGGGTATTCCACTTTCACTAACAAAGTGGAACAAAATTGATTGTTTTGTGCTTGTAGAAAGAATGACAAAGAAGTTGACTTGTTGGGCATCTAGGCACCTCTCTTATGCCGGGAGGATTACATTGATAAATTAAGTTTTGATGTCTTTGCATGTTTATTGGTCTACTGTGTTTATCATCCCCTCAATCTATCATCAAGCCGATTGAACAAAAATGTAGAAATTTCCTATGGGGTCAAACTGAGCAAAGAAGGAGGTTAATACCTATTAGCTGGGAGCAGATATGTGCTAAGAAAAATTCGGAGGTCTTAATATCCAGTGTTGTAGAACATGGAATATTGCAGCTATAAGTAAACAAGTGTGGGCAATTTCCCAAAAGAAGGACTCAATGTGGGTCAAATGGGTTGGAAGTGTTTACCTTAAGGAGCAAAGTTTCTGGGACTACTCTCCTCCCGAGATAGCAGCTGGGCATGGAAGAAGATAAACAAAGTAAAAAGGAAATTGCAAGCAGGATTTATAGATGATAAATGGCAGCAGTCCCTTTCATAGAATGGATACATGTGGCTTAGAGGTACTATGAGGGTGTTTAGATATGCTAGCATTGCTTGGAATAAATTCAACATACTTAGACACCCATTAACTACTTAGATGGTGATGCATGTTAGATTATTAACATAGACTTGGCATGTTTATTAATGGGATTGACCGGTCTTGTGTGTTTTGCGGAGTTGGAGTTGAAACTGTGAAACATTTGTACTTTGATTGTGACTGGGTTTATGAGAGGTTATGCACTGGTTGAAGGTCAATAACTGGCCTTACCAGTTTGACAGATGGAAATTGTGGCTTAAATATACATTCAAAGATTGGCCAATCAGACAGAGAATTATAGTAGCTGGAGTTGCAGGTGTGTTAAATAGGATTTGGCTAGAGAGAAATAAAAGGATATTTGAAGGGGTATCAGAACATCATGACATAGCATTTAAGCAGCTACAAATGGATATAAGATTGAAGTTATCTGGCCTTACTCAGAGCAGATGGGGAAAACAAGATAAGTTGTAGGCAGCCAGTATTATGGAGTAGATTGTTGCCTGTTTGTAGTATCCTTTTCTTGATTTTTGTTATTTTATTTGATCTGTTGAACAATGCCAAGGCTTGATGTGTATATCTCCCTTGTGTGTTGTTGTATGAGTTGACTCGAGTTTTATGGGTTAATAAAGTTATTACTTTTTACCTAAAAAAAAACATATTTAGTTCCAATAATTAAATATATATTTATTAAAATCAACATATCCCATTAATAATTTTCTCTCTAAATGAAATTACCAAAATATCCTTTGTGAAGTAAAACTCTTTTATTTTATCATCTTTATATAGCGCGACTCTCTAAACTCATCTTAATTGGCATTAGGAGAATTCCAAGGATATAGTTATTACCAAGCCATTCTCGTAAAGTTACATCGAATCCCAATCAAGTACGAGATGAATACGTCATCATGAAACTTTAAGTTACAATTACCATATGCGTATAGGCTCTTCACTGACGCAACCCGATCAACTAAGAGTCATGGAATGTCAACCTCATACAACTTGATATTGTACTATCTAATCATACTGAGGTGAAATTACCAAACTGCCCTTTGTATCCAATACAAGTTACTTATAATTGCTTTGGCCAAAGACTTAATTTCACAACACCTATGACGTACAGGTCGATTCTCATTTACTTTCGAGACAGTGAATGACTTATTGACAGTCTACTTCCCATTGTCGAATCACCAATTGAATCGTACTTCGAGGTTGATCCCACCCACGGGTGATTGGGTCTAACTACTCTAATAACTTATTCAATGGTACAAGCATAATGTAAAGGACTCGTCAGGTCTAAAGCTCTCTCATACTATCATAACAGGTAATCCTTATGTCAACTCATGTGATATGATTACAACGAGTCGTGTTCAAATATGTCAACTCCGTTAATCATATTCATGACACCAACTCCCAATATCTAATCATTGTAAGACTAGCACTTCCTTGTCAAATCAAGTGTCATACGAGTTAAATCTAAACACCCAATTTGGATTCTTTAACTCGCGAGCCATGTTTATAAGATCAAGCACTTAACTCCACCAGTGCTTTTACTTATCAAATAAGTAGTGGTGAGTACACCTTGATCTGAAGGACCTGTTTCTTCAATACATTCAATGCCACAATTAGATTTATAAGAACAAACTCAATGCCTTTTATTAAAGATCAAAACATTTATACAAAATAAGTAAAATGCCCAATTAAATCTAATTCCTCAATGGCATAGAGGGCATAACACCTAAAAAAAAGAGGATGACATTCTGCCACTATAACCTCATTAGTGATTTTGTAATTGCAATTTGACATGCACAACTTGATGTTAGTTATCATTTAAATTTTTGCTTTAATTTTTATGCCTATATACGTTCCACCAACTTATAACATTCTAACTCCCTCGTGTATTTCAACTTACCATGAAACACTTTCTATGATTGACATTTTTAAGTGAACATTCGATCTGCCTCATGTATTTCAACTTATCATGAAACATATTCTATGATTGAGTTTTCAAGTGCCTTTATGTACATTACTTTTGTATAGTATTCAACGGTATCCGCTTTTTTTTTTCTTGGCTCATAGTTCCTCAATAGCATAGAGGGCATAACACCTAACAAAAAGAGGACAACGTTCTGCCACTATAACCTCATTACTGATTTTGTAATTGCAATTTGACATGCACAACTTGATGTTAGTTATCATTTAAATTTTTGCTTTAATTTTTATGCCTATTTACGTTCCACCAACTTATAACATTCTAACTCCCTCGTGTATTTCAACTTACCATGAAATACTTTCTATGATTGACATTTTTAAGTGAACATTCTATCTGCTTCATGTATTTCAACTTATCATGAAACATATTCTATGATTGAGTTTTCAAGTGACTTTATGTACATTACTTTTGTATAGTATTCAATGGTATCCGCTTTTTTTTTTCTTGGCTCATAGTTCTATAGTGTTCTTTTCAATTTAAATGAATAAATATTTTGATATCCTAAATTTATATATAGTAATTTACTTCATGAATTTACAACTCATATATAGTAAAACACTCTGATGAAGTTTCAGTTCTTAAATGTGAGAAGTCAACGCTCAATGCAGAGTTGCAAGTTCAAAAACAATGCATTGAGAAGAAAAAATCGCTATAGAAATTCTGTGTTGAAAGGTGATCTTGATATAATAGTTAAGAGAGAAGCTAAGCTGATCGCCAAACTTGCCAAATTAGAATAGCTCGTCTCATTGTTATGAAAATCGTCAAGAAAGTTAGATAATGTGACTTGGGTAAATAGACTTTTCAAAGAAAAGACAGGAGTAGATTTCAATATTCATGGTAATAAATTGAAAGCGACTAAAGTTACAACGTCCAACAAAGGTAAAGGCAAAGCGCCTGCAGATGTAACCTTTGTTGAGAGAAGTTCAAATAGGAAGCCACTATATGAACACAAAGACTTTGGTGAGAGGTCAAATAAGCGGTACAAAGCCGGCTTAGATTAGAAAGGGAAGACAAATTAAAGAATAAATGGTTCCTATGAAAAGAATCTTTCTAAAGTTTACAAGACTAAGGAAAGATTATATCCAGCACCAAGGAATCACCAGCATCAATATCAACATCGAACCAGATCATACTATGAATATTATGATGATTATGATTATATTCAACAAGGATATTACAATACACCTCACAAGCACACACCTCAAGATGTGAAACGCAAAAAGGCCACTCTTCCCTCAATGAAGATTAAATATGGTTTCCTAAAGTTTTAATTTAGACTAACGGTACTAATGTAAAAGAACTTAAGCTCCAATGAGTACCTAAAAAGAATTAGAACTGCCTTTTGAATGCGGGTACCTAAAACCAGCATTGATATGGTACATTAATAGTGGGTCTTCAACGCACATGACAGGCTCGAAAGATCTTGTTACAAATTACAAAAGTACCAATGGTCCTAATGTTATATTCGGTGATAACATTAAAGGTAAAACCAAAGGTGTGGGGTACTATGTTTAAGGGGAACATCGTGATAAGTGATGTATATTATTTTGAGGTATTAAGAATAATTTATTGAGCATAATCCAATTTTGTGATAAAGGTTTTCAAGTTGAATTTTTAAGCGTTTATTGCTATATTAAAGACACTAAGACCAGATCTACCAAATTGAAAAGAACAAGAACAAATAATGTGTATGTGGTAGATTAGGGTTCAAGCTTAGGTAACAACCCTACATATTTTTTGGTTAAGAGTCAATCATAAGTGGGTTGGTTATGCAACAGAAAAACAAATGACCTCAACTTTAAAAAAATCTCTCAGCTCGTAACGCTTAACTTAGTGGAGGGATTACCTAAAGGTTTGTTCCAAAGAGATCACTTATGTGATGCATGTCATATGGTTAAACAAGTTAAATCTGATAGGGATATGTGCTCGGCGAGCCATTTCTTGGCTTGCCACTGGAACATAAACACTATGACAGTCTTGTCTTTCGTATCATATCGAACCTATTGGCAAGTTCTTTATTGTGTATATAGATTTAGTTAGTCTAGATAAAGTCCCATGGATTATATAAGGCTAGGGGAGTAGTCGCCCAGACTATGAAATGCTCTTGAGGGCTGTAATCCTAAATCCTCGTTCCGAGTCATAGAGACTATGAGGTAAGGGATATCACAATCTCGCTAAGACATGTTTGTATGTGTCATTCTCAAAAGGAAGAGTGTCTTGTTCTTTACACAATGACCCGCCGGGTCAATGAATGTACAGAGATCCATACTTAGGTGAGTATGAGATTGGACGACCCCGCAAGGACATCTCGTTGATTCTGTCAAACTAGAAGTCCTTCAGTTTCATAGTGTGAGATTAGTCCACTGACCTGAGATATCATACCTGGGAAGTGTGTTGGCCATTATAATTTCATATACATGTGCATTCCAGGAGAGTCATACGGAGGTGTATGCTTTGTATAGTCTGGCAGTATGGTGGAACGGTGACGTCAAATAGGGGACCCATCCAGGGCTTATAGTCTGGTATTTCCTATGTTATTGTGTAACTCTAAATGATCGATAAAAGCCTACGGCCAGAGCGAAGTCTTATAAGAGGGATTGATGATCCCAGCTTAGAAGATAGGATTATTAGTGTTTCCAACACAGTCATAGTTTTCAATGTTATTGGGGTTTTGATTGTATCCAAACCCTAGACCTCAAATGAGAAAAAGATGGAAGAATTCGACTCTCATGAAGATCATAACCTGGAAATGTCTTGTTGGTCCCAAGTGGCATACGAAAGGGTCTAGAAGGAGGGGTTGAATAGACCCTGAAGTCCTTTTTGACTTTTAAAAATTTCGTATTAAAATGTGGTTGGACGCTGAAAATGTAGGCGCTTGGCTGAGCGTCTACCTGAAGACTATTTTAATAAAGTTAACTTAGACTTCAAGATTTGAATACTATAACCAGTTAGGTTTAAGTGTTCAGTTCTTTAATCAGTGTTAGCACAGCGGAATGATTTTAAAGTCTTCTCTTAGAAAGTATTAGCGTCACAAACCGTTTCTTAGTTGCTTAGAATTTTTGAATGTGTTTACTTAATCGATTTATGTAATGATGTGATAATAATGGAAATTGACGATAAAGTAAAGAACACGATATGTGTAAGGTTCGTTGGGTGGTGTAATCCTAATTACGTCCTTCTTCTCCTTTGAACACTCGGAGGCAATCCACTAAAATGATCCGCAAAGAGTCACACAGAAACTTCTACAAATTAGGGAGAGATGGATGTGAATGGCTTGAGCTCTTTGATCACACAGACTTCTGCTCCATGACACTTCTATCCTCTTGCTTCTTTCACTCAGAAATAGGTCAAGTATCCAACTTCAATTTCACACAGATTGCTAGGCTTGGACGAAATTTTTCTAACGGTATGTTTGATTTTGGTAAAGTTCAAACAACTTGGAATATCTCAGTAATAGTTTTGGTTTCTTCGAGAGGAATGTTTAAGATATTGGTTGACTATCTCAGGGATTGAAGAAAAGCAAAGAGAAATTTTGCTTGAAATATTCGGGCTTTTCTTGAGAGGTTGAGATTGAGACTTCAATGCAACAGCATGTTTTGGCTTGTAAGCTTGATGTTGTATTCTTCTGTATTTGGCTTGTTGCTGAAGTTCTATTTATAGACTCTCTTGATAAATGTGTCCGTTTGAGACATGTTCAGGCTCGTGGCTTTCACTCAAGCGCGTGAACTGCTTTAGTCCTTTTTCCCTAAAATTCTGCTGGTTCCGATTGAACAGGAGCAGGTTTTGAACTCTGAAATTCTGACAGTCTAGTCAAAAGGTGGATTGTCCACAAGTCACAATAGCTTATTACATTTAATGCTCTTCTCAAGCACTAAATGCATTTGAATTTATTTCCCGTTGGAAATAAATATCCATTGATGATTGCATTTAATTCCTTCATGACTTGAGAATTTATTTAAGGTGAATCCCTTTGTTTGAACGTTTGAACAATCTAGCACTTGATTCCTAAGTTCTGAAATAGATCTTTAGCTCTTGACGGGCGCTTAAGAACAAATCTTCATCTTCATTCGATTTTGGACGCTTGATCTTCAACTTCATCTTTGATAGACTCACCTAAAATTTTATCATAGACTTGGTATCTAATACTTGGTCTAAAATCTACAAAGATAAAAATTACAAGTCTAACAAAATACATCTTTCAGACGCTTATACAAATCTTCTAATAAAGTATAAACTTACATTTTATTTTGGGTCTGACATAAAAACCTAATTGTCATCATCAAAACTGTAACAAGAAATTTCCTAACAACTTCCCCCTATTTGATGATGGCAATACCTACTCTGTTATAGTTCAAGAGTTAGACAGCCAAAGTACAAATGTTAGCATTGAAAGGTTAGATAGTTAGTTAAGGTAAGTTAAGCCTCAACGAGATGTTTTAGATGGAGAATGCACTTCATTAATGTATCAAGTAAAGTACAAGAATTTTACAACTAAAATAAACAATAAACAATAAAGAGACAAGAATATAGATAATGCAAAGCATCAACTCTCAATCGTCTGATTTAGCGGTGTATCTGCTAATCATCTCGACCTTGATTGCTTCTGAAAATTGTCCTCAAGCGTAACCATCGCTGCATGATCTTTGTCTATGATCTGTTCTTTATGAGTTTGTCTCTCCTGATAAGCTCTGTAACGCTTATTCAATTTGGATGCGTCAATGCCTATGTGCCTTAGACATATCCTAAACGCTCTATTGAACTTTGTCATCTTCTTCTCCTTAGCAATGAGCTTCGGATCAGTAGGCTCTGGTAAAGGCGCTCGTTCAATGGGTACGTCGAATTGTTCAAGTCTTGCTTGAGACGGCACTGACAAATCAACATAACGAGAAATCGGAGGGAACCCTGAGGTTCTACTTGGCGCTCCAGTAGCAGCTACCTATGAGGGGTATCTTTTCTGAAAATAAAGTGAAGGAGGAGGAGGGAGAGTAATTGATGCTTTGGCGAAAGAGGAGGGGCTCTTGAACTTGACACTTTCCTCTTCTCCCTTTTCCCTTTATCTTCTCCCTTATTGCCATCATTGGTCTTCAAGAAGTGTTCTGTTAGTAGACTGACTTGAGTAGCAATTTGAGCCATTGAAGCCTCTAAATCATTTATGAGCTCGTCGAAGTGCTCTTTCATGGCCAGTTGATTTGCCCTAGTAGCGTCATTCATCTCTTGAAATTCTTTAAGGCATTTAGCAACTGCCGCTTGAGCTGCACCGCGCATATGGGCAACTTGGGCGCTCATGTTCTAAGACTCAATTTTGGCTAAATCAGTTTTAATCCAATAGAGGGCTTCAGCATTCTGAGTAGCATGATCACTCACTTCCTCCAGAACTGATTTCAACAAAGGCCCAAAAGATTGACTCACATCTGAAGGAACCGCTTGAGTAGCCGGTAGCTTGAACTTTGATGTGAACTTGAGTGAGTCAATAGATGGTTGATGTGATGGATCAAGCGCAGTGCCGCGTGCTTCAATTGGTAACTCAGCAACATCTGGAACATCAGGTTCATAAGCGTCAGGACTGACCTCTGGTGGAGACGCTGGAACTTGTTCCTAAGCAGACGCTGGAATATTTGCCACTTATGATGCAGACTCTTCAATAATTGTCACATGGACTTCCTCAAGCACTGACTCCTCTATACGAAAGTCAGTGAATTGGAAATTTAACCTGGCTAAAGGTAAGTTGGCGTAGAAGTCTGATGCATCCTCAAGAAGTTTGTTCAAATGTGTACGTGGAAGGCAAGATCCCTGAATGAAAGTTTGTAAAGGACTATCTTTGTCCCTGACATACATCAGACCCATGATGTCCAGCACATACCTTAGAAAAATCCTTGACTGCGTCTTTGGAATGAGGAAAAGCATATCGGGCAGAAGTGCAAGAAAAAGGCAATGATTCGATTCATTGGAAGATGCTTGAAGCGTTGAGACTCTGGCGTGTACATTCTGTATTACTCTTCCAAATACGGATAAACAACTCGAGCAATGCCTTGATTCCATTCCAGCAAGGAAACGACATACTCGTAGTGTTCGCTCACTTCCTATCTGATTGATCAAAGTAATGGATAACCATGGAAGTTGCGAATCCTGGAGCTATTGGGCTTGTCCAAATTTTCTGTGAAGATCTTGTCAAAATGAGGAATGGGAGCCATGATCTTCATCATCATCCTCAAATTCTCTTCACAATGGCTTGGAGTAATGGTCAGATCAAACACTGGTTTTTAGCCGCTTGTGGACGCTTGGGCGCTGAATCGAAGTGGAGTATCGGCAAGCCTTTGTAACACTTGGCGCAGAAAACTCTCTACTGATTGTCGGACGCACGGCAATTGATCAATTTGTCCAATTATTTGTTGATGCTTCTCTAGGCAATACTTGGCAAATTGAAACTTCTTGTCATGCATACCTATGTCGAATAAATGTGGAGTGTTGACCAACTCTTGAAAGGTGTACCGATTGCCCATGTACGCTTCTACCAGTGCACTTGATTCATACAGTAGTCTGTACATTCATTGACTATGGTCCGAATTCCTTCATGGTGAATGTCTCTGATAGATTCAAAATGGTGTTTGTCTGATTGGTAGCTGGCATTCCAAACACTTTTAAAGTATTCATCAGCTTCCTCTTGAACCAAATCAGTCTGAGACGCTGGACGATCACCAACGTAAGGACTCTTATTCTTCCAAATCCGAAGTGGATTAGCTTTACTCAAGTTTTCAACGCTGTGCGTCTCTTCTGGAAAATGGGTATATCCTTCTCTATTCAGCAATTCTTCTGAAGGATTGAGAAACTCCACTGGTTGACGCTCGTAGACTCTGATCTTGAAATTCCTTGGAGCAAAACTAGATGGTCTACTGTGCCCCATATCTAAGTAATAAGCTAAGTCTACATCAGGGCCGGAAGTTCTCGCAAGTGGATGTTGTTCATGAATCAGAACGGAAGCCGGAATCTGTTCTACCGGTCCCTCATTGACAATCGCCACGTAGTATTCTCACTCTACATCTGTAAACTCTGAACTAAACAACATCTGGTAGATAGAGTCATCTCGCTCTATCAACATGGCAACCTCATTCTCTGCAACTATGTATTTTTCTTCATTGTAGCCAGCAGGAATGAAGTCTTCCTTAGAGGCCGGTGGCATGTAATTGATTAAGTGATCAATCATCTTGAGTGGATCCAGCTTGAAGAAACGCCTTGGTCTTGTAACGTCCTTAGCAATGCTCTCACCTTCTAAGCGTGCCTCTGTTATGACCTCTGAAGATAGTGGTAGTTAGACACCTTCCGTGATAGGTTACTTGGCATCCACTGCAACGCTTGTTGCAAGGTCTTTGGCTATGGCCACCACTTCCTCTAAGTCAACGTCCTGATGGACATCAACTGGTGCTTGAACAATAGCTGTTGCACAAGAACTATCCTCCATAAGAGTAGGATCTTCTACAGATGTAGGAAAAGAAACGCTGTAGGAAGAAATAAACTTACCCTGAGAACTTGTCTCAATCACAGCAGCTTCTTGAGCGCTTGGCTCAACCTTCTCAGGCTATTCAGTAGCAGGGGCAGGTTGACGCTTGTCTGTCCTGGAACGCTTGAAGATTTTTTTCACGTTGACTCCTTCAATTAGTTCCGGCGCTTGGACTTGAGGAGCAACTGGTTCTTCTCTAAAGTTTATTGTTTTGATAATAGACTCCAGTTTTCTTCTCAGCCATGACTCTCACTTGACTGGGGTACACAAACAAAGTGTTTATACTTACACGGTATTTACGATTGGAAGGTTGCAGAATGATCCTATCATTCATTTTCGTTTGGGCTATGAAGTGGGCCATGTTGGGAAATTAATGGCGTAAAATCAAAAACGCAGCGGAAGAAATAAAAGTTAAAATCCCAGTGGCTCATCTCTATTTCTCGTATTTAAATTGGGTTTAACGAAGTTAATAACCGTTCTCGCGTATGTTGGAATCTGAACCAGCTTTGCAATCCTTTCTTGAATAGCAAATCCGTCGTTGTCTCAAAATTGCCACACCGAGTCAAAAATGAAAATCTCCTTCTTCTTCACCTTTGATGGACGGCTAGTGTGAGAGAGAAAGGGAGGAGAGTTTGACTTGGAGAGAAAGTTTGTAAGTTGATGATCTTAACATTGTTATTTTTCACTAAGTAATATATATATATACTACTATATGAAACAATAACCTAGGCACCAATAACCCCATATGGGCGTCCACTTTGGATGCCCACTTGAGGGCTTTTAAGCACCCAGGCTTTGGTTATTTAATTATTAAATAATTAATATTATTTATCCAATAAATAAATTGATTAAATAATCAATTAAATTCATGTTAATATTATAATTAAATTACCATGAGGAATTAATTAATTCATTAACTTAATTAATTAGTAAAATCATCTAATGATTAATTAATTAATCTCGATATCCAATACCGAAAATTCTCTCAAGTCTTTTTCCTATGATTTTCTTTTTGCACTTCCTTTAATCGCGACTCTTTAGGTTCGTCTCAAAAGGCAATTGAGAGGAAACCAAAAGGATGTGAGTAACACCTAGCCAGTCACGTGGCTCACATCGTATCCCAATTGAGAACGAATGAATAGGATCATTCCAAACCATATACGCTGTGAACACCGTACGTGTATAAGCCTTTTATTCTTATATCCCAGTCAAGTGAGAGTCATGGTTTTAGTCAAACTCACATGACTTAACCATATGCTTAGCTCATAAAGAGTCGAGGTCATTTTATGCTTTGGCCAAAGACTTTTAACCTCGCTCATTCATGACTGCATAGGATATTTAGCTCATTCACTTATGAGAGAATAAATCCCATTTTGCTAATCAGTTAACAATGCTACTTGCCCATCAAGTCGCACTTCGAGGTCAATCCCACCAAAGGGTGATTTGGATCTAACTACTCTAATGACAGACTTGATGTCACAAGTACATCTTCAACTCGATTCCTCAGGTCTAAGGTTCACGCGTACCTATCACAACTTATCAGTTTCATCATTGACTGTCACTGAGTGAATACCCATGTGATGAAACTGATGCGAGCCGTGTTCGAACATATAAGTCCAACTTATATGTCCATGACATAAGTTCCCACTATCATTCCCATAGTGTTCGACTGACACTTTCTCTGTAAAAACTTATATCATGCAAGTCCTTGCTCTGTATTGATGTCCAGTCAAATACTTTCTTAGACTTGCGAATTCTATTTAGAGAATAAGGATAAAACCCTTCTAGTGCCATTCTTCCTATCCCTTAGGAAGTAGAAGGTTTGCTTTATTCTCAAGGACTTTACGTTGTTTATTAACACCTTACAAATGCCTATAAGAAAACAACAAGATAATGCCTTATATATTTTAAAAAGATATTGTTTAGTTACAAGTTAATGCCCTATAAATCTATCCTCTTTATGGCATTTGAGGGCATATACTCCAACAATCTCCCACTTGCACTCAATGATATTTGCTATGGTATTTAATACCCATCTCTTCGAGATGTTTTTGTAGCACCGCCTGTGCCAATGGCTTGGTCAATGGATCAACAACATTGTCAACTGAGGCTATTTTCTGAACAGATATTTCTCCTTATGCAACGATCTCTCGTATGATGTGATATCTCCTCTCGATGTGTTTGGACTTGTTGTGAGACCTAGGTTCCTTTGCTTGCGCTATTGCTCCGGTGTTATCACAATAAAGTGGCAATGAGAGCTTTATGCTAGGAACCACTTGAAGTTCTTCTATGAACTTTCTTATCCAAACAACCTCTTTAGCTGCCTCAGAGGCAGCTATGTATTCAGCCTCTGTAGTGGAGGCCGCGGTTGTGCTTTTCTTAGAACTTTTCCAAGTTACCGCCCCACTATTGAGGGTGAATACGAATCTTGAGGTGGATTTCCGATCATCGACATTAGATTGAAAATCCGAATCAGTGTACTCGTCCACTCTCAGGCTACCACTCCCATAGATGAGAATCATATCCTTGGTTCTCTTCAGGTACTTTAGGATATTCTTCACAGTTATGCAATGTTCCTTGCCTGGGTTTGCTTGAAATCGACTAACAACGCTTACCGAGTAAGCAATGTCAGGTCTAGTACACAACATTGCGTACTTCAGGCTACCTACTGCTGATGCATAGGGTACAGTGCTCATTTCCTTTCTATCTTCCTCACTTTGAGGACACATAGATTTTGAGAGATGTATCCCATGTCTCATCGGTAGGAACCCTTTCTTAGAATCCTCCATCCTATATCTTTTCAGGACCTTTTCTAAGTAAAGGGCTTGAGAGAGCCCTATCATTCTATATGTTCGATCTCTGTAGATTCGAATCCCTAGAATGTATGTTGCCTCTCCCAAGTCTTTCATGGAGAAAGTACTCGAAAGCCACTTCTTTACAGTGGTGAGCATTCCTATATCATTCCCTATGAGTAATATGTCATCTACATATAACACAAGGAATGTTATCTTGCTCCCACTAACTTTCTTGTAAACACATGGTTCGTCTTTGTTTTTGATGAAGTCAAATCCTTTGACAGCCTCATCAAAACTTAGATTCCAGCTACGAGATGCTTGCTTGAGTCCATAAATGGATCTTTCAAGTTTACACACCTTATGAGTATGCTCCTCGGATACAAAACCTTTTGGCTGTTCCATATAGATATCCTCTTCTAGGAATCCATTTAGGAAAGTAGTTTTGACATCCATTTGCCATATTTCAAAGTCTAAGTGTGCATCTATTGCAAGTAGAATCCTTATTGATTTGATCATAGCCACTGGCGAAAAGGTTTCTTGGTAGTCAATTCCTTCTTTTTGACTATACCCTTTCGCCACTAGCCTGGCTTTGTAGGTGTCAACCTTGCCATCAACACCAATCTTTCTCTTGTAGATCCATTTGCACCTGATTGGTTTTACCCCTTCAGGTTGGTCCACAACTTTCCAGACTTGGTTTGCATGCATCGAATTGATCTCCGTTTGCATAGCTTCATGCCATCTAGTAGCATCCACATCCACCATTGCTTGATCAAAAGTGGAGGGATCATCTCCAT
Source organism: Buddleja alternifolia (assembly GCA_019426215.1). Classification (NCBI taxonomy): domain Eukaryota; kingdom Viridiplantae; phylum Streptophyta; class Magnoliopsida; order Lamiales; family Scrophulariaceae; genus Buddleja; species Buddleja alternifolia. The sequence goes on along the minus strand of CM033399.1, from coordinate 25,777,440 downwards.
GATCCCCCTCTAATACATAATGAAGATCCAGCTCCCTCTGTACTAGATATCCGTACCTCTCAGGCGGTTGAGGTACTCTACTTGATCTTCGCGGTTGTGGTTGTGTTACAGAAGGTTCGGTTCTCACTTCCTTTGTAGATGTATCCACTGGAGTCTCATTTTGTTCTTCTAGAACAATATTTCTACCCGCTCCTCCTTTTTGAATGAACTCATCTTGAAGAAAGTGGGCTTGTAAAGCTACAATGATCCTTTGATCATCGTGCAGGTAAAAGAGGTATCCCATTGAATCCTCAGGATATCTGACGAACATCCCTTCAAGGATCTAGCCTCCAACTTGTCCACTTTAGTCTTTTTGACATAAGCCGGACATCCCCAAATCTTGATGTGATTAAGACTTGGTTTCCGATTCCTCCATATCTCATAGGGATTCATAGGAATGGACTTGGACGGACATCTATTTAAAATGTGTACAGCTGTAAGCAGCGCATGACCCCACAGTGAAATGGGTAAGTCAGTGTAGCTGAGCATGGAGCGAACCATGTCCAACAAGGTTCGATTCCTTCGCTCTGCTACACTATTTAACTGTGGTGTCGCTGGAGGTGGGAGCTGTAATACTATACCATTCTCTCTGAGGTATACATCAAACTCGTCGCTCATATATTCTCCTCCTCAATTCGATCGAAGGGTTTTTATATGTTGACCAGTTTGATTTTCCACTAAAGCCTTGAATTCCTTGAACTTTTCAATGGATTCAGACTTATGCCTCATCATGTACACTAGACCATATCTTGAATGGTCATTAGTGAAGGTGATGAAGTAAAGGAAACCTCTTCGTGCCATTTCTCCAAATGGACCACAAACATCAATGTGCACTAAGCCTAAGATTTGTGAGGCTCTTTTAAAAGTCCCTGTGAAGGGGGATCTAGCCATCTTGCCTTTGAGACAAGATTCATAAGTAGGATAGGGATCCAATCCTAATGGACCAATTAGTACATCTTTCTCCATTTTGCGAATTTTATGTTCGCCGTCATGGCCTAGTCTAAGATGCCAAATCAATCTTTGGTTTACTCCAAGCCTACTACGTTTCCTTTGTATAGTATTTACAGAACACTCATTCTGGACATTAAGGTAATACAATCCATTTATTAAAGAAGCAAAGCCTACTAATTTATTACCATAATAAATGTTGCTTCGTTCATCAATAAAATGGAAAGTATAACCAATTTTAACTAAAACGGGAATAAAAACAATGTTTTTAAGCCCATTGGGCAAAACTAAAACATTATCCAGAAATAGTATATGTCCAGAATTTAAAAGCAATGAGGTAGATCCAATTCCAGTAGCTGCGACGCTATGTCCGCTGCCTACTTTTATCTTCACCTCATCACTGTCCAGCTTCCTTCCTCGCACCAGATCCTGATTCATACAACAAATGTGAGCACTTGTTCCAGAATCAAGAATCTAAGATGTTGAGAAGATGGTCATAGAACAATAAGTTTCATGAACATAAAGTTCCATACCTTGTGCGCCCGGCCCCATGTTTGGATAGTTCCTCCTCCAGTGGCCCAGCTCAGCGCAGTGTAGGCATTTGTCTGTCTTTTGTGGCCCCTTATGCTTGCAATTCACAGGAGCTTTCCCTTTTCCTTTATCGACACCACCCTGAGCTCCAAGCTCGCCACTCTGCTTCTTGGCTTTCTTCTTCTTATTCTTCACCCGTTTGGGCCCAGAAGAGATAACCAATGCAGGTTCCTTTCCCTTGGGCTTCAATTGAGATTGTGCAGTGTTTAATTTATTCATTAGCCCATCTAAGTTACATTCAATCTCATTGCAATTGAAGTTCATGACAAATTGGGAAAAAGAATCAAGAAGAGACTGCAAAATGAGATCGGTTTGAAGATGTGGGTTCATTGTAAAATCGAGAGCCTCCAATTTCTCGATCCTCGAGATCATCTTGAGGACATGATCCCCAACTTTCTCACTTTCTCTCATTTTGGCCCCGAAGAGCTCTTTAGATATCTCATATCTAGCAGTACGGCTGTGCTCACCATAGAGCTCGACCAAGTGTGCCAAGATAGCCCTTGCTGTGATCATCTTCTCGTGGGACCTCTGAAGCTCGTTTGTCATTGAGCTGAGAATGTACCCATGCACTCGGACGTCGTCCTTTACCCATTTTTCATGAGCTTGGACTTCGTCCTCGTTGGCACGTGTTCTGGCAGGAGGAGCAGAGATGTCTGTGTCCAACACGTATCCCAAGGACTCCATGTTAAGAGCTATTCTCAAGTTCCTTAGCCAATCCACGTAGTTGGGTCCGGTAAGGATGTTCTTTTCGAGTACAATGGAAAATGGGTTGATAGTCATTTTTTTTGTTTTGAGAGAGATAAATAAAAAATTGCTGTAGAAAATAAACCAGACTTTATTAGACTTGTGTAACTAAACTAAAACCAAGTTTAAAATCAATGACTTTGACTTATAACTTGGCTCCCACTACATTTTTCGAGATTCACACTCCCACTGTGAAAAACGGAAGTGATCGTTGCAATGTACTTCGTGGTGGGGATTGAGTTCTTTAATTAATCTAATGGATGGCAACCGTTTAACGATATTTGGTCCATTATTTTAATTAAAGTGATGTCCAATATCAATCTATCCAATAGATGGTTCAATCTTCTTTTTCCCATAATCCACCAAAACCGCAACCCTTTAACGATTTATAGGCCTTGTGGATTATCTAAGTTTACTCCTACTAACTCCTCATAATCTAACATTTGAATTTCACCTTGCAACCCTTTAACGACATTTGGGGTGAAATATGTCTCGATTAAGGCATCTAATGCACTTAATAAAATTTTAGAATTAAATCTTAATATATGACCCCCACTTACTATGAAGATGCCATATACAAGGTTTAATACTTAATTTCATTAAGTTTAGTGGAGGGAAAGGATGCCTAGCACCCCTTACTAACTTAGTATAATTTTTAATTGGGAGAATTCATGTTCTAAACTTTTATCTAAGTCTCACTTTGCACATTATCCAATTTATATAGCGCATATTGATAACATACATGCTTCATATAACTAATGAACATGTATCGAAAGCAATAAACCAACACATATGTCCATGGGATTTTTCAGTTGGGTTTCGTTCAAAAAAGCATAAACGCAGCGGAAGGGATTTCAAGAATTAAAACGAAAACCCAATTGGTACTCTAATTCGCATAATTGAATCTAAAAGAGTATAACGAATAAAATTACTCGTTAATATGAATATGATGATGGAAAAAAACTTCTTCTCCAAACTCGAAATATTGAAGCTTCCAAATCTTCAATCCTTTGGTTTGATTCTTCAAACTTGAACTTGATTCGAACAACAAAAATACGTCGTCTCTAAATCGTCACGCACGGATCAACAAACGAAAAATCCCCTTTGTTCTTTCTCTATGGTCGATGGCTAGGTATAGAGGAGTGGAGAAATATTTTTCTTTCTTTTCAGAGTTATGAGAGTTGTGTATTCTCTTCTTACTTGTTCTAAGTCGAAGAGTCCTTATATACTTTATGACTTATTGAACAAGTCAAAACAAAAGAGCCCTAATATGTGGCCTCTCAAAGACGCCACATTGAGGCCTAGTAGGCATCCAATTGGACTCCTTATTTAGCCCCGGGATTTGTTTTGTTTAATTAATTTCTTATTTCAATTAGTAATTTATTATATCTAATAAATAAATAAATTAATGAAATGACCAAATTAATTAGATAAATTAATTCATTAATATATTTCACAAGGAAATTAATTAATAATTAATCTTATCATTATAATTAATTATTTCATCTAATGAACAATTAATTATTTAATTTATCTAATAAATTAAAACTCCCAGAAGAAATAATAGAAATTCTTTTTTCTTCATTTTTCTTTGTCAATCCTTTAGCGCAACTCTTTAGGTTTGTTTCGTTTGGCAATGAGAGGAAATCAAAGGAAGTGGGTAACACCTAGCCAGTCACGTGGCTCACTTCATAACCCAAATGAAAACGAATGACAGGATCATTCTGAAACCTTCCAATCGTAAATACCGTATATGTATAAACCCTTTGTTCACGTTCCCCGGTCAAGTGAGGGTCATGGTTATGTCAAACTCACTAGACTTGACCATATGTATATATCATAATAAATACGAGATCATTGAGATCGATTTAGTGCCAAGCACAATCGTCTCGTTCGCTTTGGCCAAAGACTGTGATCTCTATTTATCTATAATTACATAAGGTACATACTCATTCACTTATGAGAGAACAAATCCCATATTAGATATCTGCTAAGATGACCACTTGCCCATCAAGTCCGCATTTCGAGGTTGACCCCACCAAAGGGTGAATTGGGTCTAACTACTCTAGTGAAAGACTTGACGTCACAAGTGCATCTTCAGCCTGATACTTCAGGTCAAAGGTTCATATATACCTATTACGCATAATCAGTTCCGTCATTGACAGTTATAGAATGAAAACCCATGTGATAGAACCGATGCGAGTCGTGTTCGAACATATCAGTTCCACTGACGTGTCTACAATCTTAATCTCCTTTCATCCCATGATACCAGACAGGCACTCCCATGTCGGAGCTAAGATTGTACAAGTATTCGAAGTGTTTATTTGTCCATTAAAGACTTCATATTACTTGCGAACTTATTTTAGTAATCAAGATCGATCTCTCTAGTGCCAATCTTCCTATCCTATAGGAAGTAGAGGGATCGCACTGAAAACATGGACAAAACATTTTACACAACTTATAGATGCAGATAAGAATTAAGTGAAAACTCAATAATGCCTTTTATTTAAGAAGAGTTTAAGTTCAATACAAGATATATGCCCTATACATTCTATCATTTATGGCATCTGAGGGCATAATCCTAACTTTTTTCTAGAGGGCCCAAGCCAATGAGCCATCATTAAAAAGAAAAATAAGCCTAGCTATTTTTCGTGGGCTCCAAGCTCCTCTTCTTTTGGATTGATCTACTCTTGAAAGACCTATTCTATTTCTATCTATTACATGAGATTATTAAACAACCTATACATAATTCTAGAAATAAAATAAACGGGCTCAATTTCCGGCCCTTACAACCCATAAAAGGAAATACAATCAAAAGAAATAACCTAAGCCCATGGACAATGTCACCATCATATAATACGTGCTCGCGTAAAATAAAGCAATTATGTTGGTGATTATTTTAAGGAATAATTAGTCCAACTAGTTAATTCCCTCAATAAAATTCCAAATTTTATTGATAATCATGAAAATAAGCCATTTAGTGAGAATCTCTAATTTAAATAAATAACTTAATTAAAAAATTCTCCAAAAACCATTAATTAATTATTTCACTTAAATTAATATTATTCAACAAAAATAATTTGGTCTTAATTTCATAAAATTAAATTACCAACCATTGGCATATTTAATTTTAATTAATTAGGCCCAAAACTAATTTATTAAATAGTCCATATTTTTAAATAAAATAATGTGGGCTCATTTAATTAAATCTACGTCATCATCCTTTTGACCCACCCAGATAATTAAAATAGCCTAAAACCCATTAATTTAAAAAATTGGACCCGAGGAAAAATAGCCCAACCCGTTAGGACCCGGGTCATGGACCCAAGCCCACGTAACTGGGCCCACGTGTGCCGTGCACTCAGCGCACGGCCAGGGGCCGTGTGCCCAGGCCCCATGACACGACGTTGTGCGCCTGGCGCACGACGTCGAGCGCACAGCGTGCACATATGCGCACGCTGTGCGCACAGTGGGTGGCCCGAAGGCCACCAGCTGTGCGCTGTCTGCGCGCCCAGCGCGCAGACTGCGCACGTCGTCCTCGTCGTGGGGTTTTTCCGACCCAATTCTCACAAAAATTAGATTTTTCAATTCACAAGTCATCATACTACAACATACATGAATTAAACGCAGAAAAATCATGGATTATCATCACAAAAAATATATTCAAAACATGCTTCAAAAAACGCGAAAAACACATAATCACGTAATCAATTAAATACAGAAATCAGAGATTGGCTCTGATACCACTGTTGGAAAATTAATGGCGTAAAATAAAAAATGCAGAAGAAGAAATAAAAGTTAAAAAAATCCCAATGACTCATCTCTATTTCTCGTATTTAAATTAGGTTTAACGAAGTTAATTACCGTTCTAGCGTATGTTGAAATCTGAACCAGCTTTACAATCCTTTCTTGAACAGCAAACCCGTCGCTGTCTCTAAATTGCCACGCCGGAGTCAAAAACGAAAATCTCCTTCTTCTTCACCTTTGATGGATGGCTAGTGTGAGAGAGAAAGGGAGGAGAGTTTGACTTGGAGAGAAAGCTTGTAAGTTGATGATCTTAACCTTGTTATTTTTCACTAAGTAATATATATATACTACTATATGAAACAATAACATAGGCACCAATAACCTCATATGTGGACGCCCACTTGAGGGCTTTGGTCCAACTTTGGTTATTTAATTATTAAATCATTAATATTATTTATCCAATAAATAAATTGATTAAATAATCAATTAAATTCATGTTAATATTATAACTAAATTCCCATGAGGAATTAATTAATTCATTAACTTAATTAATTAATAAAATCATCTAATGATTAGTTAATTAATCTTGATGTCCAATACCGAAAATTCTCGCAAGTCTTTTTCCCATGATTTTCTTTTTGCACTTCCTTTAAGCATGACTCTTTAGGTTCGTCTCAAAAGGCAATTGGGAGGAAACCAAAAGGATGTGAATAACACCTAGCCAGTCACGTGGCTCACATCATATCCCAATTGAGAACGAATGAATAGGATCATTCCAAACCATATACGCTGTGAATACCGTACGTGTATAAACCTTTTATTCTTATATCCCAGTCAAGTGAGAGTCATGGTTTTAGTCAAACTCACATGACTTGACCATATGCTTAGCTCATAACGAGTCGAGGTCATTTTATGCTTTGGCCAAAGACTTTTAACCTCACTCACTCATGACTGCATATGATATTTAGCTCATTCACTTATGAGAGAATAAATCCCATTTTGCTAATCAGTTAACAATGCTACTTGCCCATCAAGTCGTACTTCGAGGTCAATCCCACCAAAGGGTGATTTGGATCTAACTACTCTAATGACAGACTTGATGTCACAAGTATATCTTCAACTCGATTGATAAATAAAAAGATTGATAAATAAAAATGAAAAAGGAATTTCTATTTTTCTTCTAGGAGTTTTTTATAATTAATTATTCATTAGATGAAATAATTAATTATATGGATAAGATTAATTCTTAATTAATTTCCTGGGGAAATATATTAATGAATTATTTATCTAATTAATTTATTGGATATAATAAATTTTTAATTGAATTAAGAAAGTAATTAAACAAAGCAAATCCCGGGCTTCTAGAAGGCTTCCATGAGGATGCCCATGGACGCCTACTTGGCCATGTTGTGAGTCCAAGAGGAGCCCAATATACTAGAGCTCTTTTGTTTTGACTTGTTCAATAAGTCAGGGGAATATAAGGACTCTTTGACTTAGAACAAGAAGAGAACTTACCCAACTCTCCTAGAAAGAAAGAAGAAAATATTCCTCCCCTTCTCTTAATCCTAGCCGTCGCCCATTAGAGAACCAAATTGGGAATTTTTCGTTTGTTGATCCGTGCGTGACAATTTAGAGACGACGTACTTTCGTTGTTCGGATCAAGTTAAAGTTTTGAAGATCAAAACAAAGGATTGAAGATTTGGAAGCTTCAAGTTTTCAAATTGGAGGAAGAAGAAGAAATTCTCCAACGACTTCGTTCTAACGAGTAAGTTTTATTCATTAAGTTTTTGTGCAATTTGAATATGCGATCATTGAATTCAACTTTGGGTTTTAAAATAAATTTTTTTGAAATTCTTCCGCTGCGTTTATGTTATTTTTCGCGAAACCCAACACCTGTATCAGAGCCAATCTCTGATTCACATATTTAATTGAGTTTATGTGATTTATGATATGCATAATATGTGTTTTTGAAGCATGCAATTATGTGTTATTTAAATCTGCGGTTTTATGGTTTCAAGCATGGATTTTGATTTTTTATATTTGTTGAATATCTAGGTATATGTGTGATTGTATAAAAAATCAAGAAATGAAGAAAAATCGAACTGTTGCGCGCAACAGCAGCACGCGTACACGCTGTGTGTGCAGCGTGTGCACATGGCCAGGCCGTACAAACCTGCACACGGCCCGACGGGTCGTGTGCCACAGCCCGACGGCTCACTGATTTGGATCTGGGATCCGGGTCAGTAAACGGGCTATGTATTGGGTTGAAATTGGAATTTGAGTTTGGGTAAATTTAATTATTCGGGTGGGTCAAATGGATGATGACCCGGTATAATTTAATTAAGCCCAACGAGAAATTTTAATCAATTTCAACTTATTAATTAGATTGGGCTTAATTTAGTTAATTCCAAATAGGTACATTGGATGGGTGATTTGGACTTTAATTAAAAATAGCCTAATAGAAATTAATAGTGTGCGCAAGTTTTTTCGAAATAATTAATTTGAGCACAATTGAATTAAATCCAAGTAGACCAAAAGGATCGTAACTTGGGTTTGATGAAATGGAGCCTAATAATATTAATTTGAATTAAATAATTAATTGGAATAAATTAATTATTTTTCGTGGAGAATTAATAATTAATTTATAGATTAAATATTATTAATTTTTCCTCAACTTGAAAATTACTTGAATATTTGAATTAAGAATATAAATTATTGTTCTTGGATGATTAATAATTAATTATTTAATCAAATAATTTTTTTTCCATTTAATGGTTGCTTTAAATCATAATAAAATAGAATTCTATATTTTATGTATTTATTTAGTTGGGCTAAAATTATTTTAATTAAAGGTAGATATACTTAATTTTGAATATTGTATATCTAAGTCATCTAGTAGGACTAGAATGATTTTAATTGAAGCAAACATTATATAAAAGTTGGGAATTTATTAAAGAACTTTTTAGTTGGACTAAAACTTTAAATATCAACATAAATGTTTTAATATTGCCAGCTTGTATTAAATGTTACGAGCATGTATTAATTGATGCGAGCATGTCTTATGTGATGGAAACACTAATCATGGACTTAGGTTATGTTTGATTTACTTTTCTTTCAACGGGTTGTTGTAGAAAAATAGTTTAGAATTTAAAACCCGTAAAGTTTTGTTTTTCTGCTTTACCTTTGCATGTGATGGCCTATTGGCTCAGACCCTCTAGAAAAGTTCATGATCGAAGTGTATATGAATTTATTTATTTAATTCCATGATAATATTGATAGGCATATTTATTTGTAAAATAATTTATGCATGTTCAATATGTGATAGTTCCGCTATATAAATTGGCTAATGTGCAAAGTGAGACCAAACATTTGAAAAATTAAATTCTCCCAAATAAATAATATCGAGTTATAAAAGGATGTGTGACATCCTCGCCCTCCACTAAGCTTTCTAAAATTAAAATTACTATAAATGTGTAATGTTTCCCAGTTATGGGGCTTATGTATTTAGAAATAATTTGAAATTTTATTAAGTGCATGGAATGTCTTAATCGAAGTATATTTCATCCCAGAAACCTGTTCGGTTGCAAGGTGAAATTCAAATGTTAAATTATAGGAGTTAGTGGGAATAAACTCGGGTAGTTCACGAGCTTAGAAACCTGTTCGGTTGCGGTTTGGTGAACTATGGGAAAAGGTATTGAGATATTTATTGGGTAAATTGATGTTAGACATCACTTCAATTAATTGATGGGCCAAAAATCGATTAGGTTATAACCCATGTAATTCATTAAGGACCTCAATACCCGTTGTGGAATCAATGCCAATGATGATTCCTGTAGGTCCCAAGTGGCATACGAAAGGGTCTAGAAGGGGGGACTTGAATAGACCCTGAAGTCTTTTTCAACTTAAAAAAGATTTGTATTAAAATTCGTTGGTCGCTTGAAAAATAGGCACTTGATTTGAGCGACTAATGAAGACTGTCTTAAAAGTTAACTTAGACTTCAAGATTTGAATACTATAACCAAAAAGGTTTAAGCGTTCGATTCTTTAATCAGTGTTAGCACAGCGGAATTGATTTTATCGTCTTCTAGTTTGAAAGCTTTAGCGTCACAAACAGTTCCTTAGTTGCTTAGCGTTCACTTGAGTGTTACTTAACAGATTTATGCAATGATATAACAATATAAAAAAATAATTGCAAAGTAAAGAACACGATATTTGTAAGGTTCGTTGGATGGTGTAATCCCAACTACGTCCTTCTTCTCCTTGAACAATCGGAGGCAATCCACTAAGATGATTCTCAAAGAATCACACAGAAACTTCTACAAATTAGGGAGAGATGGATGTTGATGACTTGAGCTCCTTGATCACACAGATTTCTGCTACAAATCACTTTGTTCCTCTTGCTTCTTTCAATCAAAAATAATGCAAGTATCCAACTTCGACTTCACACAGATCGCAAGGCTTGGATGGGATTTTTCTAAACGGTTTGTTTGATTTTGATAAAGTTCAAACAACTGGGAATATCTCAATAGTAATGTAGGTTTCTCCGAAAAGAATGTTTGAGATATTTGGTTGACTGTCTCAGGAATTGAAGAAAAGCAAGGAGAATGTTTGCTTGAAGATTCTGGCTTTTTTGAGAATTTAAGGATTGAGACTTCAATGCAACATCAATTTGGCTTAAAATAAATCTTATATATTTTTGGCTTGTTGTTGAAGTCCTATTTATAGGCATTCTTAGAAAAAATGTCCATTTGACACATGCACAGGCGCGTGTCTCTCACTTCCGTGAGTGAACAACTTTTGTCATTTTTCCTGAAAATCTGCTGCACAAAAGTTGGTGCTGCAGTCTATGAAAGTTGACAGTCCAATAGGGTGGCTTCTCCGTACGTCTGAAAGAGCTTATTACATTCAATGCATTTGAATTAAATGCCCTTTGGCACTTAATGCACTGAGAATATTTGCATTAAACTCCTTCTGAACTTATAAATAAATTCAGGTGAAATCAGTCATTGATAGACGCTCATTCATCTTTGAATTACTTCTATCCTAAAAAGTGACGCTTGATGTAGCTGGTCATTTAGACGCTTGGAATCTTCATCTTCATTCAGATATTAGGCGCTTGAATCTTCAAACTAAACTACTGATAAACTCACACAGAAATCATCAGACACTCAGTCTGAGAATACTTAACCTAACAATCTAGAACAGAAAATAAAGCAAAGCCTATAAAGCCTATTACAAATCTAAAACTCAAAGCTTATACAAGATTTCTACTAAAATCAAACTTATATATTTTGGGGTCTAACATAAAATCCTAATTGTCAACATCAAAACATCTAACATGAAATTCCTAACAATTTCCCCCTTTTCGATGATGGCAATACTTACTCTTTTATAGTTCAAGAGTTAGACAGCTAAAATGAAAGTTAACTTTGGTTAGTGAAAGTTAGTTGATGTTAGTTGAGCTTCAACGAGGTGTTTCAGCTGAAAAATGCATTTTCATATATATCAAAGAGACAAGAATATAGATAATGCAAATCAACAAGTCTTAACGACTTGGTCTAACTATGTATCGCTTGGGCATTTCAGCTCAGATAGCTTCAGTTAGGTTATCTTCCAAAGTCATCATCACTTCATGATCTTTGTCGATTATGAGCTTATTCTCTTCCTTTTGTCTCTTCTTGAAAGCAACAAAGTGTTTGTCCCATTTAGTCGGGTTAATACCGATATACCTTAGGCAAATTCTGAAAGTTCGGTTGAAGTCAGTCATCTACCTCTCTTCAGCTAAGGTTTTTGGATCTGTAGGTTCTGGAATAGATGCTCTTTAAAGAGGAATGTCAAACTGTTCAAGCCATGCTCTAGAAGGTATTGGTAGATTTGGATATAGTGCTAGTGGAGGTTCTCTTAGCGTTCTACTAGGCGCTCCAGCAGGGTCACTTATCCCATAAGCAGTTATCCAAGATGGGAGTCTAAACACAGAAGGAGGAGCTATAAGCTGACGCTTCAGCGGCGGAGGTGGATCTTGAGCTCTTGAACTAGACGCTTTTCTCTTCTCCCCTTTCCTTTTCTCTTCTCCCTTATTGCCATCATCATCCTTCAGAAAATGGTCTGTGAGTAGGCTAACTTGAGTAGCAATCTGAGACATTGAAGTTCTGATATCATCCAGACGCTTGTCGAATTGTTCTTGCATTGCAAGAAGCTTAGCGCTGGTAGCATCATTCATATCTTGAAATTCTCTGCGACATTTATCAACAGCTGCTTGAGCAGAACCTCGCATATGAGCAATCTGAGCGCTCATGGTTTGAGACTCAATATTCGCCAAATCGGTCTTAATCCAGTGGAGGGATTCTTCATTCTGAGTAGCTTGATTGCTCATCTCCTTTAAAAGATAGATTTCAGCGAAGGTCCAAAAGCTTGACCCACATCCGATGGAACCGCTTGAGGAGCCGGTCGCTTGAATCTGGATGTATGTTTGAGTGACTCAAGGGGAGCTTAATATGCAGGATCAAATACTGTACCTCGTACATCAATTTGTAGATCCTCAGCAGTATCAACAACAACTTGTTTAGAAGCGTCAGGAATATCCTCTGGTGGAGACACTTGAACTTGTTCTTCAACAGACGCTAAAAAACTTGCAATTTCTGTCGTGGACGCTGGTGTAGATTCTTCAATCAGTTTTACAGGCGCTTCCTCAAGTGCTGACTCGGTTTGACAAAAGTCATCAAATTGGAAGTTCCAACAGGCGAGAGTAGCATAAGAATCTGAAGCAGCTTGCAGAAGTTCAGTCAGTCTGGAACGAGAGATGCAGGTCCCTTGAATGAAAGTGCGAAGAGGACTATCTTTGGCTCGAACATACATTGGACCCATGATGTCCAATACATGGTTTGGGAAGATCCTTGACTGCGGCTTTGGAATGAGAAATAATGTATCTGGGCAGTAATGCAAGGAAAATCTAATAATTCTATCCGTACGAGGACACTGTGACTTGTGAGCTTCTGGCACATACCTGCAGTAATAGTCCTCCAAATACGGATACACCGCAGAGCTATAACTTGATTGCATCAAGTAGGGAAAAACATAGGCATAATGATCGCTTACTTCTTGTCTGATAGAAGGTAGAAGTGGATAACCTTGGAAGTTTCGAATCCTCGAGCTATTTGGCTTCCGTAGATTTTCAGTGAAGATCTTGTCAAAATGAGGAATGGGAGCAATGGTCTTCATCATCAATCTGAAGTTGTCATTGCAGTGGCTTGGTGAGAAGTTCAAACAAGATGGTGATGAACTACCACTGGTGGACGCTTGAGCGTTGAACTGGAGAGGAGTGATGGAAAGCCTGTACAGCGCTTGTCTTATAAACAGTTCTATCTATTGACATACTTTGGGTAGCTGATCAACTGGTCCAACTCTCTTCTGACGCTTCACAAGGCAATACTTGGCAAACTGACGCTTCTTGTCATGCATGCCTATGCCAAAAAGATTGGGAACTTGAACTAACTTCGGAAAGGTATATCTATGGCCCACATACGCTTAAGCCCAATTTACCTCGGCCATACAGTAATCTGTCCCAACATTAATCATAGCTCTAACGCCTTCATGGTGGACATCTCTGATAGATTCAAAGCAATATCTATCAGTCTGATAGTTGGCATTCCAGACGCTGTCAAAGTATGCATCAGCTTCAGTCTGGATCACATCTGTGAGAGATGCTAGACGCTCACCTGCATGAATTCCTTTATTCTTCCACAGTAGAAGTGGATTGATAGACTTCAAGTTCTCTTTACTGTTTTCTATGTGAGGAAAGTGTGTGTAACCTTCTCTGTTCAAGACTACCTCCAATGGATTAAGAAAGGTAGGGTTACAAGGATTATACACACGGATGTTGTAGTCTCTGAGAGCAAAACCGGTTGACTTGTTGTGCCCATAATCTAGGTAGTAAGCCAGATCCGTATCACACCTAGGAGTTCTACCTCCTTGTCTGTTTTGTTGAAGAATAAGAGAAGACGAAATCTGACCAGGAGTTTTACCGAGTTGAACTGCCAGATAGTATTTTCTCTAGATTTTTGTCAGCTCAGTGTTGAACACTGCATCCCTGATCTGATTATCAATGTTAATCAGCGAGGCTACCTCATTCTCAGCATTGATGTACTTTTATTCATTATATCTTGCTGGAATGAAGTCTTCTTCGAGCGCTGGAGGTATATAATTGATTGAGTGATCAATCGTCTTCAATGGGTCCAGCTTGAAGGAATGCCTTGGCTTTGAAACGTCCTTAGCAATGCTCTGACCTTCTGAGCGTGCCTCTGTTATAGCCGGAATAAAAGTTGATGCTTGAACCTCTTTGGGAGCAGGTTCTTCTAGTTCAAGTGCAGCAGCTCCTGCGGCAACATCTTTGGCAATAACCACAATATTTGTTATCTCAACATCCAGGTGGACGTCTGTTGATGCTTCAGCAGCAGCTGGAATTAAAGGTGTAACTAAAGAACTATCCTCTATAAGAGAAGGATCTTCTATAGATGTAGGAAAGGAAATGCTATGGGAAAAAATAAACTTACCCTGAGGACTTATCTCAACAACAACTTGAGCGCTTGGCTCAACAGCAACTTGAGTGCGTGGCTCAACAGCAACAGCTTGAGCTCTTGGCTCAACCGTCTCAGGCTCTTCAAGAACAGGAGCAGCTTGGCGCTTGCTTGTCCTAGAATGTTTGAAAATCTTCTTCACGTTGACTCCTTCAATGAGCTTTAGCGTTTGAACGAGAGGAGCGGCAGCTGGTTCTTCAAAGTCTATTTGTTTAATAATACCTTCCAGCTTCCTCCTCTTGATCAGAGAAATCTTGTTCTCTGCATCCTCATCAGTTTCCTCATCATCCTTTTGAGGAGAAGGAACATCTTGAGCCTTGGGCTTTCTGGGAGCCCTCTTCTTTGTGATAGCCGGACGCTTCACGACTTCAACTTGAGCAGGACGCTGAGCCTCTTCATCAGTTACTGCGCGTACTTCTAGACTCTCAGACAGTGGTCTAGCAGTACCACCAACCTTGGGAGAATTGAAGAGATTGGTCAGGATCCTTTTTCCTAGAAGCTTGGCCTTATTCAGCGTTTGACCAGATGAGTAGACACACTCTGATCGATATAATAGATCGCTCAAAATAAGTCCATAAGGTTTGTTTGGGGCGCTTAAACAGTCCCGAAACCTTCCAAATACATACTCACTCCAGTTGATCTTGAGATTGAGGAGTATCGCCGTCATCAGCTGAAATTGCACTGGGTTCACCTTATCAAAGGTACCCACTCGGCATTCTATGATCTTGCTGCAGAAATCAGCCATCAGTCGGTACTTGGACACTAAGTCTTTCTTTTCAAAGTGCTGTTTGTAGGGTACACCGTCATAAGCACTCATAGTCGTCCATGCTTCCTTAATTTGTTCCAAACTAACACTGTCCAATGCCTCATCCTCATTTGAAAAATTGAAGTTCTTGGCAATGGATGCGGCAGTCAATACGAATTCCTTGGGTGGCTCCTTTTTGGATAGAGGAATTAGACAAGAGATAGATTGCTTGTCAGCGGAGAGTTTAGCATTCTTCCAGAAGGTGTCGACTTCCGTCGGAAACAAATAGGAATATTGAGTCAAGAATGTTTTGAGCCCAGCCTTGGTTACCAGGTCCATCATATCTGTCAGGTTGATCTGAGGTTGTTCATACAAGAATTTCCAATTGACAACAAGGCCTTCAGTAACCTTGATGATAGGCTCGGCAGAAGTAGAAGTAGATTTCTTTGGTGCCATTTTAGTGAAATAGATGAGCAAAGATTTTCTTTTGCTTTGAGAGAGAGAGAAAGAGTAAAATTTGCAGAGTAATTTTGCAGAGAGTAAAGTAAATAATTTTCTGCAAAAATTGTGTTTTAAATGACACAGTAGGAAAATTTTGAAACTTGTGTTCTCTCGTCTCAATAAGATGTAGACATGTGTAAAGTTATTTAATCTCAGCCATGAAGTGTTTTAACTGCGGACGCGAGTTTTGTGTAAGAGAGATTACATTTGGTAACTCCCATATATAAAGATTTGACATCCGAGTTAAAGTTTTAAAACGTTTGGAATTTTCAGAGTGTAGCACACGCGCCTGATGGTACACTGCCACGTACACAGACACGTGCTATCTCTGAACCGTCATTTTGAAAAGTTTTGATTACCCGCCAGTTTGATGTGATAGAAGTGTGTAGATAGAGTACAACATAGACTATTGAGTCTATCTACTACTTCAAAAAGTGTGTAAAATTTATGCATGAGTTTTATAGACAATTTTGTATTAAGTGTTGAGTGGAATACGTTCAACGCTTAACACATATTACTTGTAAAATTTATATTGACGCTTGAGATGAAAATCATTTTATACTTGAGCGTCCAACATATTGTGCATAAATAATTCTGAGCGTTTATGATTATGCGAAAGTTTTTGATCATTGACGCTTACAGATATATTTTAAGTACAATTTTAAGGTTCCCCCTAAATTTGATAACTTGTAACAACTTTTTAAAGATCTTTTTGGACATAAATAAAATGGATTCCCCCTAAATTATATGCCTAATAAAATATGATGCATGATGATTAAGCGTTTAAATCGATCATACTTAGTTCACTTCTCAAATTGAGAAAACGTTGTTCGTTGAGCGCTTTGGTGAAGATATCTGCCAATTGTTTGTCATTGCCAATAAAGTGCATGGAGATATCTTTCTTATGAACATGGTCACGAAGAAAATGGTATTTAATGTCAATATGTTTGGTTCTGGAATGAAGAACAGGGTTTTGAGTCATGGCTAAAGCGCTTTAGTTATCACAATGAATGGGGGTTGGACCTAGGATTATACCATAATCTCTAAGTTGTTGACTCATCCATAACACTTGTGCACAACAACTTCCTGCAGCTACATACTCAGCTTCGGCTGTGGAGGTAGCTATGGATTGTTGTTTCTTACTATGCCATAAAACTAACCTATCACCTAGAAATTGTCACGTACCACTAGTACTCTTACGATCTATTTTGCAATCTGCAAAATCTGCATCTGAGTAACCAATTAGTTCAAAAGGAGAATCCCTAGGATACCATAAGCCCACATTTTGTGTGCCTTTTAGGTATTTAAGGATTTTCTTGGCAGCAATAAGGTGTGACTCTTTAGGATCAGCTTGAAATCGTGCACACATGCATATCGAAAACATAATATCAGGTGGACTAGCAGTAAGATAAAGAAGTGATCCAATGATACCTCTATAATTAGTGATATCAACCTTCTTTCCACTTTCATCTTTATCTAACTTAAGTGGTTCATTGGAATTTTTGAAGATGATGCATTTTCCATACCAAATTTCTTAATCATATCTCTTGTATATTTAGCTTGGTTAATAAATATGCCATTAGGGAGTTGTTTAACTTATAATCCTAAGAAGAAAGTTAATTCACCCATCATGCTCATTTCAAATTGTTCTTGCATCATTTTCAAAAATTTCTCACACAGACGCTTGTTAGTGGAACCAAATATAATATCATCAACACATCTAACATGACATTCCTAACAATTCCCGATTTTCACATGGGAGTGTGTGATTCGAAAAATGCAGTGGAAGACAAGATAAAAAGTCCTTAATTTTTCTTGGTTGAGTCAAATACAAGTAATCTAATTTAATCTGGTTTATTTCTGCAGTTATTTTCTCATATATCTCTCTCAAAATGACAAACCCTTTTTCAATACTACTCGAAAAGAATACTCTTACTGGACCTAATTATGTGAACTGACTTAGAAATTTGATGATTGTCCTCAATATGGAATCTCCGAGATACATTTTGAAGGCTGATACACCGGTGGCTTTAGCCAGAACACGTGCCAACAAGGAAGAGGTCCAAACCCATGAAAAATGGGTCAAGAACGACATCCGGGTGAAAGGATACATGCGGGATTCTATGACCAATGAACTTCAAAGGTCACATGATAAGATGCCCACAAGAGCTATCCTAGCTCACCTGGTAGATCTCTATGGTGAGCATACTCGAACTGCACGATATGAAATATCGAAATAGCTCTTCAAATCTAAGATGAAAGAAAGTGAGAAGGTTGGTGATCATATCCTCAAAATGATTTCGAGGATCGAGAAAGTGGAAGCTCTCGACTTCACCATGAACGCCACCCTTCAAACTGACTTAATCTTGCAGTCTCTTCCTGATTCCTTCTCCCAATTTGTGGTTAACTTTAACTGCAATGAGATAGAGTGCAATTAATTAGCTGGGCTAATGAACAAGTTGGTTACTGCACAATCTCAAATGAAACCAAAGGGAAAGGAAACTACCTTGGTCATTTCTTCTGGACCTAAAGGGTCTAAGTCTAAGAAGAAGAATAACAAGAAGCAGTCTGGCAAGCTTGGAGCTGAAGAGGGTGTTCAAAAGGGTAAGAGAAAGGCTCAAGGGTTTTATAAGAGCAAAGGACCTAAGAAAATAGATAGATGTCTTGAGTGCGGTGAGCTTGGCCACTAGAAGAGGAACTGTCCTGAATTAGGGAAAGGCGCAAAAGGTATAGATTTTTTATTTTTGAAACTAATTGTTCTATGACTGTTTTTTCTACTTCATGAATTCTGGACTCAGGGGCTAGTGCCTATGTGTGTTGTTTGGAACAAGATCTATAGAGAAGTAGAAAGCTGGGCCATGAAGAAGTAATGGTCAAAGTAGGCAGCTAGGAAAGCATCGCAGCTACTAGAATAGGATCTACTTCTTTATATTTGAATTCTGGACATTTATTGTTTTTAGAAGATGTTTTAGTTTTGCCCAAGGGGCTTAAAAACACTATTTCTATTCCGATCTTAGTTAAGATTGGATTTACATTCTATTTTTCTAAGTTAAATTACGACATTTATTATGGAAATAAAATAGTTGACAATGCTTCTATAGCTAATGGTTTGTATTACTTAAATGTCCTTAATTCATCTGATTTAAATGTTATAACTAAGAAACGTGGTAGGCAAGAAGCTACCTTAAGACTAAAGTGGCATCTTAGACTAGGCCATGTTGGAGAGCACAAGATTCACAAAATGGAAAAAGATGGGATTTTAAGCTCACTAGGGTTGGATCCCTATCCAACATGTGAATCTTGTCTCTTAGGAAAGATGGCTAGATCACCCTTCACCGGGACTTTTGAAAGACCCACTCAAGTCTTAGGCTTAGTGCACACCGACGTTTACGGACCATTTGGAGAAATGGCTCGTGGGGGTTTCTACAACTTAATTACTTTCACAGACTATCATTCAAGATATGGTCTAATGTATCTGATGAAGCAAAAGTCTGGATCCTTTGAAAGGTTCAAAGAGTTCAAAGCTTTGGTAGAAAATCAAACTGGGCAACATATAAAAGCTCTGCGATCGGATCGTGGAGGAAAATATATGAGTGTCGAGTTTGATGAATTCCTTAGAGAACAAGGAATAATGTTACAACTAACACCACCAGCAACTCCTCAACTGAATGGAGTGGCCGAGCGAAGGAACCGAACTTTGTTGGACATGGTTCGTTCCACGCTTAGTTACACTGACTTACCCATTTCGTTGTGAGGATACGCGCTCCTTACTGCAGTTTATATATTGAATAGATGTCCCTCCATATCCGTGTTAGGTATATGCCCTAGATGCCAATGAGGACAAATAGTTAGATTAGGGTATCTCATTATGTTGTACAAACTATTAAAATGATATTAATAAAGGCATCAGTATTTTGTTCATATAAATCTTTGAGGCATCTAAATAAGTATTGAACATATAGTCCATGTGAATAAAGGTTTGACTCTTTGCCCTTTATGGAATAAAGACGTGGCATGGGAAGAGTCTTACACCTTATCACTTAGAAGGGTTCGCAAGTCAAAGAATCTTAATTGGGCATTAAGATTCGACTTGTATGACACATGCTCTGACGATGAGTGCCAGTCGAACACTAAAGGGTAGTGGGAGCAAGTATCATAGATATGTCAATGGAATTGACATATTTGAACACGGCTCGAAGTAATTCGATCACATGGGTATTTACTCAGTGACTGTCAATGATTGGATTACTGATCGTAATAGTATGCGTGAGCCTTAGACCTGAGAGTTCATGATCAATGTGTCTGTATTATTGGATCTGTTACCAGAGTAGTTAGGCCCATATCACCTGTCAGTGGGGTCGACCTCGAAGTGCGATATCAATGAGACAAGTAGCAGTTGATCAGTGATTGCCAAGATGGGATTCACTGTCTCGATAGTAAACGAGTAAGTATCCTGTGCGATTATAGGCTAATGAAATTATAAAGTCTTTGGCCAAAGCATAACAACTAACTCATGTGGGACACTGAGGGTAGTTTAGTATTTTCATTATGCTATAGTCTAATGCACAGTATCAAGTTTAGTGAGTTTGACATTTTCCATGACTCTCACTTGATCGCGATACATCAGTGAAGGGCTTATACTCATACGACATTTATGATCAAGAGGTTCGTAAAATGATTTGTTCATTTCGTACTCAATTGGGTTACGATGTGAGTCCATGGGACTGGCTAGGTGACACTCACATCCTTAGGTAATTCCTCCCTTTGCCAATTGAGACGAACCTAAAGAGTCGCGCTATAAGAAACGAGGAGGATGTATCTTTTTCTGTAAATCTTTTAGAAAGAATTAAATGGACTGATTGATTTAATTAGATTAAATCAATTAATTAAATATTTAATTTAATTGGATTAAATTAAATTATTTGATTAGTACATTAATTAATTGGAATTAACTAATAGTATATATTATGTTTAAATTGGATTTAAATTTAAATATATACAGATGGGCTAGAAATTAGACAAGCAAATTAAAAGCCCATCCAGTCCAAGGCACCCTAGTAGGGGCGGCCACTTAGGGCTTTTTGGAGTAGCCTCCAACTTGTTCCACAAGATAGTTGACTTTAAAAGGACTCCTATAGTGGAACAAAAAATCTCCCCCCTCTCTCCTCTCTAGCCGTCCACTACTGTAAAGAAGGAGGAGTCTCGGGATCTTTGGAAGGCTCGTTTTGCATGAAGCTTTAGAGACAGGAGCCCTTGGAGGATTGCTATTCTGCAGAATCAATAAACGAATAAAAATGGTTTGTTTATTCGTTCTAAATTTTGCGAAACTCATGAAAAATCATCAGATCTATTTTTGTGATCTACCGGTAGGAATCCTCGAATCTTCCGCTGCAATTCTCTATTTTCCTGTACGGGATTCCTAACAGTGGTATCAGAGCCGACTTAAACGGATCTGATGATTTTTGCGTTTAAGATTATGTTGGTTAAAATTGGATTTTTAAAAATTTGATTTTATATGTTTAATATTCGACGTTAAATCTGAAATTTTGAAAATATTCATCGCCTTGAAATCGTCGCACGATTAAGTGTTTTTTCGCCACCAGTAACGGCGAATCGGGGTGGAACCACCATGTGTTTTTGAAGCACACGCGAGGACCACCGCTGCTCGTGTAATTAGAAAAAAAAAAAAAAGGTGGGGTGGCTGTGCTGATTTGTGCCGCCACCACGGCGTAAGACTAGGGCGGCATAAGCCGCCCTAGCCATGCGCCCTAACGGGCGCTGGGCCCGACCCAGTATATTAATATATATATTTTATATTTTGAATATTTAAATATATATATAAATTAATAAATATTAGGGTTTGACCCTAATAGACAAATTCGACCCGTGATTTGTCAAAACCCCTTTTTTCCTAAAATGTTTTTCTTAATATTAAATTGGATTTAATTAAGTTAAATTGGATTTGAATTTAATATTAAATTAGATTTAATAATATCATAAATTAAATTGGATTTTTATTTATGATTCGCGACGACTAAATAAATGGGATTTATTTTAGGTTGATTATATTTTTTCAAAATAAATTAGGAATAAGTTTGACTTATTTCCTAAATAATAAAGTGGATTTATTTCCTTTTAAAATTGAAATCAAAATTCATCTTTTCTAATTAAATTAGATTTAATCGGTTTTGAATTTCTTTTCGATTTTAAACTCAATAACCAACATAAACTTAAATAGTTTTCTTACATGCTTTGATGTATGTTGTGGTGGATGCTTCCATGGACTTAGGGCTTTACCGCTTTAGTATTATCTGGGTTGTATTGGGCAATTGCCCCCCTGTTTGTACTTTTAATTTTGGTAGTATGATGTATAGGGTGCTTTCTGAGTTGTGTATATTAGAGGTATGACCTTTTCTAGCTTGGAGCTCGAAGATCTATTAGAAATTAGATTTGTAATAGACCCCTATCCCCTGATTGATCTATTGGCTTGGATCAATCTAGAATGTCCATGGAAATGCATGTTGTTAGAATAACTAGGTTTTTCTATGTATGCATAATTATAATCCATATATGCACGTAATAAATTAATGTGCAAAGTGAGACCTTAATTTTACAAAAATTCTCCCACATTAAATACTAAGTAAGTAGGGGATATTGGATATCCTGGCTCTCCATCAAACTTGGAAAAGATGGGATTATGAGTTATGCATGGCGTCGTCCCGACTAATGGGGGTTTTGCATTAATTCATAATCCATATCTCTTCAAGTGCATTTGATGCCATCGGTTGAAGCAAATCTTGTCCCATACACCGTTACAGGTTGCAAGATAAGATTCAACTATTAGATCGATAGGAGTTGATGGGAAAGTACTTAGATGGATCACTACCAATATTTCGTTACAGGCTGAGATTGAGTGATCCATGAGCCAAAGGTAGATTGAATCATCAGTAAGATTGGTTGACATGGCATGTCACTTCAAAAGTTCCAATGAGCCATACATCGTTACAGATTGCAACTCATTGAAATTTTGGAAGAACTCAATCACTCACTATGAAATCTTTCCAACGAGATTTCCGTTCATTGCAGTGGGAGTGCAATGGTTCGAAAAATGTAGTGGGAGCCAAGTCAAAAATTAAAGTCCTAATTTTTACTTGGGTACAACATAATTATCTAATTGAATCTTGGTCATTTTCTGCAGTAATTTTATCTCTCTCGAAATGGTAAACCCACTCAAAGTTTTGCTTGAAAAGAACGTTTTGAACGACAAGAATTTTTCTGATTGAAACAGAGGTCTGAGGATAGTCCTTAATGACGAAAATCTCGAGTACATGCTGGAACTACATCGACCACCGAGGCCTGGGGTCAACGAGGATGATTCAGTCAAACTAGCATACTCAGATTGGGTCTCTGATGCTCGTAAAGTAAGAGATTCTATGTTGAGCTCCATGTGTGGTGAGTTACAACGCACGTATGAAAACATGGATAGTCCTAAATCCATCATGCTGCACTTGGAGGAGCTGTTCGGGGAACACGAAAAGTCCGTTAGATACTATGTATCTAAAGAGCTCTTCAACATAAAAATGAAAGAGAATGAGGATGTTAAAGATCATGTTTTGAAGATGATCTCCATGCTAGATAGGCTTAGGTCTCTGGGTTACTACATGGACCTTCACTTACAGGTGGACTTCATTGTCCAATCATTACCCAGATCCTTCTTGTATTTTGTCATCAATTTTGACATGGATGACATTGAAGGATCACTCTCGACACTTATGAGCAAGCTGATAACTGCACAACAATGAATGAAAGAGAGTTAAGGTGCATTCAAGTTTCCTGTTATTTCAAGTAACACTGAACTAGTTGGTAAAATCAGAGAACCCAAAATCACAAAGACTCAGATGTTTAAGAAAAAGGGTCCAAAGAAGACAGACACATGTCTTCACTGCCATGAGATGGGGCACTAGAAACGTGAGTGTCCAATGCTGAATGCAGAAATTACTTCAGGTATAGAACTTAATGTTTTAGAAACAAATTGTTCTGTTACCATATTTCCAACTTCCTGGATTCTAGACTCTGGGGCTAGTGCTCACATATGTGTTATGAACCAGGAACTGGAAAGAAGTAAGAAGCTGGAGCATGGTGAAGTGATGATCAATGTTGGCAGCGGTCATAGTGTAGCAGCCTCACACATTGGCAACACTTCCCTTAGTTTATCATCTGGACATCTATTATATTTAGACAATTGCCTTGTTTTGCCCAACGGGCTTAAGAATATTGTTTTAATTCCTATTTTAGTCAGGAAAGGTTATTTATTTTCCTTTATGAACAATTCTTATGACATTTATTTTAGAAATGAATGTGTTGGAAATGCATCTTTAATAAATGGTTTATATTATATTAATGTCCAAAATGATTGTAATCTTAATGCTGTAACAAGAAAACGCAGAATGTATGATAAAAACTTGAGACAGCTATGGCACTTGAGACTAGGTCATGTCGGGGACCAAAGACTACACGAGTTAGAAAAGGATGGAGTCATAGACTCATTGGGATCAGATCCCTGTCCACTTGTGAGTCTTGTATCCAAGGCAAGATGACCAAGTCCCCCTTCACAGGGAATTTTGAAACAGCCACAGAAGTCTTAGGTTTAGTTCATACTGATGTGTGCGGACCATTTGGAAATATGGCCCGCGGTGGTTTTCAGTACTTCATCACATTTACCGATGACCATTCTAGGTATGGCTACATGTATTTAATGAAGTACAAGACTGAATCATTGAAGAAACTCATTGAATTCAAGACTTTAGTCGAAAACCAAACCGGGCATCATATCAAGACACTTCGGTCTGACCGCGGTGGCGAGTATATGAATGCGGAGTTTGACGAGTTCCTTCGGGAACACGGCATACTGTTACAGCTTGCTCCTCCAGCAACTTCACAATTAAATGGCGTAGCTGAACGAAGGAATCGAACACTGTTGGACATGGTTTGATCCATGCTCAGGTAAACAGATTTGCCCATTTCATTGTGGGGACACGCGCTGCTTACAACAACTCACATTCTGAATAGATGTCCCTCCAAATCTGTTCCAAGAACACCGTATCAGATATGGCGTGGAAGGAAGCCTAATCTGAAACACATAAGAATATGGGGTTGCCCAACTTACGTGAAAAAGACCAAGGTAGAGAAATTGGATGCTAGGTCCATATATGGGGGATTCGTTGGATATCCCGAGGATTTTATGGGATACTTTTTCTACCTTCCTGATGATCAAAGAATCATTGTTGCCTTACAGGCTATCTTTCTCGAAGAAGAATTCATTCGAGATGGAGGAGCTGGTAGAAGTATTGTTCTATAAGAACAAAATGAATCCCCTGTGGAAGACACTGTTCAAGAGACCCAACCCGACCTAGAAACGACACAACCATAAGTGCGCAGGTCTACTAGAGTATCTCAACCGCCTGTGAGATATGGTTCTCTGCTACAAAGAGAGCATAATTTGCATGCAGTAGCAGAAGAAAACCATGGTGATGATCCCTCTAGTTGTGACCAGGCAATGATGGATATGGATTCTGCAAAATGGCATGAAGCTATGAAAGTGGAAATGGATTCGATGTATTTGAACCAAGTCTGGAATCTAGTAGATCCTTCCAAAGGTATTGTACCTATTGGATGCAAATGGATCTATAAGAGAAAGATAGGTCCGGATGGCAAGGTGGATACCTATAAGGCCAGGCTAGTGGCGAAAGGGTATAGTCAGAAACACGGCATTGACTATGAGGAAACCTTTTCACCAGTAGCTATGATCAAATCTATTAGAATTCTACTTTCAATAGCTGCATACCTGGAATATGAGATCTGGCAAATGGATGTGAGAACCGCCTTCCTAAATGGATTCCTCGAGGAGGATATCTATATGGAGCAGCCCAAAGGTTTTCTATCCAATGCCGATTCTCATAAGGTCTGCAAGTTAAATAGGTCCATTTATGGACTGAATCAGGCCTCTCGCAGTTGGAACCTTCGTTTTGATGAAAAAGTACGAAACAACGGCTTTATCAAAAATGAGGATGAGCCATGTGTCTATAAAAGGGTGAGTGGGAGCAAGGTATCATTCCTGGTACCATACGTGGACGACATTTTACTTATAGGGAATGATACAGGTTTGCTAACTTCGGTTAAGACATGGCTTTCAAGCACATTCTCCATGAAAGACTTAGGAGAAGCCACCTATGTCCTAGGAATTCGAATCTATATGGATAGATCGAATAAGACAATAGGTCTCTCCCAAGCCCTCTACTTAGAAAAGGTCCTGAAGCGATTTGGGATGTAAAATTCTAAAAGAAGTCTTTTGCCCATGAGAAATGGAATTCATCTCTCCAAAAAGATGAGTCCTCAAAGTGAGGAAGATCGAAGAGAAATGAATACCATCCCCTATGCATCAGCAGTGGGAAGTCTCATGTACGCTAGGTTATGCACGAGACCAGATCTTGCATATGCTGTGAGCGTAGTAAGTAGGTTTCAAGCTAACCAAGGCAAAGAACATTGGATGGCCGTGAAATCAATCTTAAAGTACTTGAGAAGAACTAAAGATATGATCCTCACATATGGCAATGGAGAAATGAAAGTGAATGGTTATACTGATTCAGATTTCCAATCTGACATCGATGACCGAAAATCCACTTCTGGGTTCATATTCACTTTAAACGGTGGAGCAGTGTCTTGGAAAAGTTCCAAGCAAAGCACAACTGCCGATTCGACCACCGAAGCTAAATATGTGGCAGCCTCGGAGGCAGCCAACGAGGCTATTTGGATAAAGAAGTTCGTTACTAAACTTCAAGTTGTTCCTAGCATGGAGCTTCCGTTGCCACTATGGTGTGACAACAACGGAGCCATCGCGCAAGCAAAGAAACCAAGATCTCACAACAAATCCAAACACATAGAGAGGAGATATCACATAATTCGAGAAATCATTGGAAGAGGCGACATCGCCGTGCAGAAAATAGCCTCAGCGGATAACGTAGCTGACCCACTCACTAAGACATTAGCGCAGGCGGTGCTAAAGCAACATCTTGAGAAGATGGGTATAAGATACCAAAGCGATTGGCATTAAGTGCAGGTGGGAGATTGTTAGGTATATGCCCTAGAAGCCAAAGAGGAAAAATAGTTAGATTAGGGTATTTCATTATGTTGTACAAACTATTAAAATGATACTAATAAAGGCATCAGTATTTTGTTCATATAAATATTTATGGCATCTAAATAAGTATTGAACGTAAAGTCCATGTGAATAAATGTTTGACTCTTTGCCCTTTATGGAATAAAGACGTGGCATGGGAAGAGTCTTACACCTTATCACTTAAAAGGGTTCGCGCAAGTCAAAGAATCTTAATTGGGCATTAAGATTTGACTTGTATGACACATGCTTTGACGATGAGTGCCAGTCGAACACTATAGGGTAGTGGGAGCAAGTATCATAGATATGTCAATGGAATTAACATATTCGAACACGGCTGGTAGATCCAATCACATGGGTATTTACTCAGTGACTGTCAATGATTGGATTACTGATCGTAATAGTATGCGTGAGCCTTAGACCTGAGGGTTCATGATCAATGTGCTTGTATTATTGGATCTATTACCAGAGTAGTTAAGCCCATATCACCTGTCGGTGGGGTCAACCTCGAAGTGCGATATCAATGAGACAAGTAGCAGTTGATCAGTGATCGCCAAGATGGGATCACTATCTCGATAGTAAACGAATAAGTATCCTGTGCGATTATAGGCTAATGAAATTATAAAGTCTTTGGCCAAAGCATAACAACTGACTCATGTGGGACACTGAGGGTAGTTTAGTAATTTCATTATGCTATAGTCTAATGCACAGTATCAAGTTTAGTGAGTTTGACATTTTTCATGACTCTCACTTGATCGGGATACATCGGTGAAGGGCTTATACTCATACAACATTTATGATCAAGAGGTTCGTAAAATGATTCGTTCATTTTGTACTCAATTGGGTTAAGATGTGGGTCCACGGGACTGGCTAGGTGACTCTCACATCCTTAGGTAATTTCTCCCTTTGCCAATTGAGACGAACCTAAAGAGTCGCGCTATAAGAAACAAGCGGGATGTATCTTTTTGTGTAAGTCTTTTAGAAAGAATTAAATGGACTGATTGATTTAATTAGATTAAATCAATTAATTAAATATTTAATTTAATTGGATTAAATTAAATTATTTGATTAGTACATTAATTAATTGGAAATAATTAATAGTATATATTATGTTTAAATTGGATTTAAATTTAAATATATACAGATGGGCTAGAAATTAGACAAGCAAATTAAAAGCCCACCCAGTCCAAGGCAACCCTAGTAGGAGTAGCCTCCAACTTGTTCCACAAGTTAGTTGAGTTTAAAAGAACTCCTATAGTGGAACAAACCCTAAGTAACATGATAACATTACACAACACAAAAAGAAAAGAACTATCTCCCCTCTCTCCTCTCTAGCAGTCCACTACTGTAAAGAAGGAGGAGTCTCGGGATCTTTGGAAGGCTCGTTTCACGTGAAGCTTTAGAGACAGGAGTCCTTGGAGGATTGTTGTTCTGTAGAATCAATAAATGAATCAAAAGGGTATGTTTATTCGTTCTAAATTTTGCGAAACCAATGAAAAATCATCAGATCTATTTTTGTGATCTACCGGTAGGAATCCTCGAATCTTCCGCTGCAATTCTCTGTTTTCCTATACGGGATTCCTAACAATCCATTCCTAAGACTCGGCATGAGATGTGGAATAATAGGAAACCAAGTATTAATCATATTAAGATTTGGGGATGTCCTGCTTATGTCAAGAGGACTAAATTGGAGAAATTGGATACAAGATCCCTCATGGGACGTTTCATTGGTTATCCTAAAGATTCCATGGGATTTTTTTTTATCTACATGATGATCAGAGAATCATTTTGGCCCTACAAGCTCACTTCCTTGAAGATGGATTCATCTTGGAAGGGGGCAAAGGGAGAAAGATTGTTCTAGAAGAACAAAATGAAACTCTCTCTGAGACATTTATTCAAGAACCAAGGCCTAACCCTATAGTAGCACAATCACCACGTAGATCTGGTAGAATACAACATGAACCTGATAGGTATGGGTATCTACTGCAGGGGGAACTAGAGCTTCACAATGTAGCACAAGAGGGTCATGAAGATGATCCATGTACCTATGATCAAGCGATGGTGGACGTCGATGCTTCAAGATGGCAAAAAGCCATGGAAATAGAAATGGACTCTATACATTCGAACCAATTCTGGACTTTGGTAGATCGCCCTGAAGGTATCAAACCTATAGGATGTAAGTGGATCTACAAAAGAAAGATAGGCAGCGATGGCAAGGTTGACACCTTTAAAGCTAGGCTCATAGAAAAAGGTATAGTTAAAGAGAAGGAATTGACTATCAAAACACCTTTTCACCCTTGGCCATGATAAAGTCCATCCGAATACTGTTATCCATACCTGCATACTTAGACTATGAGATATAGCAGATGGATATCAAAACGGCTTTCCTAAATGGATTCCTCAAGGAGGATATCTATATGAAATAGCCAAAGGGTTTTGTATCCGAAACCAATATCCATAAAGTATGTAAACTTGAAAGGTCCATATACGGTCTCAAGCAAGCATTTGGAAGATGAAATCTTCGTTTTGATGAAGTAGTAAAGGGATATGGCTTCATCAAGAATGAAAATGAACCCTGCATCTACAAGAAAACTAGTGAGAGCAAAATCTCGTTCTTAGTACTATATGTGGATGACATTCTACTTATAGGAAATGACGTAGGAATGTCACCACAGTCAAGAAATTGCTTTCAAGTACATTTTCCATGAAAGACTTGGTAGAAGCAACTTACATTCTTGGAATTCGAATCTATAGAGATAGAACGAATAGAATGATAGGTCTCTCTCCTAAGCCCTTTACTTAGAAAGGTCCTAAAGAGGTTTAGGATGGATAATTCTAAGAGAAAGGGTTCTTTCCCATGAGATATGAAGTACACTTATCTAAATCTATGTGTCCTCAAAGTGAGGAAGATAGATAGGAGATGAGTAAAGTTGCGTGTAATTGTGTGTATCTACGGGTAATTTTATGTGTATATATTAGTATCGTCGAGCGTGGGGTTGGGGGGA
Source organism: Buddleja alternifolia (assembly GCA_019426215.1). Taxonomy (NCBI): domain Eukaryota; kingdom Viridiplantae; phylum Streptophyta; class Magnoliopsida; order Lamiales; family Scrophulariaceae; genus Buddleja; species Buddleja alternifolia. The sequence continues at coordinate 25,747,374 of CM033399.1, read as the reverse complement.
GGGTACCCTACTATTTAGGTCTAAGATTATCTAACCATGCATAATGGTGTGGATTGTGGAATGCACAGTATGAATTGGTTAATACTAAAGTTCGGTTGCATGCATGCATATAAAATATAAATTTGATGTACACCAAAAATGCCTAAAGGCATTGTGGCAATTGAACATACCCCCGGCTCGGGCTGGGGCGCCACCCGTGGATCAAGTCCACATTTGATATACTAATCGAGCCCAAAAAGGGCTGACGATCCAGTAAGAATATGGCTTGGTACTTTATCAAAGGAATGAGATTAATTGGGTTATTTTAATAGTCTAATGGCTAAATAAAAAGTATATTACTAGGCCTGGTGGGCTACTGCTAAAGTTGAGCCCATGGCCCAGAGCCTACTACCAGCTCCATATAAATACCTTAGAAGACCGGGAATAGGATCATTATCTACTCTCTCCAGAAAAATACACTAGTTAAGTTTGAGAGTAATTCCAATAAAGAACTACGAACTGACTTGATCCCCATTCATCGGCTACATAGGAAGCTCACTTAAAGTGAATCCAATCTATACATTTATCAATCCCCAACCTAGTTTGTTGTGAGTTGGATCGGATTCTCCACCCCATGTGGAAATTCGCGTGCTAAATTCTGATTGACGATTTATACCATTATCAGTTTGGCGCCGTCTATGGGAACAACGGTCCAGACACTGATTATGCAAACTAGGTCACAAGCACATACTATCAGTGATAGGATGACTAGAAACCATCAGCTAGTAGCTGTCGATGAACTTCCTAACCCAACGCCTGAAGATCAACCCAACTCTCAAGGCGTTGCTCAAGTCCCCCCGACACGGCAGGCCGAAGACGGGGGTCCTGACATACCATCCTCTGTGAACGAGCAAAAAGTGCCTCCTGCAACACTAGTAGTGATTCCACCCCCTGCCACTAGGGCTTTGCAGATCACTCATGAGGCACTACTTGCTCTCGTTCAAGATGCATCAATGAGGGCAGCAGCGTGGGTGGTCCAGCAATATGCTCTTGCACACCCCTCACGCGTGACACCTCTTCCCTCAACTAATAGGGGGGCAAGATCCCTATGTGAGAAGTCATCAGGGGGCACCCCTACCTCGAGAGAAGGAGCCGCAATATCCACCCCTTCCATCGATGCATATGGGCCAAGAGCCTCAAAGAGAAGAGTCACCCCCATAGAGTAGAGCATAGCCAATCCCCCCACAAAGGTCAAGAATCCTTGACCCTGGGAGGAGTTGGACCAAGGCGATCTAACTTTCCTGTGAATGCGACAGCACATGGAAATGACAAAAACAGTGTGATCTCACCACATGAGAGACCACCGCGGGGAAGAGACCAATGACAACACCCCCAAGGTCAGCACATAGAGGTCAAGCGTCCTTGACCCCTGATAAGAGGTGTTTTTACGTGTTTTTAAGACCGTAATTCTTATGATTTGGATTCACTTATTGCTTAAATCATGTCACATTTGCATTTAATAGGTGTGTTAAGTGAATACAGGTAATAAATGAGAATACATGAAGAAAAGGGAAGAAAAACGATGTACAAAAAAAGTTCAAGCATGTTTTTCAACACCTAGGCGGTTTATGCATCTCATACCACATTCGATCGATAATTCCGTACATTTTGAGACTGACTTAGACAAAGTTTGCTTCTACAAAGTTTTAGATGAATGTCTTAGCTTCAAATGGGAACTTGAAACATCCAAATAGGAGGTCTATAGAGATAATTGTGAAGGAAATACGATTGCTGCGCCGAACAGAGAAGTACATGTGCCAGGATACGCCCTCCTAGTCATGCCTAGGCATGGATAGTCCGACTGTTACTCCTTTTTCAGCCTAAATCCCAGCATTATATGATGGGTAAGAATCACTTTTGGCCATAATTCAGCACATGTGCTGAGGGGTTGTCATAAGTGTGTTTCTTGGTAGATTTACTTTATGGGCGCCAAATCAGAAACAACCTCCATGTTGAAACGTAATTTAGGTATACTTAGAGACCGAATTGGACAAAATGTCCTTCTGGAAAGTTGTAGATCTATGTTTATCTGAACATGGGGACTTGAATCATCCAATTTGGAGATCTGTGGAGAAGTTTATGAGGAAAATACTAAGACTGCGCTGGAAAGCAAGAAAATGGCAGCATGCATGTGTTTTGTTGATGTTTTCACATGGTTATGCTTGGTGGAATTCTTAATGGCCGAAAGTTCAACATTTTTTAGCTGGTTGGAATCTTAAAAGCCAAACTTTAAGCATCACCTTAGGTGGAATTCTCATTGGGGAACTTTAATGGGAATTCTTAATGCATACTTTAGTGGAATTTTTGGCTATAAAAGGAGGGGGAACCCATACTCTTCATCATTCACTATCAATTTCAGATTCTTGGAGGAGAGGAGGGCAGCCCCTAATCTGATTTCTCCACCATTCATCACCATTCTTCATCATTCTAAGAGGAGAAAGCTAGGAATTGAAGCTTCAATCAAGGGGCCATCATCTATCACATTAGAGGGAGTTTTTATAGCCTTTTCATTTCATTCATGTCTATGAACATGTGTATTTATTCATTATTGTTTTTCATAATATCTATCATGAACTAAATTCATAAGACTAAGGCCATGTAAGGTCAAATTGTGATATATGCTTATAATAGATGATTGTTGAGGTTATACTTATATTGTTATGTGATGTGAATTTGTGTTTTTACCTATCTTGCATATACTTGATCACTATATGTTAGAATCTTATGCCTAGGTTGATATTTCGGGAGAAAATTAACTTAGGGTGCAAGAAATTCACATCATGACCCGCAACTAATGAGGAATTGCCCTAGACATAGGTAAAGATTCACGGGTGAAGTTGTTCGATTCTAATCGAGTGAACTCTAGTACGTTAATGCATGTTTAGTGGTTAGATTTCCGGATAGGAATATTTGGGAAATCACGATCTAAGCATAGGAGTTTATACGCGAGACATCGGTTATTCTCTACCCTCGGAGCTCTCACCATAACAATATAAGTGTAATCCTTCAACAAGAACCTTTATAAGTATATTTGATCAATTTGAACCTAGCATGTGCCTTAATCTCCCTTTATAATTGGTTTTAAATCACTTGCTCATCTTTGTTCTTGTTCTTTACAAATTTTATTTGAATTTATTCTTACTTTGTTTATTCACTTCATTACAAATTTTAAACTAGAATTCAAGTCCTTGAGGTTCGACAATCCGGACTTACAATCCATTTATTACTACACTCGACTACTGCACTTGCTATCATAGCACGTTAGCTTTTAGCGTGTCAAGTTTTTGGCGCCGTTGCCGGGGACTTGTTCATTTTAGTTTTTGATTTTTCATTTAAATTTTCATAATTCTTAGGTTTTCGTTTATTTGTAACCTTTCTTTTATTTTATTATTCTAATTTTTTTTCTTGTGTTTATTTGTTAGGTGTAATTTGTGGTGCATGACCCGCTCTTCTAACGATCTAGTAGAGCGTGTTCTTCGATCTAGTAGACAAGCTCGAGAAATGGCCGACAATCTAAATCCAAATGGTAATTTTCCCGACATAAATCTTCTGGAAAACAGGGAATGGTTGCAAAATCTTTTCCAAGCTATGCAACCGGCACCTCCTCAAAGACTTCCATCGGTCCGGGAAAGTCTACCTCCAAGGGTCCACACCATACCGGGGCCCGTAGTCTTTCCAAATTTCTTTGCACCAAATTATCACATTCCGTCACACATCTTTAGCATGGTGCAAAGCGAACCCTTCTATGGAGAGCCCCATGAATCACCTCATGAGCATTTGGAGACTTTAGACGATACTCTCATGACTACCCAATTTCATCCACGGGATCTCGATGCAATTCGTCTAAGAGTCTTCCACTTCTCATTAAAGGAAAGGGCGACCATGTGGTACAAATCTCTACCACCCCAATCCATCACAACATGGGGACAATTGGTCGATGCCTTTTTGAGCAAATTCTTTCCACCCTCCAAAATCAATGAGCTAAGGAGCAACATTAAGGAGTTTAAGCAGGGGAATCATGAGTCCTTAGCCGAGGCATGGGCTAGATATAAAAACATGCTCCGAAAATGTCCGGATCACAACCTAAGATTGAGCGAGCAAGTATTACGATTCCATGATGGAGTCCGTTCGCGCATCCGAAATAGGCTCAATGCCGGCGCCGGTGGTGATCTCCTTGGGCTCGATTGCCAAAGTGTGTGGGACAAGATTGAGCAATTAGCCCGAGAAGATGAACTCTATCCCGATGATGAAGAAATCACACCCACTAAAAAGATTGCTTGTGTTCAAGAGTTGGGCGAAGAAGTTGCTTTGGAAACAATGGTTGGCAATGTAAACTATGTTGGAAATGCCAATCGACCTCAATTGAACTTCCATGTGCCCAAAAATTTTCCAAGGAGGCCCAATCCGGCACAAAATGCCCATCTCGGCGTCTATCAAGCACCAAGGCCCCCATTCAACAATAACCAAGCTCAAAGGCAAGGTAATCCTCACATACAAAGGCAAATAAGACCTCTTACAACCGAAGAGCGTCTCGATGAACAAATAAAGAAATCGGATTCAGCAATCAACGAACTCCGTACTATGATGAAGGATATAATGATGGACATGAAGGATTTAAAGACACAAATGGGTCAAATGGCAAAGGCGATCAGCGAGAGAGCCCCGGGAACTTTACCAAGTGACACAGAAAAAAACCCGAAGGAGCAATGCCACACCATCACCTTAAGAAGTGGCAAACAGATAGTCAATGATGCTGTTCGCATTTCCGCGCCCGAGCGCCCCGATGAGAACGCCCAGGCACCGGAATCAACCCACAGTGAACGAATGCTTCGCAATTGCTCGCCCGAGCGTCCCGATGATCACGCTCAGGCGCCCGAGACCCAGCGCCCTGGTGCCGATTGTCGCGCCCAGGCGCCACCTCCTGAACCCTCCACAGCGGGCTCTTCAACTCCAACGCATCCTCCCATCGAGGTCCGTCTGCCATTTCCTAATGCACATAGAAAGAAAAAAAAGGAGATGGATCCAAGTTTCCTTCGAATCTTAGCAATTCTTCGTGAGGTTAGGATTAATATTCCTTTTATAGACGCAATTTTACAAATGCCAAATTACGTGAAATTTTTCAAGGATATTTTATCCAACAAACAAAAGTGGGAGGAAAACGAAACGGTGTGCCTAACCGAGGAATGCTCCGCCGTATTGCTTAATAAATTACCAATGAAACTTGAAGACCCTGGGAGTCTCACTATTCCTTGCACGATTGGGCCATTATCCTTCGAAAAAGTTTTGTGCGACTCGGGAGCTAGCATCAACCTCCTCCCGTACTCTCTTTTCAAAAAGTTGGGCCTTGGTAACCCAAAGCCGACTTCAATGAGCCTCCAACTTGCCGATAGATCAATCAAGAGACCACGGGGAATAATCGAAGATGTAATCGTTCAAGTCGACAAATTCTACTTCCCGGTTGACTTTGTGGTTCTTGATATGGAGGAAGATGTTGAGGTACCCCTGATCCTAGGAAGACCATTCCTAGCCACTGGTAAGGCGGTAATCGATATTGCCAATGGTAAGCTAACCTTAAATGTGGGAGATGAAAAGGTCACCTTTGATGTTTTTAAAGTGCTTAAACACCCATGTGATCCTGACTCATGTTTACGCATCGATGTATTTGATATGTTGATTGATGAGACTTTTCAGGCACAAATGGTAGACGACCCATTGGAGACATGTCTTTCCAAATCTATGGATGTCGATTCAGCGAGTGAAGAACAATTGGAAACCATGTTTAGCATAGAGAAGCCACCTCTTTACCACGTCATTGGAGCTAAAAAATTAGAAAGATCACTCTTGGCTCCTCCTCGCCCTTCTATCGAAGAGGCCCCTATCCTTGAGCTTAAACCATTACCATTACATTTGAAATATGTATTTTTAAATGATAATGAGACTCTACCTTTAATTATCTCATCTTCTTTGACAGGAGAACAGGAGGAGCGACTCATGAGAGTATTGAAGGCCAACAAAAAGGCCTTCGGGTGGAAAATTGCGGATATAAAAGGCATAAGTCCAGCGGTGTGCATGCACAAAATACTCATGGAGGAGTCCGCAAAACCTACACGCCAACCACAAAGACGGTCAAATCCACAAATACAAGAGGTGGTAAAGAAAGAGGTTATAAAACTACTCGATGCAGGTATAATCTATCCTATCTCTGATAGTGCATGGGTAAGCCCGACTCAAGTAGTACCCAAGAAGGGTGGAATAACTGTGATAGAAAATGCGAACAATGAATTAATCCCTACTCGAATGCTTACCGGGTGGCGTGTGTGTATAGATTATCGCAAGTTAAATGATGCCACTCGTAAGGACCATTTACCCCTCCCATTCATTGACCAAATGCTTGAAAGGTTAGCCGGACATGATTGTTTTCTAGATGGGTATTCCGGCTATAACCAAATTGCCATAGCCTCCGAGGACCAAGAGAAAACAACTTTCACTTGTCCCTATAGCACGTTTGCTTATAGGCGGATGCCGTTTGAATTATGCAATGCCCCGGCCACATTTCAACGATGTATGATGGCGATCTTTCATGACATGGTTGAAGAATTCCTTGAGATTTTTATGGATGATTTTTCTATTTTTGGAACCTCATTTAACACATATCTTGATCATTTGGACCGTGTTCTAAAACGATGTGAGGAAACAAATCTTATTTTGAATTGGGAAAAATGTCATTTTATGGTCCGGGAAGGGATTGTGCTAGGTCACAAAATCTCCCAAAAAGGGATTGAAGTGGACCAAGCCAAGATTGAGGTAATAGAAAAGCTTCCTCCACCTACATCGGTGAAAGCCGTGAGGAGCTTTCTTGGTCATGCCGGCTTCTATAGGCGATTTATCAAAAAAATTTCCAAAATTGCAAAGCCGTTATCTAACTTGCTTGTCAAAGATGCACCATTCAATTTTGATTCCCTTTGTTTACAGGCCTTCATGACTCTTAAGGAGCTATTGATATCCGCTCCCATCATGGCACCTCCCGATTGGAGTTTGCCCTTCGAATTGATGTGTGATGCTAGTGACACCGCGGTGGGTGCGGTCCTTGGCCAAAGGAAGGATAAGGTATTTCAAACCATCTACTATGCTAGTAAGACTTTAAATGATGCACAAATGAATTACGCAACCACGGAAAAAGAATTACTAGCCATAGTATTTGCATTTGACAAGTTCCATGCTTATCTCATTTTGAATAAAGTAATTGTGTACACTGATCACTCCGCATTAAAATACTTGCTTGCCAAAAAGGATGCCAAACCTAGACTCATTAGGTGGATTTTACTTCTTCAAGAATTTGACATAGAAATTAAGGATAAGAAAGGAGTAGAAAATGTTGTTGCCGACCACTTGTCTAGGATAGAGATTCCTAACCCTGAGTGTGTGTTTGATAAACCTATTTGTGAGGAGTTTCCCGATGAGCAATTGTATGCTATACTTCATAATGATGCTCCTTGGTATGCCAATTATGCAAATTATCTTGTCACGGGAGTTCTTCCTCCGGATATCACTTATCATCAAAAGAAGAAATTCTTATTTGATGTGAAGCGATATTTGTGGGACGAACCATATCTATTTAAGATTTGTGCAGATGGCCTCATTCGACGATGTATCCCCGAGGAGGAAATAGCATCAATTCTCGCCCATTGTCATGATATGTCGGTAGGTGGTCACTTTGGACCCTCTAAAACAGTGGCTAAAGTGCTTCAATCAGGTTTCTTTTGGCCTACTCTTTCTAAAGATGCATTCTTGTATGTTCAATCTTGTGATAGGTGTCAACGAACAGGTAACATCTCTAAAAGACACGAAATGCCATTGAATAACATGCTTGAATGTGAACTATTTGATGTATGGGGTATTGATTTTATGGGACCCTTCCTTAGTTCTTGTTCCAATAAGTATATTCTTGTTGCGGTCGACTATGTCTCCAAATGGGTCGAAGCTGAGGCTTTACCAACTAATGATGCTCGGGTGGTTACTCGATTTTTAAAAAAAAGGATTTTCACTCGTTTTGGAACTCCTAGAGCAATCGTTAGTGACGGGGGCACCCATTTTTGTAACAAACAATTCGAGCACTTACTGAACAAGTACAAGGTACGGCATAAAATCTCAACCCCATATCATCCTCAAACGAGTGGTCAAGTGGAGGTGTCGAATCGGGAGATTAAACGCATTCTTGAAAAAACGGTTAACGCATCTAGAAAAGATTGGTCCCTTAAACTAGATGACGCCTTGTGGGCATATAGTGCCGCGTTTAAAACTCCGATTGGCATGTCCCCATATCGCCTTGTCTTTGGAAAAGCATGTCACTTACCGGTTGAGCTCGAACATCGCGCTTTTTGGGCTATTAAATTTCTAAATTTTGATTCTCAACTCGTAGGTACCAAGCGATTACTCCAATTACACGAACTTGAGGAATGGCGCCATCAAGCGTATGAGAACGCCAAACTTTACAAGGAGCAAACGAAAACATGGCATGATAAGCGTATTATTCCCCGAAATTTCATGAAGGAGACAAGGTTTTACTATACAATTCTCGCCTTCGACTTTTTCCCGGGAAGCTCAAGTCAAAATGGTCGGGACCATTTGTTGTATCTCGTGTGTATGCTTCTGGTGCCATTGAACTTATAACGGATAATGGACGAACCTTCATGACAAACGCCCAAAGGTTAAAGCATTACATTGGGATTGACGGGTCGAGGGATAAAGTGACCATTCCCCTCCAGGATCTTTAGCGATTCTTTATCTCAAGTCGAGCTACCGACTCTAAACTAGCGCTTCTTGGGAGGCAACCCAAGTTTGTAAGTTTTCTTTTCTTTTTGCTTTCGTTTTTGTTTTGTTTAGTTTGTTTCTTTTTATTGTGTTCAAACATGCACTTTGGGCATGTATGTTTTTCTTATGCTTGATGGTTTAAAAAGTTGAAGTGTTAGATATGATGCACATTTGGACCCCACCTTTAGAGATTCTTATTTTACTCGATAAGAGGAGAAACTTTGTAAGGATGCATTGGAAGCTTAAGGATGTTCTTCAATATCCTTGGTTGTAAGTGTTCTTTTACCTTTGTGTATGCATGTTGTAACAACATTGGGGACAATGTTGGATTTAAGTTTGGGGGTAGAAGAGTATCTATTTTGAATATTGAAAATGCAATCCTAATTTTTAACTTGAATTTGGGGAAAGTTTGTTTGATATCATGTTTATATGCTTCTTTGTTGAGAAAATCAAGCATGAAAAATTTTTAGTCCTTCCAATTGATGCATTGAAATTGATTGACTTGGAAAAATGGCATGAATTCTTGAAATAATCTGAATTTAATGGAATATATATATCTTTGAAATTGCTCGTGGAGACCTTAGACTAGAATTGATTCTTTAGATGATTCACAATGCACTTAAATCGAAGGTAGAGGAGTTGAGAGGATAACCATCTTGAGACACTTAAGGAATTATTCCCAGAAATATTAACTTAGATTTCTCATAAGGTTATAAGTTGAGTAGTAATTTTATATGCTAACAATGAATTGAAAAGGTTGAATTTTGGTATGACCAAAAGTGGTCAGGCTAATACGTACCGGAGGTGAAAAGTTTCATGCCTATATACTGTACTATTATGCTAATTTGAGCTATGCTCAAGCCAAAAGAAGTGAATTGTTTAAAAGATCTAGTTTTATTTCGTGGCCTTTGATACTCAAGTGATTAAATCCTTAGGAGTGTCTCTACACTTAATGCCCTAAAACTATCTAGTTTGGGAGTCATTGGTCTAAAACTTGTTACATGGGTGTCATAGAAAGCCTAATGGAATAAAACATTGCACATGATCTAGCCTTAATGAAGTTTAATGGAAATTCCATATGAATTGAATGTTGAATATTTGAGATAATGAAATTTAAATGGCTATGAGATTTTTTATAATTCTTGTGCCTTGTGTTTGATCAAAAGTTGATAGATATGGGATTAATGTCCAAAATTTGGTAAGGATGCCTCTCGACTATAATACCCTAGATTTATTTTTAACTATACCCTAGGGAGTCGTTTCAAGTATTGGTGTCACATGAGCAAAAGTACTTGATATGTATATCTATATATATTTGTGAACTTTAAATGGTTGATTTTATGCCATTCATTCTTGTTGATCATATTGAGATGTGTTGATTCGGTTGGGATTGAAAATTTGCTAGATTTTGTGGGTATATCTTATGCAAACCCTCACGAGACTATAACTCGTCCTTTGAGGTAACTCAAAGGTTTAAAGGCTTGTTGCACCCGCTAAGTGCAATCGTTTACTCCACGAAAGTGAGTTAGTTAGTTGTTTTGTTTTCTCCCATTGAATGATGTTGGTCTTGCCTTATAGCTCGTATTGCTCGAGGTCGAGCAATTGATAAGTTTGGGGGTGTTGATAAGAGGTGTTTTTACGTGTTTTTAAGACCGTAATTCTTATGATTTGGATTCACTTATTGCTTAAATCATGTCACATTTGCATTTAATAGGTGTGTTAAGTGAATACAGGTAATAAATGAGAATACATGAAGAAAAGGGAAGAAAAACGATGTACAAAACAAGTTCAAGCATGTTTTTCAACACCTAGGCGGTTTATGCATCTCCTACCACATTCGAGCGATAATTCCGTACATTTCGAGACCGACTTAGACAAAGTTTCCTTCTACAAAGTTTTAGATGAATGTCTTAGCTTCAAATGGGAACTTGAAACATCCAAATCGGAGGTCTATAGAGATAATTGTGAAGGAAATACGATTGTTGCGCCGAACAGAGAAGTACATGTGCCAGGATACGCCCCAGCGCCCTCCTAGTCATGCCTAGGCATGGATAGTCCAAATGTTACTCCTTTTTCAGCCTAAATTCCAGCATTATATGATGGGTAACAATCACTTTTGGCCATAATTCAGCACATGTGTTGAGGGGTTGTCATAAGTGTGTTTCTTGGTAGATTTACTTTATGGGCGCTAAATCAGAAACAACCTCCATGTTGAAACGTAATTTTGGTATACTTAGAGACCGAATTGGACAAAATGTCCTTCTGGAAAGTTGTAGATCTATGTTTTATCTGAACATGGGACTTGAATTATCCAATTTGGAGATCTGTGGAGACGTTTATGAGGCAAATACTAAGACTGCGCTGGAAAGCAAGAAAATGGCAGCATGCATGTGTTTTGTTGAAGTTTTCACATGGTTATGCTTGGTGGAATTCTTAATGGCAGAAAGTTCAACATTTTTTTAGCTGGTTGGAATCTTAAAAGCCAAACTTTAAGCATCACCTTAGGTGGAATTCTCATTGGGGAACTTTAATGGGAATTCTTAATACATACTTTAGTGGAATTTTTGGCTATAAAAGGAGGGGGAACCCATACTCTTCATCATTCACTATCAATTTCAGATTCTTGGAGGAGAGGAGGGCAGCCCCTAATCTGATTTCTCCACCATTCTTCATCATTCTAAGAGGAGAAAGCTAGGAATTGAAGTTCCAATCAAGGGGCCATCATCTATCACATTAGAGGGAGTTTTTATAGCCTTTTCATTTCATTCATGTCTATGAACATGTGTATTTATTCATTATTGTTTTTCATAATAACTATCATGAACTAAATTCATAAGACTAAGGCCATGTAAGGTCAAATTGTGATATATGCTTATAATAGATGATTGTAGAGGTTATACTTATATTGTTATGTGATGTGAATTTGTGTTTTTACCTATCTTGCATATACTTGGTCACTATATGTTAGAATCTTATGCCTAGGTTGATATTTCGGGAGAAAATTAACTTAGGGTGCAAGAAATTCACATCATGACCCGCAACTAATGAGGAATTGCCCTAGACATAGGTAAAGATTCCCGAGTGAAGTTGTTCGATTCTAATCGAGTGAACTCTAGTACGTTAATGCATGTTTAGTGGTTAGATTTCCGGATAGGAATATTTGGGAAATCACGATCTAAGCATAGGAGTTTATACGCGAGACATCGGTTATTCTCTACCCTCGGAGCTCTCACCATAACAATATAAGTGTAATCCTTCAACAAGAACCTTTATAAGTATATTTGATCAATTTGAACCTAGCATGTGCCTTAGTCTCCCTTTATAATTGGTTTTAAATCACTTGCTCATCTTTGTTCTTGTTCTTTACAAATTTTATTTGAATTTATTCTTACTTTGTTTATTCACTTCATTACAAATCTTAAACTAGAATTCAAGTCCTTGAGGTTCGACAATCCGGACTTACAATCCATTTATTACTACACTCGACTACTGCACTTGCTATCATAGCACGTTAACTTTTAGCGTGTCAAGTTTTTGGCGCCGTTGCTGGGGACTTGTTCATTTTAGTGTTAGATTTTTCATTTAAATTTTCATAATTCTTAGTTTTTCGTTTATTTGTAACCTTTCTTTTATTTTATTATTCTAATTTTTTTTCTTGTGTTTATTTGTTAGGTGTAATTTGTGGTGCATGACCCGCTTTTCTAACGAGCCCCTATACAATTTTGAGCAGGAGATACAGCGTGTTCTTCGATCTAGTAGACAAGCTCGAGAAATGGCAGACAATCTAAATCCAAATGGGAATTTTCCCGACATAAATCTTCCGGAAAACAGGGAATGGCTGCAAAATCTTTTCCAAGCTATGCAACCGGCACCTCCTCAAAAACTTCCATCGGTCCGGGAAAGTCTACCTCCAAGGGTCCACACCATACCGGGGCCCGTAGTCTTTCCAAATTTCCTTGCACCAAATTATCACATTCCGTCACACATCTTTAGCATGGTGCAAAGCGAACCCTTCTATGGAGAGCCCCATGAATCACCTCATGAGCATTTGGAGACTTTAGACGATACTCTCATGACTACCTAATTTCATCCACGGGATCTCGATGCAATTCGTCTAAGAGTCTTCCACTTCTCATTAAAGGAAAGGGCGACCATGTGGTACAAATCTCTACCACCCCAATCCATCACAACATGGGGACAATTGGTCGATGCCTTTTTGAGCAAATTCTTTCCACCCTCCAAAATCAATGAGCTAAGGAGCAACATTAAAGAGTTTAAGCAGGGGAATCATGAGTCCTTAGCCGAGGCATGGGCTAGATATAAAAACATGCTCCGAAAATGTCCGGATCACAACCTAAGATTGAGCGAGCAAGTATTACGATTCCATGATGGAGTCCGTTCGCGCATCCGAAATAGGCTCAATGCCGGCGCCGGTGGTGATCTCCTTGGGCTCGATTGCCAAAGTGTGTGGGACAAGATAGAGCAATTAGCCCGAGAAGATGAACTCTATCCCGATGATGAAGAAATCACACCCACTAAAAATATTGCTTGTGTTCAAGAGTTGGGCGAAGAAGTTGCTTTGGAAACAATGGTTGGCAATGTAAACTATGTTGGAAATGCCAATCGACCTCAATTGAACTTCCATGTGCCCAAAAATTTTCCAAGGAGGCCCAATCCGGCACAAAATGCCCATCCCGGCGTCTATCAAGCACCAAGGCCCCCATTCAACAATAACCAAGCTCAAAGGCAAGGTAATCCTCATATACAAAGGCAAATAAGACCTCTTACAACCAAAGAGCGTCTCGATGAACAAATAAAGAAATCGGATTCAGCAATTAACGAACTCCGTACTATGATGAAAGATATAATGATGGACATGAAGGATTTAAAGACACAAATGGGTCAAATGGCAAAGGCGATCAGCGAGAGAGCCCCGGGAACTTTACCAAGTGACACAGAAAAAAACCCGAAGGAGCAATGCCACACCATCACCTTAAGAAGTGGCAAACACATAGTCAATGATGCTGTTCGCATTTCCGCCCCCGAGCGCCCCGATGAGAACGCCCAGGCGCCGGAATCAACCCACAGTGAACGAATGCTTCGCAATTGCTCGCCCGAGCGTCCCGATGATCACGCTCAGGCGCCCTGGCGCCCAGGCGCCACCTCCTGAACCTCCATGTTGAAACGTAATTGTGGTATACTTAGAGACCGAATTGGACAAAATGTCCTTCTGGAAAGTTGTAGATCTATGTTGTATCTGAACATGGGGACTTGAATCATCCAATTTGGAGATCTGTGGAGACGTTTATGAGGAAAATACTAAGACTGCGCTGGAAAGCAAGAAAATGGCAGCATGCATGTGTTTTGTTGAAGTTTTCACATGGTTATGCTTGGTGGAATTCTTAATGGCCGAAAGTTCAACATTTTTTTAGCTGGTTGGAATCTTAAAACCCAAACTTTAAGCATCACCTTAGGTGGAATTCTCATTGGGGAACTTTAATGGGAATTCTTAATGCATATTTTAGTGGAATTTTTGGCTATAAAAGGAGGGGGAACCCATACTCTTCATCATTCACTATCAATTTCAGATTCTTGGAGGAGAGGAGGGCAGCCCCTAATCTGATTTCTCCACCATTCATCACCATTCTTCATCATTCTAAGAGGAGAAAGCTAGGAATTGAAGCTCCAATCAAGGGGCCATCATCTATCACATTAGAGTGAGTTTTTATAGCCTTTTCATTTCATTCATGTCTATGAACATGTGTATTTATTCATTATTGTTTTTCATAATAACTATCATGAACTAAATTCATAAGACTAACGCCATGTAAGGTCAAATTGTGATATATGCTTATAATAGATGATTGTAGAGGTTATACTTATATTGTTATGTGATGTGAATATGTGTTTTTACCTATCTTGCATATACTTGATCACTATATGTTAGAATCTTATGCCTAGGTTGATATTTCGGGAGAAAATTAACTTAGGGTGCAAGAAATTCACATCATGACCCGCAACTAATGAGGAATTGCCCTAGACATAGGTAAAGATTCCCAGGTGAAGTTGTTCTATTCTAATCGAGTGAACTCTAGTACGTTAATGCATGTTTAGTGGTTAGATTTCCGGATAGGAATATTTGGGAAATCACGATCTAAGCATAGGAGTTTATACGCGAGACATCGGTTATTCTCTACCCTCAGAGCTCTCACCATAACAATATAAGTGTAATCCTTCAACAAGAACCTTTATAAGTATATTTCATCAATTTGAACCTAGCATGTGCCTTAGTCTCCCTTTATAATTGGTTTTAAATCACTTGCTCATCTTTGTTTTTGTTCTTTACAAATTTTATTTGAATTTATTCTTACTTTGTTTATTCACTTCATTACAAATCTTAAACTAGAATTCAAGTCCTTGAGGTTCGACAATCCGGACTTACAATCCATTTATTACTACACACGACTAGTGCACTTGCTATCATAGCACGTTAGCTTTTAGCGTGTCAACCCCCAAAGAGACCTTGCCGAGGCGCGAAGGCCGATGTAGGCACGCACCTCGCTATGGTGAGAGTTTAGATGACCATGGAAGATATAAGGATATGCAGCTGGTGCCATTAGCTGTAGCACCCCTTAAGAAAAGTCCTTTCTGCCCGACGATTTTAGCATACTCTTTACCGCAAGGAATTAAGTTACCTATCTGAGTGAGTATGAGGGTGCGGGAGGCCCTCAGGAACACATTGACAAGCTCAATGCCAAGGATAACATGTATGAAATCAGTGATGCAGCCTATTGTAAGATTTTTCAAACCACCCTCCCTGGACGGGTGCTTAGCTGGTTTAATCAACTGCCCACCGGTACCATCACCGGCTTCGAGCAGCTAACCAAGCGCTTCCTAAATCACTTCTCCATGAACAAGAAGTACCCTAAGACGGCATCTTTCTTGTTCACGATGGTTAAAAAAAATGGTGAATCTTTGAGGGAAAAAGTACAACGTTTCTCCAATGCGGTGTCTGCAAAGATCAATATGCCCTCACAAGAGATACCGGCGCAACGGAAGAAATAAAGTATGTGAAACACATATATAATAGCATCCCAAGATAGGGGGTCGAAGTAATGCACAACAAAAATTAAAATACGAGTAAAGGGGTTTTAAACCGATTACAAGATTTGGGGTTTTATTAAAGTGAGGGTGTATAACCATAACACAAGGAAAACCACACCAAAAACTTGGGCTCTCATTTTCGAACCTCACCTCAGCATGGAGGGATTCGAATCAAACCACCAAAATCTCCTAAAGAAAAAAGCCTCTACAAGGACACACCTCAAGCAAATTCATACCTTAAAGCAAAAGATTGGTTAGATATATGCTTTTTAAGGAAATGGAGTCTATGTAGTGAAAGGTGGAAGACAAGATGAGTTAATAGAAAAAATATCTATGGAAGATAATCTTCTATAACTAATCTTCAAGAAGAAGTTCTATGGAAGAAAGTCTTCAAGAAGCATAAGAGAAGCTAGAAGAAAACTCTAGAGAGGGAGTACTAAGCTCAAAGCTTTCTTTCCTTTAAGTTTTCATCAAGAATGAAAAAGAAGCAAGAGACCGTTTTATAATGGCCACAAATTTCGGCCACATAGGGTTAGAGAGAGGAGAAGACTTGCTTCTCCTCATTTTGGCAACTCCCATCCACCACCCCATCTGTAAGAAAAGTAGTTTCCATTATCTTCTTCTTTCCGAAACATCACTATAAACTTTGACTAGCTTTGAATTTGAATCTTGTGACTTCATTTAATTAAGTCCAACTTAACTAAAATTTCTCCTAAGTCTCCCAAGACTTGTTAATTAAATAATCCTCATGATTAATTAATAGTACAATTAGTAGCTTAAATAAATTCCCGGATAATAACAATTTCCGTTAATGATTAATCTCCAAGATTAATTAAAAGAACAATTATTTTCACTAGCCTACGAGTTAAAATGTCTTCCACTTAATCAATTAATCTCATTAATCAATTTCACTTTAATCCTAAAATGAATTAATATTCACATAGCAATTGAACTTTCTTGAGTAAGTGAGTAACCCCATTGTAGGTTCGTTCATGTACTAGTAGTAGGAACACAACCCCACTGTGCCTTTGCAATTTTCATTGCTAGATTTAATTACTCGAAGTATTTTAATCCGACCAAGAATTAATTACTGATTAATTCTTGGCTCCTACAAATCAAGGTTAGTACTAGCCACGCGCCAAGAAGACCTAGCCATGAACAATTATTAGGTGACCTTTCCGCATTACGATTTTTGCATAAGTAAAATCCTTCCATCAAATATCCCGATGGAATCTAGGACTTGGATGTCAGTCGAAATCCCAGTAACCCGATTCTATGTATATCGATCTAAGTGATAATGATCAATTTATCAATCAAGCGAGGAAACACTGCGCCTCCTTATTGATACGACTCCGGTTGGAGGTTCCCATGGTCATTACACTGTGAAGTACATAGGATATGCGCTGATGCTAATGATCAGTGATGGATTCTCTCTTGGGAATCACGCGCCTCCGTACATAACCAAACTGGACCTAATATGCCCCACTTTATGACTCGCCTGTAATCATGTGACAAATCTAAGCACAGTAGGCGATGCACGAGACAACCAATGGTGCCTCAAGCATGAGGACCAATCTTACTCCTACATAACTGAGGAGATTCCAAATTCCACATTGGCTCCAATATGGAATCTCGGCGGGGTTGTTCAGTTTACTCAATCCCAACGAGAACCCACATACATGCACTGATGTACACCGTATCAATATCCATGGAATAGGATACAATGTCCAAGAGTGTGCATTGTACGTGCAAGTCTTTACGAGTCATTGATATCCCATCTCATTGATTCTATGACTTAGAACATCTTTAAGACAATAACTTTAGAGACGTATTCCATGATTGGCATCCTCGATACCAAACACATCTCATAGCTTAAGAGTGATCTAGGGGACTTTATCTAATTTTATAGAATGATAAGATAAAGAAGAACATGCCTTTTATTAAATAACTTGACAAGATACAATATAAGACTGATTAAAGAGTCGGCTACTACACCCTACAAATGGCGCGCCGGGTACCTAACTCTTTCCATCTTCCATTTTCCGTAGAGCTAATTGCCTATGCATTTCAGGCCCATCTTCTCAAGATGTCCCTCCAATACTCTTTGGCCCAAGGGTTTGGTAAAAGGGTCTACTATGTTGTTTTCTGAGTCCACACGTTCCACTTGAACGTCGCCTCTACGAACGATCTCTCTAATCAAATGATATCGCCTTTCTATGTGCTTGGACCTCTGATGAGACCTTGGCTCTTTTAACTGTGCAATAGCTCCATTGTTATCACAGTACAATCGTACGGGATCAACAATAGATGGAACAACACCCAACTCTTGGATGAAGTTCCTTATCCAAACAACTTCTTTTACAGCCGCCCAGGCTGCAATGTACTCAGCCTCTGTGGTGGAGTCAGCAATAGTTTCCTGTTTAGAACACTTCCAGCTGACCGCTCCACTATTGAGTACAAAGACAAATCCCGAGATAGATTTGAAATCATCCACATCAGATTGGAATCTAGAATCTGTATAGCCTTCCAATTTCAATTCTCCTCCACCGTAGACTAGGAAGGCGTCCTTAGTTTTTCTCAAGTACTTAAGGACTGCCTTTACGGCTTTCCAGTGCTCTTCGCCTGGATTGGCTTGATATCGGCTTGTTGCACTAAGTGCATAAGCCACATCAGGCCGTGTACATAGCATAGCATACATAATGCTCCCTATAGCGGAGGCATATGGTATGCGAGACATCTTTTTCTTTTCCTCCGATGTCTGAGAGGACATGGACTTGGAAAGAGAAATACCATGTCTCATTGGTACTAGTCCTCTTTTGGACTGATCCATTTTGAATCTCTTCAAAACTCTATCTATGTACGCAGATTGGGAGAGTCCCAGCATTCTACTCGATCTATCTCGATGAATCTTCATCGTGAGAATGTAGGATGCCTTTCCCAAATCCTTCATGGAGAATTGTGTGGATAACCACGCTTTAGTTTCTTGTAACATTCCTATGTTGTTTCCAAACAATAGAATGTCGTCAACGTAAAGCAGCAAAAACGTTATCGCGCTCCCACTAGCCTTTTTGTACACACAAGTTTCATCAGCATTTTGAACAAAACCATATGTTTGTACAGCATCATCAAAACACTTGTTCCAGCTTCGGGAAGCCTGTTTGAGTCCATAAATGGATCTCTAAAGTTTGCACACCTTGTGCTCACTTCCTATGGATGCGAAGCCCTTGGGCTGCTCCATGTATAGCTCTTCCTCGATTTCACCATTGAGGAAAGCAGTCTTCACATCCATCTGCCATATCTCATAGTCTAAATATGCACTATGGCTAGAA
The DNA here is from genome assembly GCA_019426215.1 of Buddleja alternifolia. Lineage (NCBI taxonomy): Eukaryota > Viridiplantae > Streptophyta > Magnoliopsida > Lamiales > Scrophulariaceae > Buddleja > Buddleja alternifolia. Next base: position 25,728,091 of record CM033399.1, on the reverse strand, counting down.
GTATCCGGATGGATTTGACCATCGCCACTGGTGAATATGTTTCATCATAGTCAATTCCTTGCCTCTGAGTGTAACCTTTCGCCACGAGACATGCCTTATAGGTGACCACCTCTCCATCAGCTCCAAGTTTTCGCTTATAGATCCACTTGCAGCCTACGAGTTTAGACCCGTCTGGTGGATCCACCAAGGTCCAAACCTTGTTGGAGTGCATGGAGTCCATCTCGGATTGCATGGCTTCTAACCATTTTCCCGAATCGACGTCCAACGTCGCTTCCCCATATGTTCTTGGATAAGGGGAATTACCATCCTCATTGCTGTCAAGCAAGAAACCATACCTCTTAGGTTGTTTCAGGATCCTTTCGGATCTTCGAGGATGTTGTGTACTTGCTACTACTTCTGGTTGTGCATTTGTGGTATCAGGTGAACCCTTTTCTGGTTCTTGAGTTTCCTCAAGTTCTTTAACCTCGCCATTTCTATCCAATAGGAATTCCTTCTCTAAGAATGTAGCATTCCTTAAAACAAACACTTTATGTTCTAAAGGGTTGTAGAAATAATATCCATAGGATTCCTTTGGATATCCCACAAATTTACATAAGGAGGATCTTGCATCCAACGTATCTCCCACTAGTTGCTTGACATAAGCCGAGCAACCCCATACCCTTAGGTATTTATGAGTGGGTGATTTACCAAACCACATTTCATATGGCACTTTGGAGACACTCTTCGACGGCACTCTATTTAGTAGATGCGTCGCAGATTATAGGGCATAGTCCCAGAAGGAAAGAGGAAGTCCTGTGCAACTCATCATGGATCGAACCATGTCCATCAAACTCTGATTCCTTCACTCTCTTACCCCATTAAGTTGGGGAATACCAGGCGGAGTCCACTGAGAGACAATCCTATTATCTTTTAGATAATCAAGGAATTCACGGGATAAGTATTCTCCCCCTCGATCCGATCGAAGAGCTTTGATACTTTGTCCCTTTTGCTTCTCTACTTCATGTCTAAACTCCTTGACCCTCTCAAAGGCTTCAGACTTGTATCTCATAAGGTACATGTAACCATACCTCGAAAAGTCATCAGTGAAGGTTATGAAGTAAGAATGGCTCCCTTTAGTGCTCACATTAAGCGGCCCACATACATCCGTATGGACCAAGTTTAAAAGGTTAGTAGCTCGCTCCATTTGCTTGGCAAATGATGACTTGGTCATCTTACCCTTTAGACAAGATTCGCAAGTTGGCATATCTAGCATTTCCCGAAGGTCAAGCTTATCCGCCATCTTATGAATCCTATCCTTAGAGATATGGCCTAGTCTAGCATGCCACATGTTTGTATCATTTCGATTATCCAGCTTTCTCTTACTAGTATGTTCCTCATATTGAGATAATAAGATTAGAGTATCGGGGAGAACCGTGTATAAGCCATGAGACAACTTTGATTCCAATATTAAAGAAGAACCATAAAACATTGAGCAAGCTCCATTTTTTATAACAAAACTATAGCCTTCCTTGTCCAACAAGGGTATAGAAATGATGTACTTAATTAATTTCATACATTATTCAAAATAACAGGGTTTTTTGTTGGGAAAAGATAAGTGGATAGTTCCTACGGTCGTGGCAGCAACCTGTGCTCCACTCCCAAACCGCATGGTTATCTCCCCTCTACTTATCTTCTTGCTTCTTGCCATCACTTGCAAATCATTGCAAAGTTGAACTCCACATCCGGTGTCCAACACCCAAGAAGCATCATTAACTGATAAGTTAACTTCAACATAAAACATACCATTCATTGCTTCAGTGCAGTTACGCTTCCAATGTCCTTTTTTACCACAATTAAAGCACGCACCTTGATCGGTACTCTTAGCCTTTTTCACACCACCTTTGCCTTTCAACTACTTTTTCTTGTTATTGTTCTTCTTCCCCTTGTCCTTATTGGCCTTATGGCCCTTGAAACGGGATGAGGAACCAACAAACAGCACCGACTTATCTTTCTTGATGGTGGCATTTGCACTCTTCAACATGTTCAACAACTCGGGTAATGAAGGCTCAAGTTGATTCATGTTATAGTTGATGACAAACTGGTCAAACGACTTTCGAAGGGACTGAAGCACGAGGTCAACGGAAAGCTCGGTCTCAAGTTTTACACCAAGATCAGAAAGCTTATTAATAAGACTGATTATACGTACAACATGATCATCGACCGACGATCCCTCGTGCAAGTGAGCGTGGAATAGCTCTTTAGAGATTGCGAATCTCTCCCTCCTAGTTCGAGTGCCATAGAGCTCCTCGAGACTCTTGATAATATCCTTAGACATGGTCACGTGCTCAAATGGCTTTTGAAGCTCATTAGTCATTGAAGCCATCATGATACATCTCACTTGGATATTATCATCGGTCCACTTATCAAAAGTGGAACGTTCATCATCAGTGCTTGTGCGAGTGACGCGAGGCAAAGGCGCCTCCAATACACTATCCTTGCGCTCACTTTGAAGCACAATCTTAAGGTTTCGGTACCAATCGGCGTAGTTGGGACCGACAAGTCTATTGGAATCTAGGATTGTTGAAAGTGGATTTTTGGCCATTTTGTTAACTACAAAATAAATAGCAAGGCAAAACAATTAGCATTCAATATGTAATCTTGCCCACATATAATTTGGTCTTTAATCATACGTGTCTCCCATTATTTTATCGAATTACATAACCCTGTTATATGGATATTCGAGGAGATATGCGGGTCTCCCCAGTGGGCTCGAGATCCATAAGCGACTCTTCATATGCCCAAAGAACACGAGCCCATATGATAAATTCGTATGGTAGGCTTACCGGCCTTCTATATCGACATATAGTTCTCAAGATATTTTGCCTCGTCTTTGCCATATACCCCGAGAACACGATACCATATGGTAGTACGTTAAGTTAAGTCCATCAAATATTTATGGTCAATCGACTGGACTAGTGTGCCCCACAACTCATGGACGACACCTAGAAAAATCGATCCCACGAGCATCTTTATGCTTAGCGGTGGTCACAGCCTAATCCACTTGAAGCCACCCCATGACTCATGGACGGCGGGCCAAGGTTCATGGCATTTCACATGCCACCACTTATGATGGAAGGCGTGGAAAATAGAACCTCGTTCAATTTCTACATAAACTTAATATTTTTTGGATTTACTTGAAACAAATCAAGCGAGAGGTTTCAACATGCAAGGTCTCATCAAGATTAGGATTATCTTTAATTATGTGATCATGCAATCCAAGTAGCATATAAGAAGAATATAATATAAGACATCCACAAAGTGGTAAACAAATATGGATGATTGTGGGTCCCTAAGCGATCCACCTGAGCCACCGGTGAATCTAAGGCAATCTAGGGTACTAAATTAAAATAGGCCCTATCTATTACATAATCTTCCAACGACATACATAATCTTCAATAATCGTCCATCATCTTCATCTCCATCTTCAATTACAATATAATGAAAAAGAAAGTGCAAAAATAAAATATACAACCAAATCGAAATAGAGGCCAATAATAATTACAACCCAATTGAATAATCTAAGGCTCGACCCACAATCCCTCCATTATGTAAATCAACTATCAAGCGTATGAAGATGACGTGCAAAGCATTAATTAATCATAAGCCCATCACGTAGTTGATACAATCATAACTTTGGGATTTATACGTTTTGAGGAAAAATTGAGTTTTTCTAGTTTCAAAAATTCCAAACTTTTAAACAACTCAAAAACGCTTGGAAGTTGATTTCAAAATCAAGAAATGGGCCAAAGATGGGAGTCCTTGAAGACCCAGGTTGTGTGTACCACACCACGTCGAGATGGTCCAACCATCAAGCACGTGGTGTGCATACGCACACCCGTGTACGCTTCCCAGCAATGCTCTGTGCGCCGCCGAGCAGTGCACACACTGTCCAGAAGCTGCTGGATAGTTTCGAGACCATGGTCGAGACCACCAAGGGGTGGAATCGACCATGGTCAGCCCCGTCTTGACCCCCGCCATGTTTCCTTCGACGGTTGGCAACGATTCGGGATATTAAGCCCTACTAAAGGAGCCCACCCATATGCGCACAAAGCCTTCGGCTGGGTGTGCAAAAATTCTTGTAGCTTGGGTTCAAGATCAATGATCCTCACCCAGGTTTCGACCTTCCCTTTTAGTGTCTCTTAATTTTCAATCATTTTAAAAAAAAACAATCTCCAAGATTCTAAAGAAAACGATGACAAATCCCAAGCTATTATTAAATCAACAAACATAACATATAGATTTAAGCAACTGGTTAAAATACTACATGAAATCGAAAGCAAAAAACACACAAAGTTTTTGTGGTGCATAACCCGGGCTCTGATACCACTGTAAAGATCGGTATTCCCCCACAAGACATGCCGGCGCAACGGAAGAAATAAAGTATGTAAAATACATATATAATAGCATCCCAAGCTAGGGGGTCAAAGTAATGCACAACAAAAACTAAAATACGAGTAAAGGGGTTTTAAACCGATTACAAGATTTGGGGTTTTATTAAATTGAGGTATATAACACAACACAAAGAAAATCACACCAAAAACTTTGGCTTTCATTTTCGAACCTCACCTCAACATGGAGGGATTCGAATCAAACCACCAAAAGCTCCTAAAGAAAGAAGCCTCTACAAGGACACACCTCAAGCAAGTTCATACCTTAAGCAAAAGATTGGCTAGTTATATGTTTTAAGGAAATGAAGTCTATGTAGTGAAAGGTGGAAGACAAGAAGAGTTACTAAAAGAAATATATATGGAAGATAATCTTCTATACAATATAAGACTGTTTAAAGAGTCGGCTACTACGCCCTACAAATGGCGCGCCGGGTACCTAACTCTTTCAGTGTCTAAAGTACCGCACATCAACCATGATATGCTATCAGGAATCATGCAAAGAAACTTATGCAATAGTAGGTTCAAAGAGTCTATAACTTGGAAGACCCCATCAACCATGAAGGAGTTGTTGGCCTGAGCTGAAAAGTATATACAAATCAAAGAGATCTTTGGGCCAATCATGAATGAAGGTAGTGTCAACAAGAGGAAGGCCAGAGATGATGACAAGATGCCAGAGTCCAAGGAGCGTAAGCACATGCGTCCTTTGGGGTTTGCTAAGTATACCCCCCTCACACTCCGAAAAGAGTAAGTCCTAGCCATCGCAAGGCAACAAGGCATAGTCCTATGTCCTAAGAAGATGAAAGACAGTCCTAGCCACCTTAAGTCTAAAAATTACTATCAGTTTCATCGGGATAAAGGCCACACGATAGAGGAATGCCATCATTTGCAAGTGGAGATAGAGAAACTGATTAAGAGAGGCTACCTACAAGAGGTAGTTGCCCCGTCCAGATCAATCTGTCAAACACCCCAGGGACCGAGGGATAGAGATGGAGGCAAAGGCAACCCCCCAAGGGTGGACTCGGATATGGATAACCTTCCAATGAATAGAATCATAGAGGTGATCTTGGGAGGCCCAGCAGGGGGAGAGTTGGCGAATTCAAGGAAGGCTTCGCTAAGGGCAGCGTCGGGGCTGCACGCTGTCAACTCCCCATGTGGGGGGCAAATTAATCAAGTAGATCTAAAGAGTCAAACCATAGAGTTTAGGGTGCAAGAACTGGACAATGGCATCCCCTCGATTAATGATGCCTTGGAAATATCGACGATCATCTCCAACTTCTGGATAAAGAAGGTTTTAGTTGACAGTGAGAGTTCAGCAGACATAATATTCTATAATGCCTTAACCCAGTTGGGAGTGGACAATGCTCAGCTCCAAGCAGCCAACACCCCCTCATGGGATTCACAGGAAAGACTATGGAAGAAATGGGGGAGGTGTCACTCCCCATATCTTGGGGCGCGTGTCCTGCCCGCGCTACAAAGATGGTTAAGTTCCTAGTGGTTAAAGCACCCTCCTCTTATAATGTTATATTAGGGAGGCCGAGCTTAAATTTGTTTCAAGCTGTCATTTCCACCTATCATATGAAGGTCAAGTTCTCCACATCCGTAGGAACGGGGGAAGCCATTGGTGATGTGAAGTTGGCGAGGGAATGTTACACTAACGTCTTGAAGAAGCCTAAGAGAAAGCATGGCGACACTGCTCATGGCGATAAGGGAAATCAAATTGTCATCAACCTGATCTCGATGGAGGGAACTAATTTGGGGGGCTGTTAACACCCGTAACAACACGGTATCAACAAATAATATAGAGTAAGTAAGATCGTCTCCACAGGGAAGGTTGTCAAGTACCAAACAAAGTTTATCCTATTAGACTAGCGATTAGTAAGATTTAAGATTTTAACTAATTAAAAACATAAATAAATAATAACAAAATTTATAAACAATAATTCGATAAATGGAAAGCCTAGGGATTAAGACTTCATCAAGGTATTTTTATGGATTATGAACATCATTGGATTGTAAATTCTTGCATTCATTAAAGACCCGAATTTCCTTAATTACATGGATACTCTCCCGAGATCTCCATGCGTACCCAACTAAACTCGTTCTCATCACTCCCATGATCAATAACTAATCTAGATGAATCCATTAATTTTCATGAAATTTGTTAGCTAGCCTCATGCACAATTGCTAATATCCCTATTGAGTAATTTAAACACGTCTATCAAATCTGAACTAATGAATTAATTCACCTCCCGGTACTTCTCAATTCATCTTAAGTCATGTATTTGGTGGCCAATCATCTACAAGCATTAAACGCTCATTGATAGATTAATTAAAGCAAGAAATATCCCAATGAAAATCAACAATCCATAATAATACTCAAGACTACATCTTAAACATAAAAAATTATTTAGCTACACATAATTAAACAAGAAGAAGAAATAATTTGCATAAAACTAAGAATTCTCATGTTTAACAATGGTGGAAAATAATAAGAACAATTGGGAAAGAAGAAGAATTCAAGAAAAACCAAGAAGAATCCTTATGTTGATGGCAAGAATCAAGATTTATCTTTCTTCTCTTCAATGGCTTCCTTTTCTTTCTCTCCAAGTTTCTCTCTTTTCTTTCTCTCTCCCAAAATAACGTCTTCTATCCTCAAAGAATCTAAAACTCTCCTATTTTTCTGACTTCTTCTATTTATATAGGAATTCTAATTACAAAAAGCCCAACAAAAGACCCAAAATCCGAGCCCAACCAGAAATTCTGATTTCTGCGCGCTGCACAGTGGTGCCGAATATTGGCACCACTATGCCAATTCTGCTGTCCACTATTTTTTCCTTACTTTTTCTTCAACTCAACTCTTTTCGTTCGGACTCTTCTTTGCTCCGCTTTAAGTCTCTTAGTTGAATTCTTCACTTTGCTTGGATATCCCTTCATTTACTCGCCAAATCAATCGTCCTTTGCCTATAAAAGCATTTAAACGACTTAGAAGCCAAAATACGCAAATACAAATAAAACAACTAAAAAGATCAACTCAATGTATGAATTCAAGACAAATGTGAGATAAAAACATACTAAATCAATGTTACTTTTAAGATCTAACAAACACCCCACACTTAGCCTTTTACTCGTCCTCGAGTAAATCTAAAACAAACAAAGAAAAGAACGACAAAATAAAATAACACCACTTTCGTAGGGAACACGATTGCACTTAGCACATGCAACAAGCCGTTAAACCCCTAAGTTTCCCCTAGTGGACGAGTTTTGTCTCGTGAGGGTTTGCAGTGAATATACCCACAAAATTCTCGACATGTACCTACTTGTATCATTGTTTCTCAACTTAGCAACAAGCCACAACAATTGGACATCCCCACAATTATCATACAAGATCTAACATGAACGCACAAATTACTATCTTCCACAATATAAATACTTTTGTTCAAAGTTAACACACAAATTCAAACCAAGTTTAATTTAAATATGCATCCACGTGGAAAGATGAATTCTAGCAAGGGAAATTTCTCAGCTACATCAAGCAAACACAAACATTCTTCATAGCACAATCCTTCCTTTCCTTCTTTCACTTAACACTCATTAACCTGTGCAATGTTTTGTTCTCTTAGGCTTTCTATGACACCCATTTAACGAGTTTTAGGTCAATGACTCTCAAACCAGACGGTCTTAAGGCATTAGGTGTCAAGACACCCCTAAGAACTGAATCACTCGAGTGACAAAGGCCACAGAACAAAACTAGGTTTTTATTCACTCAATATCAAGGCATTTATTCAATTCATTGCCCCCTTTTTTTTTTTTTCTTCTTTTTGCTTCTTCAACTTTCTTCAAAATTTCATAATGTATCCAAATACTTTGTAATTGCTTTATCTCACCGATCAATTCCCTTTACTAAAACCCGTGTGTAGTGTGCAAGGATGCATATCAAATTTCACAAAATTGAGAACAAATGAGTAACTCGCAAAAAGTATCCATATTACGGAAAATAGGTCTATTTGTTCATTTCAATCTCGAGTTCTAATATGGGAACTAAAGTGTTGCGAACAGGTCACCAAATCAATCAACAATTCAACAAAAATATGTACACGTCTTTTCTTTCACCAATTTTCTCGATCACACCACCCCATACTTGAATCATTCAACAATATAAACATGCACACACCCCACACTTAAAACATGACATTGTCCTCAATGGACTCGCACATAAGTATAAGCATAAGCATAATCATACTGAAATAAAACAAGAGGGTGAAAGAGAGACTCCCCTACGGATATGCATGAAAGCCCGGGAGTCGATAGGGTGGTGCTTATGTGGAAGGAGGTGACGATGGGTCGAACCCCACAAACTTGAAATATGCGGTCATTTATCTCATTATCTCAATCTGTATTTGTTCGACCGTGGTCAAACGAGACTCAAGTCGATCAATAGCAGTTTGGGTCCTCGAGGAACTACCGGATGGTGGGTCCCCGATGGGTGGCTCCGAACTAACAACTGAGAGGCGAGGATGGTCCTTAGGCATATAACCGCCTAGCTTATGTTTCTTGAGAAGATTCATGGCACACAATTGCTGAGTATCCACGGTCATCGGACTGGGGAGGGGAGTTAAGTTGGTTTTGGTTCGATCAAAAGCTCCTATGCGCTCGGCAATACGCGTGATAAGTCCCCCCATAAGAATTTGACCCTTAACTTGATGAGCTACATGGACAAATCGCTCGCATAAAAGTGTAGTTAAATCTGCTTTTATTCCATGATGGAAACAATAAAGAACTCCAAGTTCAGCTTTCGACACTTTTCCACTCGCCCCTCGCCCGAAAAGTGTGAATGCGAGGACACGGTGGAAGTACCTAAGTGACGAGGCGACGATATCGGTGGCCTTAGCCATGCGACCAGAGTACTGTTCGTTGGGTAAGCGCGTAATTTCTTGCCAAAATTTATCCTCCGCCTCTGCTGATAATGAAGTAGGCTCAATTAGCTGCTAACCAAACATATGCGCTAATTCCTCCTTTGTTTTCATATATTGAACATTGGCAATCCGAAACCCAACAGTAGTATCTGTATACTCAAACGTGCTCAAAAATTCCAAGTTAAGTTGTTTGTAGCTTGGCTCATTCATCCGCTCAAGATCACACCAACCCACAGCATTCAATTTTTCCCAAAAAACCCTTTCGATACTGAGTTGAAACAAAGCATCCGAATCCACATACCGAGAGGGGTGACACTCTAAGTTCTCAAGTATAGTATAAACATGGGTGGGATTTTTGATTCTTGGATACTTTGCCAAACCTTTTCGTATGAGAGTATCTTGAAGGCTCGTATCCTTGGCCAATGGTTGAAACTGTGAAATAGTAGAAGGCCCAGCGTCCGTTCGAGCTCGTTTTGGCATAGTCGAAGAAGAAAGATGACGGCTCGGTGGTGTAAAAGACGACGGCTGCAACTGATTTTCTGAGAATCCGCGGCGGCGGTCGAACGGCGATGTGGTGAAGATGACAGAGGCGCTGTACAGCTGCTGTTTGAGGGCTGAAACAGGTCAAGAGACGGCGACGAGCAGCGGCACGATGACTGGGCCGAAGAGAAACGAGCGAGAGAGGGAGAGCGGCGCTGCCGGAGTTGAGCCGCGACGGCGGCGTGGTAGAGTAGAGCAGCAGCGCGGAATCTCGACAGGAGGTGGTGTGGTGTGAGTGGCGGAGTGGTGGTGCGAGTGGCGGAGTGGTGGTGTGAATTTTAAGGAAGAAGATGAATAGAAATAGGATTTGGGGATTTTGGGTTGGAGACGGGTTTGGAGGGGATTTGGGGACTTTGGAGAATATTCGAGTGTGAGTTGGTGTAATGGGCCAATCTGGGTTTGACTAGGAGATTATGAAATTTTGGATTTTTTTTTTGTTGTTTTTTTTTGTTTTTTTTTTCGCAGCTGCACCACCGTGCTTCAATGTGGCACAGTGGTGCCAAATCTCCTGTAAATATTTCAACAGGCCTTTTTAAGAGGTTCTCACATGGCACAGTGGTGCCGAATCTAGGCACAGTGGTGCTAAATTCTCTGCATGGATCACTTTTGCTAAAGACCTGAAATAAAAAATAAAACGAAAACATGAGAAAACTCAACGAAAGCAAAGAAAAGAAAATGAACGAATAAAATGAAAGCAACGAAAACCTTTGGGTTGCCTCCCAAGCAGCGCTTTTTTTAAAGTCATTAGCTCGACTTAGACGAAATCATTGTTGAGGGTCAGCGAGGGAAATCGTTTTCCCTCGAGGAATATTTTCGCCTTCAAAGTATAGCTTTAATCGTTGCCCATTCACTTTAAATACACCGGATCCTTCTCGTACGATATCAACCGCTCCATAAGAATGAACTTTGACAACTTCAAATGGTCCCGACCATCTAGACTTAAGCTTCCCAGGAAAAAGTCGAAGACGGGAATTAAAGAGCAAAACTTTTTGACCCACTTGAAACTCTTTCGGTTGAATGCACTTGTCATGCCATCTTTTAGTTTTTTCCTTGTAAATTCGTGCACTCTCGTAAGCATTCAACCGGAACTCATCAAGTTCACTCAATTGCAGCAATCTACTCATTCCCGCTGCTTTTAAGTCCAAATTTAATGCTCGTGTTGCCCAATACGCTTTATGTTCGAGTCCCACGGGAAGATGACAAGCTTTCCCGTATACTAACCGATATTGTGACATACCAATGGGAGTTTTGTAAGTTGTTCTGTATGCCCATAGTGCATCATCTAGTTTATTAGCCCAATCCTTACGTGAACTATCAACGGTCTTTTCCAAGATATGCTTGAGTTCACGATTAGAAATTTCAACCTGACCACTCGTCTGAGGGTGATAAGGAGTTGCCACCTTTTGAGTAACCCCATACTTTTTCAATAAATTCTCCACTTGTCGGTTGCAAAAGTGAGCTCCTCCATCATTGATAATTGCCCTCGGTACTCCAAATCTCGAGAAAACATACTTTTTTAAGAACTTTATCACCATGCGAGCATCATTAGTCGGTGTTGCTATAGCTTCAACCCATTTCGATACATAATCGACTCCAACCAAGATATATTTGTTGCCATAGGACGAGGGAAATGGTCCCATGAAGTCCATTCCCCATATATCAAACAACTCCACAACCAATATAGGTTGGAGAGGCATCTCATTACGGCGAGAGATGTTCCCAGTCCTTTGACAACGATCACATGAGATGACAAAAACCCTTGCGTCTTGATACATTGTTGGCCAATAAAATCCGGATTGCCAAACCTTAGCTACCGTCTTTGAGGTACTATTATGACCCCCACATTCCAAGGAATGACAATGCTCCAAGATACTTTGAATCTCATCAACTGGCACACAACGACGAATGACACCATCCCCACATTCTTTGTAAAGAAGAGGCTCTTCCCAATAGTAGTGTTTTACTTCTGCCAAGAACTTCTTCTTTTGGTGATAACTTAAATATGGAGGAAGAATGTCACTCACCAGGTAATTCACGTAGTCAGCATACCATAGTATATCGTGTGATATCCCCATCAACCGTTCTTCTGGAAAGGTCTCATTAATTGGCAATCCCTCCATAACCGTTTCGTTTCCTCGTTCAAGCCGCGAAAGATGATCTGCGACCACGTTTTCGGTACCTTTCTTATCACAAATTTCCAAGTCGAACTCTTGTAGCAATAGAATCCAACGGAGTAAACGTGGTTTGGCATCCTTCTTTGTCATTAAGTACCGGATTGCAGCATGATCCGTATACACTATCACTTTAGACCCCACAAGGTAAGATCTGAACTTGTCAAACGCAAAGACCACAGCAAGTAACTCCTTCTCAGTAGTGGCATAATTAACCTGAGTACTATTCAACGTTTTGCTTGCATAGGCAATGACATGAACCTGTTTATTCTTTCTTTGCCCGAGAACAGCCCCCACTGCAAAGTCACTAGCATCGCACATCAATTCAAAAGGTAGGTCCCAATCAGGTGATGAGATTATTGGGACCGAGATCAATGCTTGTTTTAACCTGTTGAAAGCAAGTAAACATTCATCAGTAAAGTTAAACACAACATCTTTTTCAAGTAAATTGCACAAAGGTTTAGAGATTTTTGAGAAGTCCTTGATAAACCGGTGATAAAAGCCAGCATGATCAAGGAAGCTTCGAACTCCCTTTACGGATGTAGGTGGAGGCAACTTCTCAATCACTTCCACCTTTGCCTTATCCACCTCTATTCCCTTGTCAGAAATTTTATGCCCCAAGACAATTCCCTCAGTCACCATAAAGTGACATTTTTCCCAGTTCAGAACTAAATTAGTTTCCTCACACCTCTGCAAGACTTGAGAAAGATTAGCTAAACAGTGATCAAATGATGAGCCATACACAGTAAAATCATCCATAAAAACTTCCATGGATTTCTCAATAAAATCAAAAAAAATGGCCATCATACATCTCTGAAAGGTAGCAGGTGCATTAGAAAGTCCAAAAAGCATGCGTCGATACGCAAAAGTACCATACGAACAAGTAAAGGTGGTCTTTTCTTGGTCCTCGGGTGCAATTGGAATTTGAAAATATCCCGAGTAACCATCTAGAAAGCAATAAAACTTATTACCCGAAAGTCTTTCCAACATTTGATCAATCAAAGGCAAAGGAAAGTGATCTTTTCGAGTAGCATTGTTTAACTTCCTATAATCAATACAAACCCGCCAACCTGTTACTGTTCTTGTGGGAATTAATTCATTTTTTTCATTATAAATCACAGTCATTCCCCCCTTTTTAGGCACTACATGTATAGGACTAATCCAAGGACTATCCGAGATAGGGTAAATTATGCCAGCATCTAACAATTTCATAACTTCATCCCTAACAACTTCTTTCAACTTGGGATTCAATCTACGTTGAGGTTCTATTGATGTCTTATGATTTTCTTCCATTAGAATCCTATGCATGCATAAAGTAGGGCTAATTTCCTTTATATCAGAAATAGTCCATCCTATAGCTTTCTTCCTCAACCTCAACTCCTCTAACAATTTATTCAATTCAATCTCAGATAGAGTAGCACTAACAATAACAGGTAAAGATTCATTGTCACCAAGAAAAACATACCTGAGATGTGGTGGAAGAGGTTTAAGTACTACCTTTGGTTTAGAGGAGATTTCAGGATACGACTCTAGTGGATCTCTTTTACCTTGAAGAAGGCTTTCTTTATGCAAGTTCTCATCGTTGTCGAGAGCTAAAGTCACTGTTTCAATCTTTGGATTCTCATCATCTCGATCTTTCAACTTCTCCAACGGATCCTTAAGAAACTCCCTCTCAAAGTCATTCTTGGCTATCTCATCGATCACATCCACTGAACAACAACTTTCGTCGAGGACCGGCGACTTCATTACCTTGTTCAAATCAAATTCCACTTTTTCATCTCCGATGTTCAAGGTAAGCTTGTCTGCCCGTACATCAATGTTCGTTCCGGCAGTAGCAAGGAATGGTCTCCCAAGTATAATCGGGACCTCTGAATCCTCATCCATTTCTAACACCACAAAATCACACGGAATGTAAAATTTATCCACTTTGACTAATACATCTTCGATTATGCCCAGGGGATGTTTGACACTCCGGTCTGCCAACTGTAAGGACATCCTTGTGGGTTTGAGTTCTTAAAAACCCAATTTCCTGTAAATAGAAAAAGGCATTAGACTCACACTTGCTCCTAAATCACACAATGCCTTAACAAATTGAACTTGACCAATGGTGCAAGGAAGAGAAAAACTCCCTGGATCTTTGAGTTTAGGAGGAATACTCCTTTGGATTATAGCACTACACTCTTCATTTAAAGACAATGTTTCCACTTCTTCCAGTTTTCTTTTGTTGCTCAACAATTCCTTCAGAAATTTCACATAAATTGGCATCTGGGCCAAAGCATCCACGAATGGTATATTGATACGCAACTGTCGAAAAACTTGAAGAAATTTCTCGTACTGCTTGTCTAATCTCTTATGCTGCAATCTTTGAGGAAATGGAATTGGAGGAACATACGGCTTCACATATGGTTTAGGTTTAACTATCTCTGGTGTACCCTCTTCTGAAGGCTCAGAAACTTGAACCTCGGTTATCCCTTGTTCCTCATTAGGTTCCCCCGGTTGTTCAGATTCTCCCACAGTTTTTCCATTTCTCAGAGTTACTGCATTACACTGCCCCTTAGGATTCTGCTCAGTTTGACTCGGCAGTGTACCTTTTGGTCTTGAGCTCATAGTACTAGCCAACTGCCCCATTTGTGCTTCAAGATTCGTGGTTGCACCTATCATCTGATCCATCTTTGCCTCAAGCTTCTCAATACGGTTCGCAGTTCCGTTGGCTAACTTTTCAATGGCTAATTCCCAAGCTTGTGGTTCTCGAGGTGGTGGTCCTTGCTGACTTGGTTGCTGAAAATTCTGAGAACCCTGCTGTTGGAAACCTGGAGGAAACTGTTGTCTAGGAGGATTTGCTTGAGCTCCTTGGTTCCCTTGACCTCCCCAAGAAAAGTTAGGGTGATTTCGCCAACCCGAATTGTAGGTGTTCGAAATGGATTCCCTTGCTGCTTATTCTGATTGGATAAATAGTTAGCTTGCTCGATGAGTGGGCAATCAGTAGCCGTATGAGGGGCCCCACAAATATCACAAGCTAAAGTAGGCTGAGATACTGCACTAACATTTCCCTTGAGTCCCTCCATGTGTTTTACAAGTGCTTCAATGTTAGCATTAAGCAATGTAATGTTATCTACATTGTGGATGCCCGGTGTTTTCTTTGCAGCCCGACTATCACTCGCCCACTGATATGTATTGGATGCCATCTCGTCCATAAGAGCCAATGCATCATCCGGATTCTTTGCCATAAAACTCCCTCCTGAAGCTGCATCGATATTCATTCGGATACTATGTGACAGACCATTGTAAAATGTCTGCACAAGCATCCAACTTGGAATACCGTGATGTGGGAACTTTCTGAGTAGTTCTTTATACCTTTCCCATGCTTGGTAGAGGGTTTCACTATCAGTTTGCATGAATCCTGTGATTGCATTCCTTAACCGAGCAGTCTTAGCTGGGGGAAAATACTTGGTGAGAAACGCAGTCGACAATTCAGCCCAAGTGGTGAACTTATTTGCCGGCTGGTTTTTCAGCCACTCTTTAGCTTTTTTAGACAGGGAGAACGGGAAGAGTCGCAGTCTTATGGCATCTTCAGTAACGCCATTCATCTTAAAAGTACTGCAGATTTCCAGAAAATTCCCCAGATGGGAATGAGGATCCTCCCTCTCAATATCTCCCTCAAATGCAGTGTGCTGTAGCATTTGAATGATAGCCGGCTTCAACTCAAAGGTGTTGGCTTGAACGTTTGGTACCGCTATGCTGGAGGTTAAGTTCTGATATGCTGGTGTAGCATAATCCCGGAGAGTTCTCTGCGCAGCAGGTTCAATCCTTTGTAAGTCTTCTGCCATTCTACGTTGTTCTCTTTGCTGACGTCTGCCTCTTCGAAAAGTTCGTTCTGGTTCTGGATCGATTTCAATAGCAAGTGCACTCAAAGAACGCCTGTGCATCTACTAAAATTCAACCTAAAACAAGAAATTAAGATCAGAGCGAGACAGATAAAATAAACTAAAAATAAATAAAATAAATTCGAAAATTTGAAATAAAAATAAATGTCTAAACTAATAAGAATTAACTTTTTATTGATATGGACTATTTGTTGCCGTCCCCGGCAACGGCGCCAATTTGTTAACACCCGTAACAACACGGTATCGACAAATAATATAGAGTAAGTAAGATCGTCTCCACAGGGAAGGTTGTCAAGTACCAAACAAAGTTTATCCTATTATTTAGACTAGCGATTAGTAAGATTTAAGATTTTAACTAATTAAAAACAGAAATAAATAATAACAAAATTTATAAACAATAATTCGATAAATGGAAAGCCTAGGGATTAAGACTTCATCAAGGTATTTTTATGGATTATGAACATCATTGGATTGTAAATTCTTGCATTCATTAAAGACCCGAATTTTCTTAATTACATGGATACTCTCCCGAGATCTCCATGAGTACCCTACTAAACTCGTTCTCGTCACTCCCATGATCAATAACTAATCTAGATGAATCCATTAATTTTCATGAAATTCTAGCTAGCCTCATGCACAATTGCTAATATCCCTATTGAGTAATTTAAACACGTCTATCAAATCTGAACTAATGAATTAATTCACCTCCCGGTACTTCTCAATTCATCTTAAATCATGTATTTGGTGGCCAATCATCTACAAGCATTAAACCCTCATTGATAGATTAATTAAAGCAAGAAATATCCCAATAAAAATCAACAATCCATAACAATACTCAAGACTACATCTTAAACCTAGAAAATTATTTAGCTACACATAATTAAACAAGAAGAAGAAATAATTTGCATAAAACTAAGAATTCTCATGTTTAACAATGGTGGAAAATAATAAGAACAATTGGGAAAGAAGAAGAATTCAAGAAAAACCAAGAAGAATCCTTATGTTGATGGCAAGAATCAAGATTTATCTTTCTTCTCTTCAATGGCTTCCTTTTCTTTCTCTCCACGTTTCTCTCTTTTCTTTCTCTCTCCCAAAACAACGCCTTCTATCCTCAAAGAATCTAAAACTCTCCTATTTTTCTGACTTCTTCTATTTATATAGGAATTCTAATTACAAAAAGCCCACCAAAAGACCCATAATCTGAGCCCAACCAGAAATTCTGATTTCTGCGCGCTGCACAGTGGTGCCGAATATTGGCACCACTGTGCCAATTCTGCTGTCCACTGTTTTTTCCTTACTTTTTCTTCAACTCAACTCTTTTCGTTCGGACTCTTCTTTGCTCCGCTTTAAGTCTCTTAGTTGACTTCTTCACATTGCTTAGATATCCCTTCATTTACTCGCCAAATCAATCGTCCTTTGCCTATAAAAGCATTTAAACGACTTAGAAGCCAAAATACGCAAATACAAATAAAACAACTAAAAAGATCAACTCAAGGTATGAATTCAAGACAAATGTGAGATAAAAATATACTAAATCAATGTTACTTTTAAGACCTAACAGGGGCAAGATGCAATCACCCAATACTTGGCCAAAATCCCAGCAAGCAGGCACCTATACTAAAGAGGAGCACTCCGACGCAATGGAGCCAAGGGAGGCAATGGGCGTGCCAGTGCTAGAGTGAAAACATCCCCTAATCTTGATTAAGTATTAGGCCTCATAAGGCCTTAGCAGGTAACAAGCAAAAAAAAGAACTATCTTATTTCCTACATTACTATCAAAACAATCTCGAGTTGGCCATGAGCCAACCGTTGAGTAGGGACGCCCATCAGCGCCCCCTACTTTTCTACATAAGTTTTGAGGAGCCTATGTGCCCCCCCTTATAAATTGTCATTTTGAGGTGCCTACGTACACCCCCTTTGAATTGTCATTTTGAGGTGCCTATGTGCACTCCATTTACATTTAGTATTGATGCTTGGATACTTTACATTTTTCGTTATTGATAAGAGTCATTTGAACGTGTTTTTAAGCCCCTTGAGTTTATGTTTTAGATTCATTTATCACTCCATTCATGCCATTTGTGCGTTTAATACGTGCGTTAAGTGACTACAGGTTTTAATTTGATACAATCGAAGAAAGGGCAAAAAAATTCTTCAAAACAGTTCTTCAAGACAAAAACATTCACGCACAGGCGCCATCTTTGCCACGCCTGTGCGCCAAGTAGAAGAAAAGGGTTAAATGATTCTGCGCATCATGCCCAGGTGTGATCATAAGCACGCCTGTGCGCCACCACTACCACGCCTGTGCGTGGCTTGATTCACGCCTGGGCGCCGTTGTCCAATTCTGCCACTCCTGTACGTGGATTTATGCATGCATGGGCGACGCCGATGTTCTATTTTTGAATCCCTATAAATACAACATCAAGACCAGCAACTAGGGTTAACTTTTGGAGGCTGTTTGGAAGACAAAATCCACTTGATACACAATAGTTTGGAGGACAAGAAGGAGGGTTAGCAAGGATTGAAACTTAGACGTTGATTTTATCATAAATCAAGCATACTAGGGAGTGATTTATTGCATTCATTTTATCTTTAATCATGAACAATTACATGTTTTTCTTATATTCTCTTGTACCGTTGATTATGAGCTAAATCTGTAAGACTAAGGCCATGTGAAGGCCTATTTGTGAAGTATCTATATAATAGTTGTTTGTTTGAATCAATTCGCTATGTGTTGTGAGTATGTTCTTATTCTACGTACATGTGCTTGATCACCATCTGTCCGTAAATTGCCTAGGTGAATGTTTCGAGAGAAAATTGATCTAGGGTGCATAAGATTCACAACATAATCCGAAAACAATGAGGAATTGCCCGTTAAGTGACAAACGGTAGAGATTCCCGGATGCAGTTAGCCGGATTAATTCGGGGAAATTCTAGAGCTTGAATGCATGATTATTGGTTAGATTCTCGGATAGAAATATTTTGGGAACCATCAATTAGTCATATGATTATTATTGCCGAGACATCGGGTAGTAATTATAAAAGTGTTTTCCCACCATAGCAATATAGGTCTAATGATTCAACAACTTACGTGATTAAGATATTGTGTCAAATTGAGCCCTAACATGGGCTTTAGTCGTCTTTAACAATTAAAGTTTCAATCAGTTGTTTACCTTTATCTTCACTTTTCACATATCTATGCTAATTTAACCTTTACTTTCACGTTTATCAAGAAGTCTAATACTAAAATACAATTTCACGTGGGATTGACATTCCGGACTTAATTGTCCACTATTACTATACATACGACTAATAATCTTGCTATAAGTCGCGTTCGGTTCTAGCATGTCAAGTTTTTGGCGCCGTTGCCGAGGACTTGCATCTTTTAGTTTTTGATTTTATTTTACATTTTCATAATCCTTAGTTTTTCGTTTCTTTCTTGCTTTTCTTTTATTTTCTTTTTATTCTAATTTTGTTTCTTTTGTTTTCTTTATAGGTTAGTTCTTGGTGCATGACCCGCTCTTCAAACAAACCTTTACTTGATTTTGAGACCGAGATTGAACGTGTTCTCCGGGCTAGTAGACAAATTTGAGAAATGGCGGACAATATTGATCCAAATCAGAATGCTCATTTTTCGGACATGAATTTACCGGAGAATAGAGAATGGCTACAAATCCTTTTTCAAGCTATGCAACCAGAACCGCCACAACCACATCCTTCAATTCGGAGTAGTTTACCACCGAGGGTCCACACTATACCGGGTCCCGTGGTCTTGCCAAACTTTTATGCACTAAATTATCATATCCCATCTCATATATTTAATATAGTGCAAGGCGAGGCATTCTATGGCGATCATCATGAATCACCTCATGCACACTTGGAGATTTTAGATGACGCCCTTGTAACCATCCAATTTCATCCAAGGGATCTAGATGCAATCCGTCTAAGGATCTTCCACTTCTCGCTCAAGGACAAGGCGATCACTTTGTATAAATCTATACCACCTCAATCCATCACGACTTGGGGAGAGCTAGTGGATGCCTTTTTGAACAAATTCTTTCCACCTTCTTAGATCAACGAGCTCCGTAGCAACATCAAAGGGTTTAGGCAAAGGAATAATGAGTCCTTAGCCGAGACATGGGCTAGATATAAAGGCATGCTCCAAAAATGCCCGGATCACAACTTTGAGATGAATGAGCAAGTGTCACACTTCTACGATGGAGTACACTCTCGCATTAGGAATAGGCTTAATGCAGGAGCGGGTGGTGACCTCCTCTGTTTGGATGGTCATAGTGTATGGAACAAGATTGAACAATTAGCCCAGGATGATGAGCTCTACCCTGATGATGAGAAAATTAGTTCTACCAAAAAGATTGCTAGTATTCAAGAAAAAGAAGGAGAGGAAGCTATAGATTCGATCGTCGGGGATGTGAACTATGTTGAAAATGCTAACAGACCTCGGTTGACCTTCCATATACCCAAAAAAATTTTGAAGAGGCCTAATCCGGCATAAAATACTGGTATTTATCAAGCACCGAGGCCTCCATTCAACAACCTAGCCCCAAGGCCAAGTAACTTCCATACACAAGGCTAAGTTAGGCCTCTTACAACTGATGAACATCTCGATGCACATATTAAGAAGTTCGATGAATCTTTTAATGAACTCCGAAACATGATGAAAGACATGAATATGGCAATGAAAAGTATGGATACGTGAATGGGACATTTGTCAATCGCGGTAAGTGGAAGAGCCCCGGGAACCCTACCGAGTGACACGGAGAAGAATCCCAAAGAGCAATGCCATGCGGTTACTTTAAGGAGTGGAAAACATTTAAAGGATGATTTGCCACTGCCTACCACGCCTGAGCGCCATGTTGATCACGCCCAGGCACCGTCACCTGCTTCGTCCAGACCTGCTTTTTCTTCTCCAACACCCGCTCCACCCATCGAGATCCGTCTTCCTTTCCCAATGGCACCGAAAAAAAGAAAGAAGGACATGGATCCAAGCTTCCTTAGGATTTTGGCTATTCTTCGTGAGGTTTGGATCAACATCCCTTTCATTGATTCCATTTTACAAATGCCAAATTATGTGAAATTCTTCATAAATATTCTATCTAACAAGCAAAAATGGGAGGAAAATGAAACGGTGTGTCTAACTAAAGAATGCTCCGCCGTCTTACTCAACAAGTTGCCAATGAAGCTTCAAGATCCCGGGAGTCTCACAATCCCTTGCACTATTGGGCCCTTATCGTTCGAGAAGGTTCTCTGTGACTCAGGAGCTAGTATCAACCTCCTGCCGTATTCTCTTTTCAAGAAGTTAGGCTTTGGCAGTCCCAAGCCAACATCAATGAGCCTCCAACTCGCTGATAGATCAATCAAGAGGCCAAAGGGGATAATCGAAAACTTTATTGTCGAAGTTGACAGATTCTATTTCCCGGTCGATTTTGTGGTTCTTGAAATGGAAGAGGACGTGGAAGTACCCTTGATCCTAGGGAGACCTTTCCTAGCCACCAGTAAGGCGGTAATTGATGTTGCCAATGGTAAGCTAACCTTGAATGTGGATGATGAAAAGGTCACTTTTGATGTTTATAAAGTCCTCAAGCATCCTCTCGATTATGGCTCTTGTTTCCACATTGATGCTTTTGACCCATTGATTGTTGAGCATTTTCAGGAAAGTATAATTGAGAATCCACTTGAACGAACCCTGATGGACTCTATACAAGTGGAATTAGAGAGCGACGAACAATTGGAAAGTGTTTTTAGTGTGGAGAACAAATCTTCTTATCATTCGAGAGGCTTCGTAAAATTTGAAAGACCATTCTCGGGAAAATCTCGACCCTCTATTGAAGATTCTCCCATTCTTGAACTCAAACCTCTTCCATCACACCCTAAGTATATTTATTTGAATGATAATGACACTTTACCAATAATTATTTCCTCTTCTCTTTCAGATCAACAAGATGAAAAATTAATGAAGGTGTTGAAGTCTCATAAACGTGTTTTTGGATGGAAGATAGCGGATATAAAAGGGATTAGCCCGGCTATCTGCATGCATAAGATTTTGATGGAAGAGACCGCCAAACCTACCATTCAACCACAAAGAAGGTCAAATCCTCAAATCCAAGAAGTGGTGAAGAAAGAGAAAATCAAACTCCTAGATGCGGGCATCATCTTTCCTATCTCTGATAGCCCATGGGTAAGTCCGACTCAGGTAGTGCCAAAGAAAGGAGGTACAACTGTAGTGCGTCATGAAAATAATGAATTGATCCAATCTAGAATTATCACTGGTTTTCGGGTTTGCATTGACTATCGCAAATTGAATGAGTATACCCAAAAAAATCATTTACCCCTTCCCTTTATTGATCAAATGTTAGAAAGATTACCCGGACATGAGCACTACTGTTTCTTGGATGGGTACTCTGGCTATAACCAAATTGCCATCGCACCAGAGGATCAAGAGAAAACTACTTTCACTTGTCCTTATGGCACTTTTGCTTATAGGCGGATGCCTTTTGGGTTATGTAATGCCCCCGCTACTTTCCAGAGATGCATGATGGCTATTTTTCATGATATGGTAGAGAAATTTCTCGAGATATTTATGGATGATTTTTCAGTTTTTGGCTCTGCTTATGATAGGTGTTTGCACAATCTGACTCTCGTTTTACAGAGATGTGAGGCGACTGACCTAATCTTGAATTGGGAAAAGTGCCATTCCATGGTACAAGAAGGGATAGTGTTAGGTCATAAGATCTCTCACAAGGGGATCGAGGTGGATAGAACAAAGATTGAAGTGATAGCAAATCTTCCACCACCCGTCACGGTCAAGCCCATGAGGAGCTTTTTGGCAAATTCCGGATTGTACAGGCATTTTATTTCTAACTTCTCTAAAATTGCAAAGCCGTTGTCCAGTTGACTCATGAAGGATGCCTCATTTGAGTTTAATGATGAATGTATGCAAGCTTTTATCATGCTGAAGGAGAAATTGATATCAGCATCTATAATGGCGACACCAGACTGGAGCCTACCATTTGAGCTCATGTGTGATGCAAGCGACACTGCGATAGGAGCGGTACTGGGTCAGAGAACGGGTAAAAACTTCCATACCATTTACTATGCTAGTCGTACGTTAAATAAAGCTCAACTTAATTATGCACGACTGAAAAAGAAATGTTAGGGGTGATTTCTGCTTTTGACAAATTTCACTCTTATCTTATGCTTAATAAAGTCATAGTATACACGGACCATTCTGCTTTGAAGTATCTGCTTGCTAAAAAAGATGTAAAACCTAGACTACTTAGGTGGATCTTATTACTACAAGAATTTGATTTAGAAATAAAAGATAAGAAAGGAACTGAAAATGTAGTAGCTGATCACCTATCTAGACTAGAGTTAGTTGGTAAAAAAATGGATGAAGCCCCAATTGGAGAAGAATTCCCGGATAAGCAACTCTTTGCTCTATCTGTTATCACAAGCCCTTGGTATGCTGATTATGCTAATTTTATTGTTGCTGGCCTTACACTTCCTGATCTTACTTTTCATCAGCGAAAGAAATTTATAAAAGATGTTAGGCACTATCTCTGGGAAGAACCCTACTTGTTTAAAATTGGCGTAGATGGAGTTATCAGGCATTGTGTACCTAAGGAGGAGATGGCATCTGTCTTGGCTCACTGCCATGACATGTTGTTAGGTGGCCACTTTGGGTCCTCTAAAATCGCTGCAAAGGTTCTACAATCAGGTTTTTTTTGGCCTACTTTATTTGAAGACGCATATTCTTATGTTCAATCATGTGACAGATGCCAAAGGGTAGGTAATATCTCTAAACGACATGAAATGCCTATGAATTTTGTGCTTGCATGTGAATTGTTTGATGTTTGAGGTATAGATGTTATGGGACCCTTTCCTAGCTCTTGTTCAAATAAGTACATTCTTGTTGCTGTCGACTATGTGTCTAAATGGGTTGAAGCCGAGGCTTTGCAAACCAATGATGCTAGGGTTGTCCTTAGATTTCTTAAAAAATGAATTTTTACTCGATTTGGCACCCCTAGAGCTATCATAAGCGATGGAGGTACACACTTTCGCAATAAGCAATTTGAGAACTTATTGAACAAATATGGAGTAAGACATAAAATCTCGGCCCCCTATCACCCGCAAACTTATGGGCAAGTGGAAGTGTCCAATAGGGAAATTTAACGAATTCTGGAAAAAATGGTAAATAGCCATAGGACTGATTGGTCTCTTAAATTAGATGATGCTTTGTGGGCCTACCGTACAGCTTTTAAAACCTCTATTGGCATGTCCCCATATTGTCTTGTCTTTGGTAAAGCATGTCACTTGCCTGTGGAACTCGAACATCGTGCTTATTAGGCTATCAAGTTTCTTAACTTTGATGCGAGTGTTGTAGGTACCAAGTGGTTACTTCAACTGCATGAGTTAGAAGAATGGAGGTATGACGCTTATGAAAATGCGAAACTGTACAAGGAACGGACCACAACATGGCATGATAAGCACATTCTTCACCGGGAGTTTGAGGAAGGCGAGGTAGTGTTGATGTTCAACTCGAGACTCAAGCTTTTTCCCGAAAAACTCAAGTCTAGGTGGACGGGAGCTTTCCATGTCACACGAGTGTACTCGTCGGGAGCTGTCG
Organism: Buddleja alternifolia; assembly: GCA_019426215.1. Lineage (NCBI taxonomy): Eukaryota > Viridiplantae > Streptophyta > Magnoliopsida > Lamiales > Scrophulariaceae > Buddleja > Buddleja alternifolia. The sequence goes on along the minus strand of CM033399.1, from coordinate 25,703,515 downwards.
AGCTTATAACAGAGGATGGGCAAACTTTTATTACAAATGCACAACGATTAAAGCACTACTCAGGGATTGATTGGAAAAATGGCAAGGTGTCCGTCCCTCTCTGGGATCCTCAATGACCCGTTTGTTTGAAAGTCAAGCTAATGACTTTAAAAAGAGTGCTTCTTGGGAGGCAACCCGAGCTTTTGTGTCTTCTGTATTTTTGCTTCTTTAGTTTGGTTTTTGTTATGTTTCTTTATTTCATCGTTGTTCGTTCGCATTTGATTTGTTTTACTCGTGAATTTTTGTAGGAAATGGAACAAAATTCAACTGCCATCCTTGCACAGGCGTGACTATAATCACGCCCAGGCGTGGCCTCATCCACGCCCCAGCTCCATTTGAATAACGCCTAGGCGCCGAGTGAAATAAAAAGGCTAGGCAACCTCTGTCCGTCACGCACAAGCGTGACTCAAATCACACACGGGCGTGACTTTCATCACGCACAAGTGTAGATCTGAACATGCTTAGGCGTGACCCCTCCTTTAAAAAGGGTCCTCTCGGTCAACTCGGTCACAATATATTTTTTTCTCCCCCAATTTCAAACCTGCGAATTTCTCCTCCCATTTTCGTCGACCACCGCCGCTAGAGCTCCGATTTTCGACCAATCACCTATTGGGTTGACTCATTCCATCGGGTGGCTCGTGGCAGCGGAAATTAAAATTTTACAAAAGGTAAACATACAACCACCCGAAAACAGGAATATGGAAATGGTTCGATCGAATTTGATAAGGAGGTAAACGAAATTATACCTTTCAAAAATTTCGTTTCACCTCGTACTTTGGATCTCAGCAACCCTGTGGTGCAAATCCACACAATTTCCCTTGGGTGAGAAATTGCCCGTCATCTTTTTGTATCTCCCAGTTTAGAGTGCTCCAAGCGTCGCACCTCTAAGATGTATCCACACCTCGTTCAAGTCACCAATCGTCTTGCCTTGCGTGCTAGACAACAAAACGATTCTAAGCTTAACTTAGCCTTGATTATGTGAATGGTAGGAATATTTTCTAAGTCGTTTAATTCAACACATGAATAGAACGACGTCTTATTGGAAAGAGGAGAGAGGTGGCCGATTTTTAGGTTTAGTGAGGGGGGCGGATTTTTCAGCTATTATTCATTCTTATTTAGTCTTCTTCATCTCTTATTTATAGGTGAAGATTACCTAGAGTCCGATTAGGAAAAGGAAACTTCCTTTCTCCCAAACTCTCTAGTAATCCTTATCCTATGAAAACTTGGAGGAGGAGAAAACTCTTTTCCTCCTCCACCACACATAAAAAACGCCCCCTCCCCCACTTAGACATAAAAATCGGTCAACACAAGTCAATTGGATTCTAGGATATAATTTTGACTTCTCAATTTAATTATAGGTTCAACCCATCAATTAAATACAAATCAAATTAAATCCAACCAACTAATTCCAACATTTATTTATTTAACTTGGGCTCAACCCAATTTAATAAAATATTTGGACTCTACTAGGTCCATTAATTTAATTAATTCTAAAAGATTAATTAAAAGAGTAAAATTAATTGAATCCTTCAATTAATTTATATTCCATATTAGGAAAGTACTACACTTTCCTAATTCCCTCAATTTCCTCGAAATTAATTAATCACATCTATTCAAGCAGTGACTCTCTCGAGTTAGTGTGTGACCCCTTAGGCTCGTTTCTATCTAGTAGTAAGTACACCTTCCCACAGTGCTAGTGTACTTTCCTAAAATGGAAAGTACTAGATTTAATCAAGCCTCAAATCAGTCACCAAGCTAATTCTCAGCACTTACAAATCGCGGTTGCCCACCTAGCATAGGGTCCCGAAGACCTAGATAAAACGAAAGTAAAGATACGCCTTTCGCGATCTTGATCTGCGCATAAGTAAGATCTCTCTATCTAATCTCCTGATTGAATCTAGAACAGTGGCTAAGGTCGAAGCTCTATTAATTCAATACTATGTTTTCCACCTTATGTGAAATCGACTTCGACTATCTAAACGAGGAAACCCTATGCCTCTTTAGATATCATACTTCGGCCAAAGATTCCTTAAGTTGATTCACTATGTAACCATAGGAGATTAACCGACTGGCTAATGTCAGAGATAGATTCCTTTTGATTCTCACGTGCCTTACTACGTAAGACGTGCATGTCTGAGTTTGCCCATATTCGATCATCTAAAGTGAACATGTAACAAATCAAGAACATGCGCGGTTACGCATACGACATCCAATGGAATCTTAGGTCCATAAGGATTACTCTTATACTACAAGACCACTGGAAGTTCCACATTCGACTGGGAATCCATTTTAGGAACTTCCATGGGAATGTTCAGTTCTCCCTTTACCACAATGGCAACCCTCATATATGCATTGGCTTTCACCGTGCCAGTATCTATGGAACAAGATACACTTTTCCCAGAGTATGCATCATATGAGCAAGTCTTTTGGGTTGCATCGATATCCCTTTATCTCGATGAACCCTTTCACGACTTGGAACAATGTTTAAAGATCACAGCCTTCGAGACATATTCCATCATTGCCACACCCAATGTGCAATGATGTCCCATGGCTATGTGTGATCCTTCGGGACTTTATTCTAAGCCAAAGTAAAAACTAATTTAAGAATAAAGACATGCCACACATATAAAAAGAGATTGACTTTATTTATAAGAAAAAGATTGTTCAACTCTAGAGTTACTATTACAAAGAATGGCGCCCAATAATTGGTGCACCGGGCACTAGCTCTAACATCACCACCAATTTCAGCCGCGTATCAACTAATTCTCTGCCATGCACAATAAATCCGACGCTCCGTTGCGGGTTGGGGCTCATCTCCCGTCGGTTTACACGAATTTTTCAGAAAGGTAAGTGAATAGCTTGGCCCTCCTATCATTTCCACATATTTAAGCCGTGTGGGGCTATATTTTGGTTATCATATTCGCGATTTGTGTCATATTTGTGACCGGATTTTGTTGATTGGAGGTGGTTTGTGGAAATTTTGAAATTTGGGTTTTGTTGGAGACGAAGACAATGGGGGTTGTTTCGAGCAAAGTTGGGAGTATATGTTGTTGTTTGATAGTTGAATTGTCATTTCGTCGAGAACTTGGTACCATTTTCTATGCCGTTACGCTATCGAATTTTTGAAAAAAAAAATATGACTAAGAAGCAACCCACACGTAAGGGCGAGAAACAGGCCGGTAAAGGTTCTTCGCGAATCACCAAGCCTACTTTTGAGATTGATACCTCGGGACTTGACTCCCATTTTTCTCATCCCGAAGTTCAACTTATCTATCACGCTCTCAATAGTCGGCCTCTCCTAAAGGAACGACCTATCGATATCAGCCATTGGCCTTCATTGCAAGAATTGGTCGAGTTCCACAATTTAAGCCATTTCTACGGGACATCCGAGGCAATCCACGTTTCATGGATTCAAGAGTTTTTCAGTGCAGGAGCATTTGAAGAGATAAAAATGAAAACAGGGTAGCGGGATGATGATCATTATGTGCGGCACCAAAGAGTGAGCAACGGTGAGAATGATATCAGTCGATGTCTTCAAATGGAAATCCCTCCAACGTGCGAGTACACAGCCCTTTACAATGGTGGGCAGTTCAAGGTATCATTGGCCGAGATCACGACAGTCATAGTCAAGGAAGGAGTCCTTTGGCCGGCGGGAAAATCATACCTCTCCCGTAGTGTTTTGTTACCGGATGCGGTGCTCTTCGTAGAGTTTATCCTCCATAACCTCATTCCTAGCACAAATCGATCTGAGGTAAACAAGGCATGGGGTCTTCTCATCTATTCCATAATGACCAAGAAAACAATTGACTTTGTGGGCTTAATTCATAGGTCATTGTTGGGACACATCCGGAAGATAGGAATAGAGTTCAACCCGAAAGTGGATAAGACAAAGGCCAAGAAGTCGGGGGGCGAATCATCTATTACTAAGAGGAACATATGCGTATTCCCTTCATTGATTACGACTCTATGTTTGACGGCCAGAGTCAAATCATTTTCGACCGAGGGTACCGAGCCGCCTGGACTTCCTCTTCATTTTCACGAAGACTCTGCTCCAGTCCACTCGCCTACTTCAAAAAGAGCTCGACCTTCGTCTTCTCGAATGACGGGGTCTAGCAGTGCAGCTTCACACGACATAGATACCCTGCGGGCCGAGATGGATCAGTTAAGCACTCTTTGATTAGAGGATGAACAGGATGGAAGAGATGATGCGCGCCGGGTTTGCTTATTCATGCCAGATAGCCCTCGAGCAAGATGCCTTCCTTGGTCGAGGTCCTTTTGTTTATTCCGAGCCGCCGACCTTCCCCCCCCCCCCCCCCCTCTGCTCCTTTTTGTCCTGATGATCGGTTGGATGTTGACGATTTAGACGGGAATGACAATGCCACCAACCCGGGTATAGGATGATGATGATGACTTAGAGGCGCTGTTCGAGGAGTAGGCCTTGTTTAGAAGTCTTTTGTATGCGTATTTTCGAATACTAGGGCATGTTTTCTTGTATTTTGTTATCTTCGCTTATATGCTATGCTTAATGGTTTGTTTTGTTTAGTACACTTTTCACTTTAGTAGCTGTTGGCTTTGAATTGGCACATTGTTGACCCTTCTTGGATGGGATTACAGATGAGGCATCGGGTTTGCTTTTCAGCATTCCACATGGTTAAGTGTCTTCCCTTGTTTATTTTTAAGTGTGGGGATGTATTATGTATGTAATCTAATGTTTCGTCCGAGTGTGGGAGAGTCGTTGCTATTGCATGTGTTTTGTCCTAATTGCGGTGAAAATTCAAGCATAACAAAATTTTTGTTCTTAGATGTTAGCTTGCCAATTGGTGCAATTAGACTTGAGAACTCGAGACAATGGCATGATATCTTGTATATTTCTATTAATGGCCTAAAATGTAAGAGTACACATCTTGATTATGCTCGTTTCAACCTTCGTTGAGAATTAATCTTCCTTAGATGATACGCGTTGCACATAAGTCGAAGGTAGAGGGATTGGAAAGGGTTCCCCATCCCGAGACATGTGAGGAGCACCCCCAGATATATTAACCTAGATTTTTTATGTTGTTTTGAGATGATTAGTTGGTTAGGGGTTCATAATTATGTTAGTTGAATGAATCATTGAGATAAGATTGGTATGACCTCAAAAATTCGGGTCAGGCCAACGAGTATTGGAGGTCATCAAAGCACCATTGCCTAAATACTTTACTCATTGAGCTAATTTGTACCTTTGCTCAAGCCAATCGGGATTGAGTTTATTTAAAGACCTCGTTCTATTCTGTGGCCTTTGCCACTCGGGTGATTAAGTTCGTAGGAGTTTCTTAACACTTAGCACCCTAAAACCCTCTAGCTTGGGAGTTGTTGATCCAAAGCCCGTTACATGGGTTGCGAAGAAGATCTAAAGGAATAGAACATTGCACGAGGTCTTATCTTTGTATTTCAAAGTGTGTTAATGTTAATGTAAAGTGAATGGAAGTGAGCACAATCTAACCTTAAAAGTTGCCTATGATTTGATGAGCTTTATGATCTATCGAAAGTTGGTGCATATGGGGAATGTTTCCAAGCATGGTAGGGATGCCTTTCAATCATAATGCCCTAGATCTTATCCCACTACACCCTTTGGAAACTGGTTCAATTCGATGATCCCCATTGCCGCCTCTTTTCTTTCCTGCTAGCCCTTTTTCACATCTGCCTTCCCCTGTGCTTAGCTACCCTTATTCTCTGGAATAAATGCTATCTTGAGAAGAACGGGAATTAGACCGCCTTAGTTCTATGTAACGATAAGAGCCAGATTAGTGGGGGAGCTTATAGTAGTTGTACTTTTGCTTTCATTTGTGTACATATTGCTGAGCTTTATTGTCACTTGATTCGTGTCATTACATCATAGTTCTTATTTCAAGTTGTCTCGGTTGGTTTAAGCTTAACATTGTTAGATTTTGTGGATATATCGTATGCAAACCCTCACGAGACTATAACTCGTCCTTTGAGGTAACTCAAAGGTTTAAAGGTTTATTGCACGAGCTAAGTGCAATCGTATACTCCACGAAAGTGAGATAGTCATTTCTTTTCGTTTCACCCTTTTGATTGATGGTGGATTTCTGTTTCGTATTGTCTTATCGCTCGAGGGAGAGCAATTGATAAGTGTGGGGTGTTGATAAGAGTCGTTTGAACGTGTTTTTAAGCCCCTTGAGTTTATGTTTTAGATTCATTTATCACTTGATTCATGTCATTTGTGCGGTTAATACGTGCGTTAAGTGACTACATGTTTTAATTTGATACAATCGAAGAAAGGGCGGAAAAACACTTCAATACTGTTCTTCAAGACAAAAACATTCACGCACAGGCGCCACCTTTGCCATGCCTGTGCGCCAAGTAAAAAAAAAGGTTAAATGATTCTGCGCATCACGCCCAGGCTTGATCATAAGCATGCTTGTGCACCACCACTGCCACGCCTGTGCGTGGCTTGTTTCACGCCTGGGCGCCGTTGTTCTGTTTTGGAATCCCTATAAAAGAAACATCAAGACAAGCAACTAGAGTTAACTTTTGGAGGCTGTTTGGAAGACAAAATTCACTTGATACACAATATTTTGGAGGACAAGAAGGAGGGTTAGCAAGGGATTGAAACTTAGACTTTGATTTCATCATCAATCAAGTGTACTAGGGAGTGATTTATTGCTTTCATTTCATCTTTAATCATGAACAATTACATGTTTTTCTTATATTCTCTTGTACCGTTGATTATGAGCTAAATCTGTAAGACTAAGGCCATGTGAACGCCTATTTGTGAGGTATCTCTATAATAGTTGTTTGTTTGAATCAATTCACTTATTGCTATGTGTTGTGAGTATGTTCTTGTTCTACGTACATGTGATTAATCACCATGTGTTCGATAAATTGCCTAGGTAAATGTTTTGAGAGAAAATTGATCTAGGGTGCATAAGATTCACAACATAATCCGCAAACAATGAGGAATTGCCTGTTAAGTGACAAACGGTAGAGATTCCCGGATGTAGTTAGTCGGATTAATCCGGGGAAATTCTAGAGCTTGAATGCATGATTATTGGTTAGATTCTCGGATAGAAATATTTTGGGAACCATCAATTAGTCATAGGATTATTATTGCTGAGACATCGGGTAGTAATTATAAAAGGGTTTTTCCACCATAGCAATATAGGTCTAATGATTCAACAACTTACGTTATTAAGATATTGTGTTAAATTGAGCCCTAACATGTGCCTTAGTCATCTTTAACATTTAAAGTTTCAATCAGTTGTTTACCTTTATTTTCACTTTTCACATATGTATGCTAATTTAACATTTACTCTCACGTTTATCAAGAAGTCTAAAACTAAAATACAATTCCCTGTGGGTTCGACATTCCGGACTTAATTGTCCACTATTACTATACATACGACTAGTAATCTTGCTATAAGTCGCGTTAGGTTATAGCGTGTCAGTTATCTATTTGTTTAGTGCCTTTCAGCACCTTTTTCATTATAATGCGGTATATGTTAGTTTTGATAGACATCATGAATGTTTCTTTCTTTAAAGAATGGTTGTTTTAACAGTACCAAAATAACAAAAGAATGCTCCTTGGAGTCAAGATTTCCCACCGAAGCTATCAAAAAACTTAAAGCCCGCTTTTTGAGGCTAACATAGATGGCGCAACGAATGCCCTCCGAACCCTTGAGAACTTGGTTGAGGCTAGCCCACCTTATGATCCTTCTACCATTACCGAGAGGGAATGAGGTTCGAAAGAACAACCCTCCCTCCTAGCATGATAATACACCACATGCCACAAATAAATTACACCTATAGCTATTCAAGCCTCTAAAAATTCAAAAATTCCTAAAGCGTGGGGGACACTAAACTTTTGAACGCCCACACGTCCTAAGGATAAAAATGAACCAACGAAAATCAACAAAAACTATGAGCCTGAAGGCTCATTCCGCCAAAGTCACAAGGGTGACGCTCGACACATAGGGAAAAGTACCCTCGCTATCAGCAAAACACTATATATGACTTGAAAAATGTTCAACTCCCAGGTGTCATAGGAACACCACTTTGTAACTTACTCCTGAATATGTTTCACATATTAAGGAGTGGGGGGGGGGGGACAAGGAATGGCTAATATTTCAAAACAAAGGGCAAAGATAACAGATATTTCAAAGCTAAGGCCAAACGTTTTGAGTACTTAAAAAGCAAATTGCTAAGTAAAGCTCAAATGTAGCAAAATTACCCAACAGACGCTCACCGCTAGCGGTTATTAAATCCCACCAACATGGCAGTAAAATAGCTAAGTACCTAAACTAGTGCTCGTGAAGCCGTAAGGTACTAAGGTAAAATAGGAGAATAAATGATCTAGCACCCATAAAATCATGCCAATGGCACACTTAGATAGCCAAGGGATGACAAGAGATAGTCAATATCCAGAAAAATCCAAAAAACTACAAGTCAAAGCATAAACAAAACAATGCAAGGGTGAAATAACCCATATACGGGCGCATCAAAAATAAGTATTACGAATAGAAAAACAAAGACTAGACTAAAGATACTTCAAAAAAGCTATGAGGGTGACCAACGTCTCAACTAGCAGTACCGCCCCCTGCTTCGGCTTCCCCATCACTAGTGTCGAGAACGTTCTCATACAACCATGTGAAGTCATCGTCGAGATACTGACCGCTCTCACGAAGGGTCTTATGACACTTGCGAACCATCTTGGACATGAAGCCCCAAGCAAATTAATACGCAAGCTTGTTGCACTCGTCAATAAAGGCGGTGCTCTTGCGAAATTTATCCACCGCTGACTTTCGGGCATCATTTAAAGTTTTTTTCCCAGCATCCGAGCTAAGGATGCATCTACCGTCGGACTTCTCCGACTCAAGCTTTTTCTTGGCCTCCCCAAATTTCTTCTCCCATTTTTTCAGCTAAGTTCTTAGCTCCAAAGAACCGTGAAAGAAGCTTTCAGATCTGCTAGAGACTCTCTCGATGCTCCTTCTCCACTTCCTCACACCTAAATCGAAGGTAGTGTGATAGTTGAACCGACTGGCAAAGAAAAAAATTGGGTCAAAAACTCAGATACATGAATATGTGGCCACTAAATAATCACAATAACATGTGTAAATGCTTACCTGACAGGCCCCAGTGCAAATCTCCTGGTCGAGGCTCTCGACCAGCATGGATGATAAGCGGGTAGAGTCGTAATCCATCATGACCACCCTCATCAATGACCACGGGGTCATGAAATCAGTGGTATAAAAGAGCTAATCTTGGGGTCCAAGTTCCCTCCCCCCCCCACAAGGTCGGAGTAACTAGAACTCTCCGAGGAAGAAATGAGAGCACGCTTGGCCGATGGAGCTGGCAGGGGTAAAGAATACGAGGGCACACGACCCCCTGGAATGACATGTCGCCCTTGAGGGGCTGTTTTTTTTTACCACGGCTAGTTTCAAGAGAAGAGAGGATTGGACTCGCACAAATGTTCTCGCCATCCCCTCTCTCCAACACCACAGTCCCTTGAGGGCTAACGGGGACGCCTGACCTAGGGCACCCCTAGTACCAAAACCCGCCATCATGAAATCAAATTCCAATGTGCACGTCACCTAGTCTGATGGAGCGAGAACCAAAGGTGTAACAACCCCAGTCACACTCTTTAGTGCGAGGCGTGGGGATGCTGACAGATTCACCACCTCACCATGGGTAAGAGGGGCTTGAGGAGTCGGAGAAGCGGTAGAGTTCACTTTTCCACCCTTGGTCACCCTAGCTCCTACAAATTCATAAGAAGGCCAAGCGTTAGTATGAAAAATCATAAGGCCAAACCACGCTTAAAAGCCACCACATGTAAAAAGAAAAAAAAAAAAAAAGGGCACAGTCACAAGTATACCATGAGTATATAATCGACTAACATCAAACTTATGGGCAAATAAACCCACCTAGCTAAGGATAACTTTAAGTTGCTTTTGAGAACAGGTGATCTTGTGAAGGGTAATGCCCCTTGACCAATGCAACGGCGTCGATATGACCAAGTGGTCGACATGAAAATAAAAGAACTTAGATTTCCAAACACCCGTAGGGCTAATGTCACCCTCTAAGAACCTAGCGGTCGGGGAAGGGAAAAAATACATGAAAGGTGCGATAGTGCTCATCTTAATTGCGAACAGAGCCTGAAAGGCATCTAAATTGGCTTCTAGGTTTAATTCAGTAAACCGATGAACAAAATGCTCAACGACGATGAAGCAATTAGGGGTTAATTGACTTATACAAAGGTCATAGTGAGCTATGATTTCCCCAAAAAGCTTATGGTAGGGAAATGTAGGCCCCAAACCAAAATATTCCAAGTAAAGGGTCACATGTCCCTCGGGAGGATCTAAAATTCAGCAACCCGCTACAGGCACTACCAACTCAAAGTCCACCACGCTATCCTCGAAAAGCGCTAAAAGTTCGGCTTCAGTAATGGTGTAATCACAAGAGTTGAACGTAAGGCCCTCGCTATTAGAGGATAAAAAACTCCCCACACCTATGAAAAATAGGGGATTCAATCAATAAGTCCATAATAGGTGTTATCTAAAATGGTAGAACACATACAACGTTTTACATGTTAAAAAGGGACCATAAAAAAACGAACAAGAACCAAGCCGACTTCGACATCGCGACCTTGAACATACCCCTGAGAAAAAATTGGACCCGTCGACTCGTGGCTGAGCCTCAAAGAGATGGGCCTTGTCATAGCCTCGGGGCACCACGCCTCGCAGCCAGTCCGCGAGTCTGACACCTCGAGGTCTTCTCCCGGCGCCCCCTCCCCTATGAGATAAGTAAGGCTCAACACCCCCAGATAAAAAGCCAACGACCCCAATAAAGTGCTCCATGAGAACGGAGAGGTCATAGGTCGAACCTGTTGGAGTGTTGAAAAAAGAAAACAAGCAATCTCTTAAGCTATTATCATGGCACCATAAAAAGGGAAAGCAAACGCAAAAAATACCATCTTTACTTTGGTCACCTTGGCTTTTTCCCATTGATGGTTAAGGGAGAAAACTCCTAGAGAGAGAATTTCCAAAAGAGAGAAATTTTGAAGAAGTATGAGGATGTGAAGAGAGTTGTGGGTTAAATGCCAACAATCCATCCATACATAAACAAACAATGGGTGGGGGGATTTTATGACCCATTACCTAGTACATCTTGAAGCTAAGTGGCATTGCCTAAGCAAAATTACTTCTACCCCCGGATACCCTATCGGGTAATCCCGGGAGTGGAGGGCATTATGATGTATACCAAAAATGCTTAAGGGCATTGTGGTAATTGAACATACCCTTGACTCGGGCCGGGGTGCCACCCGTGGATCAAGTCCGCGTTTAATATACTAGTCGAATCCAAAAGGGCTGACGGTCTAGTAAGAATATGGTCTAGTACTTTATCAAGGCAATGAGATTAATTGGGCTATTTTAATAGTTCAAGGGCTAAATAAAAGGTATATTACTAGGGCTGGTGGGCTGCTGCTAAAGTTGAGCCCACGGACCATAGCCAACTACCAGGTCCATATAAATACCTTATAAGAGCTGGAATAGGATCATTATCTACTCTCTCCAGAAAAATACACTGGTGAAGCCTGAGAGTAATTCCAATAAAGAACTACGAACTGTTTTGATCCTCATTCATCGGGTACGCAAGCATCTCACTTAAAATGAGTGCAGTCTATACATTCATCAACCCTCAACCTAGTTTGTCGTGAGTTGGATCGGATTCTCCACCCCACGTGGCAATTCACGTGCTAAATTCTGACTAATGATTTATACCATCATCAAAATTATATATTATCCCTTTTAAATAAATTAAGTGTTGAATATATAATATATTCAAATAGACAGAAAGTACTCGATCAATGTGGGTAGAAGACAAATTAAATGGATCAAGTTGATAAGTGATCAAAGTGGAGCTTGTAAATGTTTCCGTAAGCTTATATAATAGTATATTTAAATAAGATATTTCTTTACTTTAATTTACAAAAGAGTTTTAACCAAAAAAACATGAGTTTATCTTTGAACATCTATCACCTTTTTAAAATATAAGAGGGCTTTTTTTAATTAAGATTCTTATGTAAATAGGTGTTAGAACCATGGATGGAGCCCGGGGAAAGGGAGGGGGGAGGGGGGGGGGAGACTGGGTTCCCTCTCAATTTTTTTTTATTTTTTTATTACTACAAATAAACTTTTAAAATATATATTTTCGGTCCTCCCTCAATTTTTTTAATTTTTTTATTACTACAAATAAAAATTTTAAAATATCTTTTTTTTTTCCCCCCCCCCCCCCCCCCCCCCCCCCCAAAAAAAATTACAAAATTATCTTCTTTATTACTCAAATTTATTGTACAAAAAAAATTACTCAAATTTACTTATCAAAGAAATTATAAAAAAAAATATTAATGATGTCAAATCTAAAAGAAGAGACAACGTACTTCCTAGTCAATTTAAATAATTAATATTTTTCTTTTTATTTAACAAAAAAAAGGACTTTGACTTTTCCAGTTCTATTTCACAATTCCCAAATGACTCTTCACTTTTTCCCTCCCCATCACACGGTTATAACCTTCGACTCAAGAGAGAAAAGAAAATTTAGGCTTTTTTCCATAAACACATTATGAAGAATCAAGATTTTGGGTGGTGAAAATCTATAGATTTTTCATTTGATAGACTAAGAAGGTATTGTTATTTAAATATAAATTTCTAAAATTTAATTTAGATTTTTAACCATATATTTCGTGGATTGCTCTAAACTATGTTCAAGAATTTTTTGGGTTTAAGAAGTAAGAATTCTAACAAATAGATTATGGGCATCAATGAAACAATAGAAAAAAGTTTAGAGATGAGAGGAATTGAAGTTATAGATCAATGATATATACTTTAAACTTGATACTTGTGTGTTGTGAATTGTGATGTCTGATGTGGATTGTGTCTATATATATGATATATATTCAATATATATAATTATATGTATATATAATCGTGTAAGGGGTGGGGCCGTGTGGTGAGGGTGAGGGGTAGATTGTTATTTCTTATCTTGTAATGTAAGTGTGCTGTGTGCTGTGTGCTGTGTGCTGTTGTGTAAATTAAGGTGGGAAGTGAATGAGGCTTGATATTTAGTGGCCAATTGGCAAGTGGGGATGCGAATTTTAGGACTGGAGAAGAATCACATTAATACTCTACTAATCCTAAAAAATTTCTCTTGGGTCAACTCTTAGGTCGAATTTTGGACTCACCACATCTTCTTGATATGTTTCTATTGTGGTGTTTTATGTTTTTTTAAGTTTTTTTCTGTATTTTATTTGTTTGTGTCCTTTTTTGCTTTTCGTTTTGTTTGATGCGTTTGGGTTTTGGTTTTTGTCAAAGGTGCTTCCTCGTAGGTGCCAAGTTTTTGGTCGTTCCAAGAATACATATTACTGATACAACTTGCATGCATTGGTCTCCGCCAACAATTGGGTGGGTGAAAATTATCTTTGATGGAGCCCTTTTTCCTGACCCGAAAGGTGTAGGAGTGGGGATTGTTGCCCGGGCATTGGCGTGTGTTGATGGGCTTACTATGTTGAATCTGCAAGGTTGGAGTTTTGTGGTTCTCGAGGGGGATTGTCTATCCCTCTTTCAAAAAATTAGTTCACCATCGGAAGACAAGTCTTCTGTGGGTCCTTTCGTTTCTGTTTTTCGGTTGTTGTCCGTTTTGCTTTCTTCTGTTTGTTTTCCTTTCTTTCGTAGATTTGGTATTTGTGTTGTTCGTTGTTTAGCATGTGGTGCTCGTTTGTTTGTATCTGGAATTGTTTTGGGTTTGATTGTGGCTGACTTAGCCTAATATATTTTTTACCGTTTCTCTTCAAAAAAATAAAATAAAATTGGCAAGTGGGGATTAATACCTGTGGTGTGGTGAGTGAGGCTTAATAGTATGATACTTTTGTTGTGGATATGTGCTGCATTAAGTGAGTTTTGAAGGGTTGGGACAGTGGGGGCAAATACTTTCGAAGCTTGGTTTTTGTTTTCTTTGACCAAGACATGAGACATGGGATTGATTAGTAAGTACAAAATTCAATATTATAGAATGTAGTTGTTTTATTTATATAATGATTTGAGTTGAAAAATGAAATTTTCTTGGTTGAATTGAGGTGTTGCCTGATGTTTTCTTCTTGATATAATAATTGTGTAGAGTAGAATGAAAAAAACAGTTAGGGCATAAATATTTTTGTTATAGCGTTGTAATTAATTGAATACTTTTTGTTTAAGTTAGTAATTATTTGAGTACTTTTGTCTGGGCTCGCTATGAGTAACTAGAAAATTGACTCTTACTTCAAGAAATGAGGTCTTGAAAACAAAGCTAGTCCAATTGTTCTTCAAAGTTCAACAATCAACTTAGATAATATCGACCATGGAATTCCCAACTCCCAAAAAGATCAAGCATCTTTGCCAAAGTCTTCTCCAACAAAAGTTAGAAAGGTTGATCGAAATTCTAATACTCCTCATATTGAATGGAATCCTAGGCTACGTAAATCCATATAGGATTATCCATTTGATACACAGGACGAAATTAGACGTTCTTACCTAATTGCTGGTCCTTTTCAAGGCATCCCGGAAAAGTCACCCAAATATGTAGATAAGTGCGGAAGAAAATTTCTACTCACTTGGTACAAGTTATTTCCCGATGGTTAGAGTATTGTCCTTCAAAGAATGATTTGTAAGTTCTTTTTGAATGAATGTCCCTATGCCTATTATGTTCATTGTTTTGCACATCAACTACAACTAATATTAATAGCAACTGCACAAAGTGTTATACCTATCGAGCATTTTATTTCACACTTACTTATAGTTGCGAATTTAGTCGATTCTACTTCCAAGCGCCATGATTAGCTACAAATTGTTCAAACTATCAGGATCATAGAATTGACCTCTACTAATGAGCTTGAAACTGGAAAGGAAAAAAGTCACATTTGCATTGTACAACATCCAGGTGATACACGGTGGGGCTCCCACTTGAGGTCTCTTCGTAGTGTATTTGGTATCTTTGAACCAATTCTTCTTATACTAAGTGAGATTATAAATGATAAAATAAGTGCATCTTCTAGAGGAACAACTAAAGGAGCTTATTACTTAATGACATCATTCGAGTTTGTGTATATCTTGTATTTTATGATTGTGTTATTGGAGATGACAGATGATCTTTGTGCGATTCAACAATGCAAGTCTCGGGATATTTTGAATGCAATGGATGTAGTTTTGAACACAAGAGAGCTTGTTTAGAAATTTAGAGAGCAAGGATGGGATGAGTTGTCTGACAAGGTGAAGATTGTTTGCGAGAAACATGATGAGTTGTTTGATAAGGTGAAGATTTTTTGCAAGAAACATCGGACAGAAATCCCAAACCCGAAAGCACCTCGTCGATCGGGAAGAGACCAACTTCGTAAAGGTAATCCTATCAACTTGGAGCATCATTATCGAATCTATATATTCACTAGCACCATAGATTCTATATTACAAGAGATGAATAATCGGTTCGATGAAAATGCAATTGAACTGCTCAGACTTAGCTTAGTTTTAGATCCAAGAGATGGCTACAAATCATTCAACATCAATGATATTTGTCAACTTGTTGTGAAGTTCCATCCTTGTGATTTTAGTGATCAAGAGAAGTTGCATATAAAGTATCAGTTGGAACTCTTTGAGTTTGATATTCAACGCAATATCCATTTGCAGAATGTATCGATACTTTCAGAGTTCTGCCAAGTATTGTCAAAGACGGGGAAAACAATGAATTATTGTCTTGTAGACAAACTGATTCAGCTTATTTTGACTCTTTCAATTTTTGTTGCAACAACAGAGCGTGCGTTTTCAATTAGGAAAATTGTCAAGACGAGATTACGTAATAAGATGGAAGATGATTTTTTGAGTAGTTCATTGCTAGTTTACACTGAGAAAGAAATTGCTCAAACTTTCAATATCGACTCAATGATTGATGAGTTCAATATACTGAAGAATCGTCGAGTACAATTTAGAATAGAATGCCCAAGGTTCTATCTAATAAATAGGTTAGCACTACGTTTTATTTAGTTGTGGTTTGTATATTTTTAAGTTTTATAGTATCTTTAATTATGACTGCTTCTTGTTTGTGTTCACAAACAACTTTTTGTTAAAATATTTATCTAAATATGACGTACTATAGTTTATGTTAATATTAATTATAGAAACTTGCATTTCATGTGCTTTAATAGTTATCTTAAGAAAAAAATATCGCAATCGCACCCACAAAATATGTGAAAAAATAAATATTTAAATAAATATAATTTTACATTTCGATTTCGTCTCCCTTGGTTCCGTCCCTTATTATTATTATTTTTTTTAAGAAGAAGAAGAATCAGTTTTATATATCATTCAATTGAACGTTTACAATGCCTGGAACAATACAATTCATATCGATTCAAACGATGTAATAAGAACATTTGAAACACCAACTATCAAGTTCTTGAAGATAACAAATATTAAGAACTCACAAACGAACATAAGAAATTTTTTGTGCAACTCCTATTCAAGGAGAGATGAAATTCTCATTCGAGAGAGAAAGCAAACTCTCATACGAGAGAGAAAATAAAATACTAAACAAAATATCTAAAATGCTATATAAAAACTTAACTATCACCTTCTCATTCGAGAGAGAAAGCAAACTCTCATACGAGAGAGAAAATAAAATACTAAACAAAATATCTAAAATGCTATATAAAAACTTAACTATCACCTTCCTTCATCTCGTCAAATCTGTCTCTGTTTGTTTAGATCCATATCCGTCTTGTCAGATTCGAAGATATGATGTACAACTTAAAGAAGGGTGCTCCAACCCAACCCGCCAACGATGGTGGTGGTTGTTAGAGTTAGTGCCCGGCGCACCAATTATTGGGCGCCATTCTTTGTAATAGTAACTCTAGAGTTGAACAATCAGTTTCTTATATATAAAGTCAATCTCTTTTTATATGTGTGGTATGTCTTTATTCTTAAATTAGTTTTTACTTTGGCTTAGAATAAAGTCCTGAAGGATCACACATAGCTATGTGACATCATTGCACATTGGGTGTGGCAATGATGGAATATGTCTCGAAGGCTGTGATCTTTAAACATTGTTCCAAGTCGTAAAAGGGTTCATCGAGATAAAGGGATATCGATGCAACCCAAAAGACTTGCTCATATGATGCATACTCTGGGAGAAGTGTATCTCGTTCCATAGATACTGGCACGGTGAAAGCCAATGCATATATGAGGGTTGCCATTGTGGTAATGGCCGAACTGAACAACCCTATGGAAGTTCCTAAAATGGATTCCCAGTCGAATGTGAAACTTCCAGTGGTCTTGTAGTATAAGAGTAATCCTTATGGACCTAAGATTCCATTGGATGTCTTATGCGTAACCGCGCATGTTCTTGATTTGTTACATGATCACTTTACATGATCGAATACGGCCAAACTCAGACATGCACGTCTTACGTAGTAAGGCACGTGAGAATCAAGAGGAATCTATCTCTGACATTAGCCATTCGGTTAATCTCCTATGGTTACATAGTGAATCAACTTAAGGAATCTTCGGCCGAAGTATGATATCTAAAGAGGCAAAGGGTTTCCTCGTTTAGATAGTCGAAGTCAATTTCACATAACGTGGAAAACATGGTATTGAATTAATAGAGCTTCGACCTTAGCCACTGCTCTAGATTCAATCGGGAGATTAGATAGAGGGATCTTACTTATGTGAGGATCAATATCGCAAAAGGCGTATCTTTACTTTCGTTTTATCTAGGTCTTCGGGACCCTATGCTAGGCTGGCACCCGCGATTTGTAAGTGCCGAGAATTAGCTTGGTGACTAATTCGAGGCTTGATTAAATTAAAGGATTGATTTAATCTAGTACTTTCCATTTTAGGAAAGTATACTAGCACTGTGGGAAGGTGTACTTATTACTAGATAGAAACGAGCCTAAGGGGTCACACACTAACTCGAGAGAGTCACTGCTTGAATAGATGTGATTAATCAATTTCGAGGAAATTGAGGGAATTAAGAAAGTGTAGTACTTTCCTAATATGGAATATAAATTAATTGAAGGGGTCAATTAATTATACTCTTTTAATTAATCTTGTAGAATTCCTAGTAAAGTCCAAGTATTTTATTTAATCGGGTAGAGCCCAAGTTAAATAAATAAACTTTGGAATTAGTTGGTTGGATTTAATTTGACTTGTATTTAATTGATGGATTGGGCCTATAATTAAATTGAGAAGTCAAAATTAAATCCTAGAGTCCAATTGACTTATATTGACCGATTTTTATGAGTAAATAAGGGAGGGGGCGGTTTTTTTTTTATGTGGTGGAAGAGGAAAAGAGTTTTCCCCTCCTCAAAGTCTTCATCATTGATAAGTTGTTTGACTTATCACCTTATAGGATGAGAATTACTAGAGAGTTTAGGAAAAAGGAAGTTTCCTTTTCCTAATAGGACTCTAGGTAATCTTCACCTATAAAAAAGAGATGAAGAAGACTAAAATTAATAATCATAATTTGCTGGAAAATTCGCCCCTCTCTCTTAGACCTAAAAATCGGCCACCTATCTCCCTTTCCAACAAGACATCGTTCTATTCATGTGTTGAATTAAACGACTTAGAAAATATTCCCACTCTTCACATAATCAAGCCTAAGTTAAGCTTAGAATCGTTTTGTTGTCTAGCACGCAAGGCAAGACGATTGGTGACTTGAACGAGGTGTGGATACATCTTAAAGTTGTGAAGCTTGGTGCACTCTAAATCGGGAGATACGAAAAGACGACGGACAATTTCTCACCCAAGGAAAATTGTGTGGATTTGCACCATAGGGTTGCTGAGATCCAAAGTATGAGGTGAAACGAAATTTTCGAAAGGTATAATTTCGCTTACCTCCTTATCAAATTCGATCGAACCAACTCCATATTCCTGTTTTCGGGTGGTTGTACGTGTACTTTTGTAAAATTTTAATTTACGCTGCCACGAGCCACCCGAGGGAATGAGTCAACCCAACAGGGGTAATAGTGGTGAAGTAGATGACTGCTTCACTAAGCCATCGCCGGCGGAGGAAAATAGAAGAAAAAAGAGTTTCGTCCTTGACTAGAACACCAAATCATCTATATGACGCCATATTATCAATGGCATAATATATATATATATATATATATTACTATATACACCAATGGTTAATTGGTTATGTTAGTAGCCTAGAATTATATTTAGTAAAAAAGAATGAAACCGACCGAAATTACCATAAAGCTCATCTATTACTTTAATTTTTCTTACCTTCATAAATGGAATTGCTTTCCACCATTTACTAATATAACATGGAATAGGAGATGCATATAAGTGTGTACAACTGTATAATTGGAAATAGAGGATCCAGACTACCTGCATAGAAGGACTTTTTGCAAAATATTCTACTCATTAATATAAATTAGTTATCGTGTAATTAATCACATGATAAATTTAATTTATACTTTTGAGAATTAA
Source organism: Buddleja alternifolia (assembly GCA_019426215.1). Classification (NCBI taxonomy): domain Eukaryota; kingdom Viridiplantae; phylum Streptophyta; class Magnoliopsida; order Lamiales; family Scrophulariaceae; genus Buddleja; species Buddleja alternifolia. The sequence goes on along the minus strand of CM033399.1, from coordinate 25,683,965 downwards.
CGTCCAACTAGTTTGAACTGGAATTTTTTGCCTTGTAATTACTATTTTACCTCGAGTGTGATAAGATAAGGAAACCTGTTTTTGAGGGAGGCATATTTTTATCATAGCAGGAAATTAATAATTCAGTGATACGTATTTTTCCTTATAAAATTATTATAAGTACAATGCAAATGAAAATTTTACAATAAGAGGTATTGTTAGTCACCCTAACAATTTATTTACATATAACTTTTATGTGTACATCAACAATCCAAACGTTATATGTTCCAACAAAAATAAATAATTCTTTCATACAAAGAAAATAGCTTTTCTTTTTAAATTAATAAGTTAATAAAAGTGCGATACAGATAAAAATTATACAAAAATAATTAGCATTGTTACTCCCTAAATTCATTTACATTTGTGTTTTATCGGCACATCAACGAATTCATATAATGTTTCCCATATTTTTGAACCAATTCTTTGGTGTATAACTTTCAATAAAAATACGTAATATATTCATACATATTAATGCCTGACTTTTTCTCTATCACATGTTTAACTAAGCTTGAGTACTCCTATGATTTTAGTTAGCGGAGAGAGATTGTGTGACCTCACATGATCTTAGTGTTGAATACTCCTATGCAGAGACGGATTTAGGAATGAATACTTGGGAGGGAGGGGGGGGGGGGGGCAGTTACCGTTCAATTTCTATTCTATTTTTTACAACAGTTATATGTATATACTTAAGGGAAAACTATTGTATAGGGGATAGGATGATTTCAAATTTATAAAGACATAACAATTCTTAATTAATTAGGGAGAAGAGATTCCTAAACTCTACAAATTGCTAAAATGGTAAATTCAATGCAAAATCATATTTATGTCACCCATCTCATTTTTTTTTAATTATCCATATTCTTCACTTGTTAATGTTTCATTCATCACAAATGAAGTTTAACTTCTTTTTTTCTTACAAAGTTACCCAATAGATATATCAAAAAATACAAGTAATATTCTATTGTATGATTGATACAAATTATTAAAATGATAAATTCAATGCAAATCATTTTGACTTACCCACTTCATATGTTTCCTAGAAAAATACAAATTATCCACTCATCCAATTTTCTTTCATAACTAATTAAAGTTTATTTATCTTCATTTCTACAAATTGACCCATCACATTGAATAAAATATGCAATATAAGTTGGGAAAAATTGTACAACACATCAAAAATTTAAATTAATTGAAAATGATATTATATAAGTTTTTCTTTATAAATAAAGATTTTGTATTCGTGCAACACTATACTTTTTTATAACAACTAAATCGTCTATGGCAAACGATTTTAATTAAAAAAATACTCTACCATGATTTAATAATTATTTTTAATTAAGAACCTTGACCTGAACAATTTTTTCACCCAACAAAGCATACAATTACAACTATGATCATACAAATGATCGTCAAGGATAAATGTGATAGAAAACTATGCAAATTTTGACATTATTCATAAAACATTGATTAGAAAAAATTCATGTAGGTAGTTCTTTTAATTGAAATACTATCCATGGAAAGATAATTACTTATGATAATTTGATGTATCACAGGGCTAATTGTTTAATTATTATTTTGTCATAATATGAAGTATCAAATGGTTTATCAATCATCATTTTCTAAAGTCATTTAAGATATTATAATTGTGTTGCTTGGTATACTATTTAATATTTTCTAAATCTCTTATTTCTTGTTACATGACTGCAAACTTGTAAATAAAATTAAGAACTTTACTTAATGTAATTTTTAATTATCTTAAAGTATCCTTAAGTATAGTAAATTTGTTTCAGATATACAATAGAATACTACTTGCATTTTTGATAAATTTATTGGGTAGCTTTGTAAAGTTTTTAGTAATTTGTAAAGTTTAGGAATCCTTTCTCCCTAATTACTTAAGAATTGTTGTGTCTTTATAAATTTGAAATCTTCCTATTCTCTAAACAATAATTTTTCCTATACTTAAACTTATTTTAGTTCTATTAGATAAGTAAAATAACAATTATTACGTGTAAGAAAAAATAAAATTAACTTTCAACAAACTTATTGTAATTTCCAAATGTATAAGTCATTTTTAAAAAGCTTATTGAAGTTGTAAACAACGATATTTTATGTCATAAAATTCATTCGTAATAGAGTTCATGTTCCACTATTTACATAACTTAATAATCGTAGATAAATGTTTAAACTTCAAATAATTGGCACATCGAGCTCATAGTGTCGTGATTAAAGCTAATTAGTATTAGTCAATTAGCTCTTGAGAACTTAAAAGCTAATGAAAATATGACATGATTTACTTAAAATTCATACATTTACTATATAATTTCAATTAACTCTTCAAAATAAATATAAAGTAATAATTATTAACACTAATAACAGCATTGTATGCATACGTTATGGTAGATAAACTCTAAATAATAGAATGACGTTTGACTTTTTCCCATATGTAGATTTGTTAATGTTCTGTATATTTTTCCTTATCAACAATTATTTATAGGTTTTGGGACAAGTACTTATCGATCCCAATCTTAATAAATTAGAAGAAAATATAAAAAATAAAAAAAAGTGGATTTGACTAACTAAAAATAATAACCTTAAATAAGGATATAATCCCAAAAACAAAGGAAAAAAAAGAACAATAATTTTTTTCTATTTAATGGTAGGCGTGCTTAACTACACTAAACAGGTGAAAGACATTTATTCTAGTTTCGCCTTTATTTTAACAAAAAGGACATATAACCCCTTGCCCTCTAATGGCGCCACCACTCCAATTGTTCAAATGATATGAAACTTTAGATATTATCTGTTGGGGGGGGGGGGGGGGGGGGGGCAAAAAATAAATATATATATAACCTATAAATTTTAAAATCTCCGCCCCCCACCAAGAAAAAACCCACAACAATCCACCCCTGACTCCTATGGTTAATGTGTCAACTATCAAGGACTTGACAATCGAACATCTTAGGCAGGTGTTAAGTGATATTGAGTCAATATGCATGTGTATAAGTTATTTCCATCCATCTTCCATGAGTATCTTCTAACTAGGATAAGTTATTTCCATCCACCTTCCATGAGTATCTAACTCTCGTATAATTTGTTTCGTTGCAAATATCTCCTTAAATTTTTTTCGATAAATGTTATTGCAGGATATTATTAAGAAGCTAATTAAAACACCTCCATTCATTTTTTTTAATAAAAAAATACATTAATTCATTATTTAAATTTTAGTAAATTACAAAAAGTCCCTCTATCAAAGGCCAATTCGCGAGAAACACCCCGACGATAGGCAAATTACGGAAACCTATCCTGTTAGATAAGTCAGAGAAGACATACTTACAGATTTCCCTCGTCTTTTTTATCTATACATTTTGCTTATGAATTTCCCTTATGCCTTTTTCCATTCTGGATTCCTCATGTTAGACTGAGTTTGACATGAGGTCTGTTGGTAATATACCACATGTGTTGGCGCGTTGGGGGGTTGATTCTAATTACGCAAAAGATGAGGGAGTGTGCATCTAGTTAACCCTTTTAATTTTAGTGCTCACTTTTCCATTTAAGATCGTCTTTAACAACATAAAATGAATTGCTACACTTTTTGTTAAATAAAATAAGAAATCACGAATCACATAATAAAAAATATATACGGTCTATCGAATAAGTAAAGGTAAAAGTATAATTGAAGAGATAGAAAGAGAGTTGAAAGGGAATTTTCTTATATCTGAGAAAATTCATCATCAACTCTGTTGTGAGAATTTTAAGACGTACTGAACACTTTTAAATAAAAAATTTGTTTTTCAAACTTCAAGTGCAAAGTTATTTTTTCAAAATTTTGATACTAGGAGTGTTGAAATTGATTTCGTAACTAAAAACTTGAAGACAAGAAGTAGTTAGGCTTTGTTTGGTTGTGTTTCCATATCCCTATTTCCATTTTCATTCTCATTTGAAAAATAAAAATACACTATTTACACCATTCTCAACTGAAAACACAGTTATTTTTATTTTCTATTTTCACATTCTCCAATAACTACATTTCACTTTATCAATCACACTTACATTTTTCTTTCTTTTATATCTCGTTACAAAATTCACATTTCTGACAACAAATATGGTGGTATAGTGGAATAGAATACATGTCTTAACCAGGGACACATCCAGGAATGAACTCTTGGAGGTCCGAATTACCACTGATGCAATCTTTTTAAATTTTTATAAAAAATATTCAAACTTAGTTTAGTTTTAATAGATAAGTAAAAAAACATTACATGTAAAAAAGTACTAGCTTTCTAATAAATTTAGAGTAGTTTCGAAATATATACAATTTTTTTTTAAAAAAAATTATCTATATTGTACATGGCGTCTTCTCATGTCATAAAATTTCATTTATTAATGAAAGAATATTTTTTCAATATTTTTCATTCTACTTGATTATATCTCCTTTTACATGGAGGCAGTAAACTTCTCCATTTTATTTGGAGATACAAGCAATTAATTTTTTATTTATTTTAAAGAAATTGCTATGTTCATCACAAATTTATGTACAAATAATTGGCATAAGAAAGTAACATTCAATTGCAAATTGTTAACAATATTATAATGAAAAATAAAAAACAACTAGTATTATATTAACACTAATGTAATCATTTATTCAACCCCAAAATTTCAACAATATTACGACGCGATGTTTCAAAAGAATATAAATAACAACTATTATTCCTTGAACACTAATGCAATTAACTTTATGCAACCACAAAATTTTGAAGAATATTATAATAATATTTAAAATATATATATATATATATATAAATAAATAAACAACTATCGACGCTTATAACTTAAAAAAAAAATGTTAATAGTAATTTACAATTCAACTTTAAAATAAAAAAAAAAAAACATACCCAAAAGGGTGATACAAGAAATGAATTATTAACTTATGAAGAATCAACAATGTTTCCCTAATTGATAGTGGTCTACTTAGGTCAAAAAAGAAAGAGTTTCGAACTCCTGCCCTCCAAACATGAAATTTCGCTTGTATGCCAACCGCAATACTGGGATGTCGTGTAAATTTATGAAACAGAAATTACATATATGGCCTTAACCTTCATAGGTTTGTGTACAATTTTTTAGACCCATTTTGAATATTTTTGATATTTTTTGGGATAGATTTTTATTATTTTTACTTATATATATTTAATCAGTATAAAATTATCTATTATATTATATATAATATTTACATAATCATTATTTTTAACTAACTCAATCATTGCATGTATTATTAAATCATCAATTCCCATAATTTTCAGAAATACAACCAAACATGCTTATTTTTTCACATAAAAATTAAAAAAATCACTTTTCAATACATTTTAAGAAATGATAGTTGAAAATGAAACGCAAACACAACCAAACATAGTCTTATTCTTTTTGACAAATGTACGTACGTAAATAGCATATTTAATATAACAAATATATTCAGATTTGGAGGCCACTGGCGTGCGCTTACTCGAATCGTCCGCATTTAATAATTAATTTATCATGCATGCACAGTCGTCTTAGTAGGATGTATCGTAGAAGTTGCACGGAATGACTTCCACCAAATTACTATTAATGAATCTCTCTCTTTTTTTTTTTTGGTCGTGTCAGTTTTAAATGGTCGTATCAGGATGGCTTACTACAAGCCAACACACATAACAAGAAGAAAAATAGAATTATTAAAGCATATTTTTTTGTTGAGTTGCTCTTCAATATAGTTGAATAGATTCTGAAAAGTCAATATTCCTAAGGCTCTCATTCAATGACCAGAAACTACTATATAAGCACAAACCATGCATGCAAGTTTCACTCATAAATTCCACTTACTAAGTACTCCAACTGTTATACAGAAGCTAAAGTACTTGGAATTTAATTAAGCTACCGAGAGACAAATATGTTTATGGAGTCGAATTTTGCGAACAAATTGAAGCCATATGTTGGAGTCATTTTACTGCAATTTGGTAGTGCAGGTTTCGCCATTGTTGCCAAAGCAGCTTTAAATGAAGGAACCAGCCATTACACTTTCGCTGTCTATAGAAATGCTATTGCTGCACTTCTATTCGCCCCTTTTGCTTTGTTTCTAGATAGGTATATATACAATTCATCTTCCTCCTCCTCCTCTCACAGTCTACTCTGTGTGTGCGTGTGAAATTCAAATTTTGATTTTTAATTTTTGTGCTTACATTGCGAAATTGTTCTTCTTTTTCTTTCCAACAGAAAAACCAGGCCAAGAATGACCTTCACCATTTTCCTCAAGATCATGTTACTTGGCTTATTAGAGTAAGTACTCTAAAAGTTACATATATATATATTATGATTAATAATATGACTAATTATTTAGCAATGATTTTGTGTCACAGCCCGGTTTTCGGACAAAACCTTTTCTACGCTGGAATGAATTATACATCAGCCACCGTTACTTCAGCCATGTGCAACCTTATTCCTGCTCTAACTTTTCTGCTGGCTTGGATACTTAGGTACTAAAGTTTAAGCTTAAATGGATTTTAGTACTATTTGCATATTATGCATTTATCACAGAAGAAAAGAGCAATGACTAAATAATATGAATGTCATCTTTTGTAGGCTTGAGAAGGTAAACTTCAAAAGAATATCGAGCCACGCAAAGATTTGGGGGACTGTCGTTACTGTAGGTGGAGCCATGATTATGACCCTTATTAAAGGACCAGTATTAGGATTACCTTGGACGCACGAATCTCATAGTGCTAATTCTGCTAGTTCTGCTAACGAGGGGCTCTCATGGTGGGAGCCGGATGTTTGGGTTATTCTTTGTTTTACATTCTTCAGGTATTCTTTTTAATTTCAACAATTATGGTTTTTTTGCCGATAATTTATAGAAACCTTTTCAGAAAAACAAAAGATTAAATTTGTTTCTTGTTACAGGCAAATACATTGAAGTCATACCCAGCTGGACTGTCCCTGACGGCACTGATATGCACATTTGGATCCTTGCAAGGAACTGTACTCACTTTCATGGTAGAGAGGGACAATACCGCAATATGGGCCCTGGGATGGAACGCCAAACTTTTAGCTTATGTTTATGGAGTAAGATACTCTATTTTCTTTAATTCATTCTCGTGAAAAATTAATTAAAAAGGATCTTTCACTGATAATAGATTTTATTTGGTGTAGGGAATAGTCTCTTCTGGAATTACTTATTATGTCTCGGGAGTCATCATGAAGGAAAAAGGCCCTGTTTTTGTGACAGCTTTTAATCCTTTGAGCATGGTTATAGTTGCTGTGTTGAGTTCTTTCATTTTGGCTGAGCAAATGGACGTCGGAAAGTAAGTACCCTAACTATGTCAATTTTTTGTCAAACTCAAATCAATTACATTGATCATCACTCTTCCTCATATTAAAATTGGAAAAAATAAAATGAGTATGAGAATTGTGAACTAAAACAATTTAATAATTGCAGGCTATTTGGAGCTGTTGTAATTGTTATTGGGCTATACCTAGTGATATGGGGCAAGAGTAAGGACCAAAAAGAGGTAGAACTAAGTACTCTGCAACAACACAAGCCAGAAGCAAGTATTCTTCCAATAAAGACCTCCGAAGCTGTCAAAGTAAATGGTTCGCAGACAAATACGATAACTGGCATCAATGCTGTTTGAGTCCCAAATGAAGGGGAAAAGTGACATGTTTTTGTCGTTGATTTAGTTTAAGGAAATTTTTTGGTAATCCTCCAATTCGGAAAACCTTCTAATTGTACATGCAAACAACTTGCTCTTATCTCTTCAATGTATTCGTTCGCCCCCCTCTGTTATTCCAAAATAGGATGTATGACACACTAAATGTGTGTGCTTAATTATTTGAATCATAAGAGATGATTATTTTTATTATTTTGTTGTTCATTTTATCTTATGTTTTACTTATTTTTTATTAATGAGGAAAAATAATTTATTATAGTACTAGTAAGAAAGTCAACAAAAGAACATGGGAGATGGAAAATACTGTTTGAGAAGATATATGCATAGAAGTTGGGAAGAGAATAGAGAGACGTACATGTAAAGTTGGAGTACACAGAATAGAGAGTTATGCCGTAGTTGTGAAGTTGGGAAGAAAAAAGTGGAAGTTTTAGTGCAAAATGTTAGATATTATTATTGCTCTCCTAATTAGATTAGTATTATTATTATTTTTCTAGTTAGACTAGTATTCTTATTACCTTATTTATCTTTTACCTTCTTTATAGTTTAGGGTTTTCTTGTATTCTCTCTCTCTTGTAACTCTATAAATATGTTACTCAATAATACAAATTCCCTACGGGGTTTTCTCTAATCTAACATGGTATCAGAGCCATGGTATCTCGATCTTTCGCTTCCGCCATCCTCAAGTCGCCGACCCCGTCCGGCGCACCTTATCTAGTTTTGTTTAGGATAATTTTTTTTTCTTTATCTTTGTTTATGTTGTCGCCGCTCACCTTTGGAAAAACAAGGACTTGGAGTCGCCGCCTTATTTAATTGTTTTCAGACGAAATTGCTCCACATTGAGAAGCATCTTCGTCGAACCGCCGCCTTATTTAATGATTTCCAGACGAAACTACTCCACCTTGAGAAACGTATTCGTCAAAATCTCTCTTCTAAGCATTCTTTATGTCCGGACTGTCGTAACATTTTTTCTCGGTTTTTAGTTCAATCTCAATGTTCAAAACTTCTACGTTTCGACTGCGGGGGAGTGTTAGATATTATTATTGCTCTCCTAATTAGATTAGTATTATTATTGCTTTCCTAGTTAGACTAGTATTCTTATTACCTTATTTATCTTTTACCTTCTTTATAGTTTAGGGTTTTCTTGTATTCTCTCTCTTGTAACTCTATAAATATGTTACTCAATAATACAAATTCCCTACGGGGTTTTCTCTAATCTAACACAAAAGAGAAATAAAAGAAAAGAAAAGGAAACACTAAGTTGATGGACCAAAGATAACAGAAAATTTTTAGTAATTTATTTATACTAAAACAATTGTCTAATAAAATTATGTCTTGTCAAATTCTTTCATACATATTAGTTATCGCAAATCAATCTCGAGAAAACTAAAATTTATAATTTAACTAGTCGGAGGATGAGGGGATCCAGAAAGAGGGTGACATGAATATTTTCCTTATATAGTCGTCATTACATTTAGGGTATGTTTTAAAAAATTATTTGAATATTATTTTAATCCATCAAATTAATCATCTTAGAGGCAATTCTGCATTCAATGAACTTGAAGGTCCGTGCATGAGAGCCACATCTTAAACCCTCAAGACAAATATAAATGTTAAATGTGTGTGGGAGCCACCTCTTGAATCCGTAGGAATCAATTTTAGAGTCCCAACCTCCCAACCTCTAGCGATCGATAATGGGTTGTTCACGTTGGGACAATGACATTGTATTCTAAATTAGGGGTGATTGTGAGAAACATTTAAAGAAATATAATATTTTAAAATTTTTTTTTGGAAAAATACCATAAATTTGATCGAGTAATAGAAAATACCACAAAGTGCCTTGGGCCAAGGCGTGATCACTGCAAAAAGTGTTGGTCAAGGCTTGGCCCAAGGCGTGACTGTCAAAGCTTACAGTCACGCCTTGGTCCAAGGCGTGACTGTCAGAAATCCCCTGTTCCCCGGTCAACAACACTGTGTTGTTCCTGTCTCCTGATGTATATAAATTCCACACGGGGGCTGAGACATTCCAAACAAACATTTCAAATTGTAACAATCGGGTTTTTTGTATTTCCGTCTTGACATTTAGCATTCAATAATCGGGATTTTTTGCTCTTTTCTCTTCAAATTGTTTAAGGTAAATTTTACGCCATTAATTTATTTTTAATATTGTAATTATGGTATTAGTATTTTAGTTAGTCAAAATTTTAAATTAGTGCTTTTAGTATAATTTATCCGAATAATATGTTATTATTTTAATATAATTTTGAGGTATGATTTATAAGTATATGTATAATTTTAGGTTTAATATTGAAATGACTAGGTTTATGTATTTTTTTAGTGTAGTTTAGAATTTTCATATAATATTTAGGTATATTTTTGAATAATTAAATACAATTAATTCATCGTAATAACGCTATGTGTTATTATAATTGTTGTATAATTTTTAGTTATGATTTTGTATAGTTTAATTATGTGTTATTATCCTTATTTTTCAATTCAGGATGGCAAGTACCAGTGGTAGTGGCAATGAGGATATGATATACAGGCCTTTATACAATAGTGTGCTGACCGAGCAAGCCAATCATAGGTGTGAACTGGTTTTCAGCACAGATGATAATAAGTTATTACTACGTTCTAGACGAGCAGACTCTCATACATTCAATACTGCCTTTCCCAAGGTTCCACATCCGCGTGTCCTTCATAAACTTAATGAAATGGGGTTTTGCCGCATTTACAAGTAAGATGGAAAATGATTTGAGTCTTGTATCTGCCCTGGTTGAGAGGTGGCGTTCGGAGACAAACACTTTTCATTTACGAAATGGAGAGGCTACAATTACTCTTTAAGACGTAGCAACTTTATGGGGTTTACCAGTCGACGGTCGTCCTTTAATTGCTAATGACGAGTGTATGACCATCGAACAACATCAAGGCAGGATATTCGACATCCTAGGGATTGAGACTAACCGTTCTGATTTTTCGTGTAATGGGTTCAAGATAAAAGCAAAGAAGGTTGTTGATCATGTGAGTGCGGAAAATACCCAAATTACGGCAATTTCCGATGAAGCGGATGTTGATAAAATAGCACGTTGTTGGGTATTTCTGTTGATAGGCATGATGTGTGCGGACAATAGTGGAGATGTGATTCCATGTTATTGGTTGAAGCTGTTAGAAGACGTTCACGCAGTCGGCACATATAGTTGGGGGAGTGCTATATTAGCGTACTTGTACCGAGAACTTGCAAAGGCATGTGTGAAAACTAAAAAAAGTATTGCAGGTCCATTAAATTTGCTACAGGTGTGATACATTGTGTTTTTACCTTACTTAGAACTAACAATGCTTATGAGATTAATGTATTTACTTTTAACAGATTTGGGCATGGTCACGGATAGTGGTTGTTAGGCCTACCAAGCTTCCTCAAAATAATGAGCCGGTAGATGAAAATGGCATTGCACGAGCTCCTTTTGGTGCACGGTAAGTTATTTATATATTCACTTTTATTAACAACATCATATTTTCTGTACTTATTTTCGTTTTTCATATTGAAGGTGGTTTCCACCTCGATCACGGAGCTTTGTTGTTGCTAACAATCTTCGTGCATTCAGAGAGCAACTTGATTTGATGAGCGATCATCACGTGAGGGATAAATTATAGTCAAATTATTATATTATATTATGAAGTATTATATGCCTTTGATATTATTATATTGTGTCTTATTTCAGTTTGTTTGGACTCTGTACAATCTTTTGGATGCTGACATTGTTGAACTGCCTCCACAATGTTTGTGTTGGAGAGAGTGGACATCATATGTCCCATTGATATGCTTTAACATTGTGGAGTGGCACCATCCCGAGCGTGTTATGGGATAGTTTGGTTACGTACAAACTATTCCGCCGGCAGTAGAACGCTTTAGGAGGATTAATCGCAGGGGACGAGATGTGGGAAACATGGTAGAAAAATTCAGTAGGGAAATTGAAATGTGGTATAACCGTGAATATCACACTGTAAATGGAGTCTTGGGTTTGGGAATGGCACCGGGCTATGAGGAGTGGTATCAGTCCATCACTCGTCATTTTATATCACGGACCTTTAATTGGTCGAGAAACACATACCAAATAGGGACGAGTCCTCTTCTGTTTAATGTGGTTAGTATTTGATTTGATGCATGATATTTTACTACATCGCTTATTTCTTTTATCTCATACTTTTGTTTATTTTTTTCAGCATAATGAAGTTCAGAATGCGCAAAACCTCCTCCGACAAGTCCCTCAGACTGACAGTGATGCTGACAGAATATTAGGGACAGTGAGATCGAGTCTTTCTCACATTGCTAGTTTGGTAGGAGAGGAGGATGCACGACAAAAATAGATTCACACTGAGGATGCACGACAAAGATGGACTCACACTCAACCGCTCCGTGTCGATCCCCATCACCGGTATATTGTCCCACATTCGATCCACAATCACAAATTTTACATCCCACACCTGATCAACAGTCACAAGGTTTCTATTATGGAGAAGGCACTTCATATCCCCAATCACAAGGTTTCAATTATGGAGGAGAAGGCACTTCATATGGGAGGTCGCAAGGTTTCAATTATGGAGGAGAAGACACTTCCTATAGGAGGTCAGACTCGTCGAACACATTGATACCTTTAGATATGATTTTTGGCGCAACAGAGTCAACTCCACCACAAAACCAGAGAAATATTTCTCCTGTTCCTTTAACTTGGGATATGAACAGCCCTGCACCACATGAACAAGAATATGTAACTCAAGAAGATCAGCCAGCACCGAGAAATGATCGACGGCGGCGATCCGAAAGGGTGGCGAATCCCACTGTTTGCCTTACAGAGTTGCAACGTCGAAGGCAACAATAGAAACCTTTGTAACTAATTTTATTATCCCACTTATTGTATTGTATTAGTATTAGTTTAGTTATTGTTCAATAATATTTACTTTTATTATCCCTTAAAGTGTTACAAACAAAAAAAATCACAAGAATTATATCTAATTATTAAGGCAAAAAGGAAATTCTTTTTGTATTAAAACGAAAAATATTACAACATAGACATTCAATACTAATTAAACAATAAAATATTAAAAAAGTGCTCAACAATCTACAAGTCCATATCAGTTTGAATGCGAGTGCTCACGTTTTTGCCAACAAGTCGTTTCTTCTTCGAATAAGGGTCGTGGACTAACTCAAAATTTGGGGTATCCCAATAATACTTGTCAGGCAACGGATAGAACCTTCCTTCATATGTTTTGATATACTCATCAACTCCGTAATATTGTTTAACAAGAATTATCGACCTTAAAGTCATTGCTTTGGCCAAGGCAACCGCGTGTGAGCATGGAATTCCAATTGCCGTCCAATTTCCACAAGAACAATTTTGATTTTTAGGTCTACGGAGTACCTTCGACCACGACTTTCGAATTGGGCGTGACAAAAAACTTGGCCAGTTTGGTTAGAATAAGAAAATTTTCTAACTTCGTGGCTACTGGAAGCGTTGGTCTCGTTCTCGTATAGTTTAGTAGCATTTCTTGTCAAGGGACCGTTGCTCTTCATTTTTAAACCATCTACCGCTCGATCACAAAAATACGTGGCAAGTTTATGGAATGTGAATTCCACAATAGTTGTAGGTGGAAGATGTAGAGCTGTTTTCATCACATTATTAAAGCTCTCTCCCATGTTTGTAGTCATAATGCCTTCACGCACCCCTCCGTCATGTGAAAGTGTCCATTTTTCGATCTCGATTTTGTCCAACCAAGCTCCCGCCTCTTCATTCAATGCACAGATTTTGTTCATTTCACGTTCAAATTTTTTGATGCTATGTGCATTTCCTGCATTAGAGCATAGTTGCTTCAAAGCCTTATTTTTGAACGGGTGGTTAAAGTTCGAAACCACATGACGCAGACAATATCGATGACATCCTAGAGGAGGGTGAAACACGCACAACTTTGTCTCCATTTAATAGGCCTTGATGACGATCAGAAAGAAGGCATACGCCTTCGTTAGGTGAAACAAAATAGTGGCTCAAACACCGTAGAAACCAAAGCCAGGATTCATTCGTCTCATTATCGACGATTGCGAATGCAAGAGGTAAAATGTTATTATTTCCATCCAGGGTAGTTGCAATCAACAACTTACCATTGTAGCATGCATATAGATGTGTTCCATCGACACAAATGACTCTCCGACAATGTTGGAATCCATTTATACATGGCTTGAATGCCCAAAACACATACTTCAACACTTTTGGATCTTCATACGCATCTTTGTGTACCCATTCAACAATTGTGCCTGGATTCCATTTCTTGATAGCTCCCAATAACTTAGGTAAGTTTCGCACAGAGTCCTCCCAAGTCCCGTATACAAGTTCATTTGCACGTTGCAAACTGTACTAAGCCTTGCCATAGCTTATTTGGCATTTCCATTTCTGCTGTACAAGTACTATTATTTGATTGATCTCAAACGCTGAATTTTGTTCCACATGTGGTATAAGTTTGTTGGCGATCAAATTCATGTCCAAGTTTGGGTGTTTCTCCCTGGTATTGTCGAAGAGACATGAGTGTAACTTACCAGATTTTGAAATTATCCACATGTTAAGTTTCACGTTGAAATGAGCTCGGAGTTCAAATTCGCATTGCTCGTATTCGTCTTTGTGTTTGCATACCACTTTCCACTTGTTCGCTTCACTAATCGTCACCTTGTACTCGTGTTTTTGGTGCTTTATGTGGTAATCTTTCACCGCTTTTTGCAAGCTCTTTTTGTTCTCAAATACCAAACCCAAACCAAGATTACCTGTTCGATAATCATAGATCATATCCCTTGCTTCTACTCCACTTAGTAGACCTAATGAGTCTCCTTCTACTTCGGGATCTTATGTGGAATAAAATAGGAGTACTCTGTGAAGTCTTTCTTGAGCCACTGTGGGAGGAACATCTTCCTCCTCAATTTCCTCATCATTATCAGTTGGTATGTAGTTCATTTCTTCATCCATGTCAGTGTCTGAAGGGTAGTAATCCGAATCTGGTGATTGAAGATTCTCGTTATCTTCAAACTGATCCAAATGGGGTCTTGCTGAACTGCTCCACCCTGTGTCATAAGAAAAATGAGCATTGTAGTTGGCTTCCTCAAAATGCTCAAAAGGGCCTACATAGACAAACAAAAAATTCGAAAGAAGCACGGGTTAAAACATGATGACAAAATATGCATATATAAGAATAATAAAAAATAGTCTTTAAAAATGTGCATTTGGCCACAAAATTCATATTTACCTGCATGCACATCAGGAATTGGAAAATCCCATGAAGAATTAGTTCCCAAATTTTCATTATGTACAGTTCCAACACCACCATACGCATTACCCGATGTTGAACATCCTAAAAAACAATCACAAAAAATAAAAATTAAAAATATGTACAAACAAGAAATATTTTAGAAAATATGATGGCACAATGAAAGATAAAACATAGATTACCTGCTTGTACATCGGTCATTTAGCTTATACCTATATTTAAATCTGGTAAGAAGGGTTGTGAATAAAATGGTGGGAATTGGTTTGGCGTCGGCGTCACTTGTGTTAACAATGACGAAAAGGGATCCTGAGACTGTATTATTTGTTTCTCAATAAAAAGCTCCAATGTAGAAACTTCATTCATAGGATCCAAGAAAAACCACAAGTCTTCATCGTCTTTGATTTCCATTAAATTCTCCCTAATGGTACCCCTTTCTCCATATGAGTATTTAATAAAAACTTTCAACAAAAATTGATTCACATCAATTTTGGTTCTATCATATAACATTTTCACCAAATCAACAAATTTGATCTTACGGTCTATTCTCAGGTTAGCGCTCGGACGTATACTACTATATCTCATTGAATTTGATTCTTCTATTATCTCACCATCAGAGAATATAATAAGTTTGACAGTGCTCGGTCTCGACATTTCTGCAAAATATCAATTATTAAATTATAGTTCAAATTGCAGAATACTACTAAACTATATCAAAGTTCAAACTATACACACTAAAATCAATAACAAGACAAAAAGTCAAATCATACTTACAAATTAAAGACCTCAAAAATTTGAAATTATTCATAATTCCAACTAAAATACTTAAAATTGAACTTACTAATCTGGGTAGGATACATAGATATTTATACATACAAATTAGAATACACTAAACTCTACTAAACAAATCAGATAATTAATAATACTAATTTAATATTTTAATTTAAGCCCTAACTCAAGTTCTACATTAAAATTAAAAATCAAGATTTAAATTAACATAAATCCTACGCCATTAACATACACTTTAATTTAATTAAGTCAAAATACGAATTTAACAACAAATACAAACAAACATAAATTATAATACTAAAAATTACTTCAATTTAACTAACTGCTACTTTGATTCTAAATTATAATTTAAAATTAGGTTTAAATTAACATAAATCTTATAATATTTAAATCACAAACTACAAAATGCAATAATAAACTTAGTAAAAAATAAATTTAACTAAATAATACCAATGAATGTAGAAAATTACCTGTAAATTTTTGAAAGTTTGAATAAAATGTAGAAGAATGAATGTAGAAAAATACTGGAAGAATAGATGTAGAGAAATGAAGAAGGGATGCAGAAAAATGAAAGAACCAGGGTAGATAAAAGCGTAACTTGTCAAGGCGTGACCATTACTTTTTGCATGGCCCAAGGCACTTTGTGGTATTTTCTATTCCCCAATCAAATTTATGGTATTTTTTGATTTTTTTTAAATATTATGTTTCTTTAATTTTTTCGTGATTGTGATGCCACATTTTATATATAAAATAAGAATTGAAAAAAAATTTACTTATAAGCATTGACCAATAACTCATGTACCCATTGGATATTCCTTAAAAGCAAATAGATAAGAGCTCAGCTTCAGAATACACTCAATGAGTTTGATGAAAATTCTTGAGTACGTATGGGCAATGAACTCATGGATCCGGGACATGACAACTAGAGTGTTTATAAAATTGGAGGCAACAAAATGATGTAATAGAAATTAGAATCAACACTGTCTTAACTTTAGATAGCAAAAGGTAGGTAAAACTTATAATAAATAGGAATGCTTAAACTGACTTTAGTATTTCATAATAAAATTGAGTTTTGTAATTTAGACCGTGTGAAATTTCTAAAAAGGCAAAAAGCTCCCACAAAAAGCAAATGAAAATCTACCTCTATGTGAAAACAAATGAAGCACACTGCCCACTGAATCCATTTAACCCAAACTTTATCAATGAAAAGACCAAAACACTCTTATTTCAAACATAATTACACTTTATTTTAATTTTTTTAATTATTTTACATTTAACTTTCTTATTTTCTCTTTTCCCATCTTTTTCCCCAATTCGACTCTTCCTAGAACCCTAACCCTACTACATATTTAAACACTCAGTTCACCACTACTTGGGCAAAATTTCTTTCTTGTCAAAGCTTGGTTTGAAAATCAGAGTTCACATCAGCTTCGATTCTGGCCTACTAACGGAGCGGAAGCAATCAATTTTCAAAATTAAAAGAACACGTCTTAAAATATCGGATAACTCAAGAAACTTGAAAGAGAAACAAACTCATAAATCTTTATTAATGATAAAAATGCGTAAGAAAAGAAATAAAAATTGTAGCTATTTAAAGGAAATAAAAGAAAGACTTCTAATCGAAATAAATTAGGACTTCTACTTCTACTAATATTTTAACTAATCTTAACGTACTAGAAATGCTACCAAATTTGACCCAAAAATACTTCATCTTATGAGATGACATGTGGCAAATTTTGGGCCCCATTCGACAACTAGATAATTAACTAAAAATAAAACAAAAACGCCGAAAAAGGAAGAAAAAAAAACACTAAATGGACCAAATGAAGGCCTAAACGATGGAATTTGAGGTCGATCCATTAGCCATAAAACGGCCCTAGGATCAACCGTAACTCCAAGCAGATAAAAAGTTTTGACCGTTTGAAGTCTCGCCGTCAACTTTTTGCTTGTTTTTTTACTTCTTTTCCTTCAAACCGATCCAAAAACGCGTCGGCTTCTTGTTCTGTATCACTTGTGCATCGTCAATAATATCTGTTGGTACTTCATCTACATATCTGCCATCATTGGGACATTTCAAATTCTTGGCAATAGTTGACGCAGAGAGTTCAAATACTTTTTCCTTCTAGCCAAAACTGAAGCTGCATGAAATAGAAGTCTTGTCTTTGGAGAGCTTAGCATTCTTCTAGAACTCAGTGACTTCATTAGCAAAGTAATATGAGTATCTACCCAAAAATATTTTGAGACCAGATTTATCAACGCAATCTAACATGTCTTTCGTTGGCACATCCATTTGTTTATATAGATATTTCCAGTCGACTATAAGACCTTTAGTAATCTTGTGGATGACTTCATAAGAGTTAACATTGGAGGATTTCTTGGGTGCCATTTTTGTTTTTAAGAGATTTGAGATTTCAGTAATCTAGTTCACTTCTTAGAGTGAGAAAGCGTTGTTTGTTAAGCCCTTTGGTGAAGATATCTTTCAGTTGCTTATCAGTTCCAATGAAGTGCATGGAGATATCTTTCTTTTGAATATGGTCATGAAAGAAATGGTATCTAATGTCAATGTGTTTGGTTTTGGAATAAACAATATAGTTTTGGGTCATGACTAAGGCACTTTAGTTATCACAATAGATGGGGGTAGGACCTAGGATGACACCATAATTTCTAAGTTGTTGCCTCATCCAAAGGATTTGTACAAAACAACTACCACCGGCAACATACTATGCTTCAGCGATAGAGGTTTATATGTTGTTTCTTGCTATTTCATGAAACCAACCTATCACTAAGAAAAATACATGTACTACTTGTACTTTTTCTATCAATTTTGCATCCTATGAAATTCGCGCCTGAATAAACAATTAGTTCAAAAGGAGAGTCGCTTAAATACCATAAGTCTACATTTTGTGTGCCTTTGAGGCATTTAAGGATTCTCTTGGCAGAAATTAAGTGTGATTTGTTAGAATCAACTTGAAAGCATGCACACATGCATACTGAAAACATTGTATCAGGTCTACTATTTGAAAGATAAAGTAGAGATCCAATTATGCCTCTATAATTAGTTATGTCTACTTTCTTCCCATTTTCATCTTTGTCTAGCTTAAACATTTAGCTCATTGGAATTTTTTATGCTGATGCATTTCCCATACCAAATTTCTTAATCATATTTTTAGTATATTTGGCTTGGTTAATGCATGCCATTAGGGAGTTGCTTAACTTAAAATCCTAAAAAGAATGTTAACTCACCCATTATACTCATTTCAAATTGGTCTTGCATCATTTTTGAAAATTTCTCACATAGATGCTCATCATTTCGGACTAAGAGAATATCTTCGTCATTGATAATTTTAAATAACGTTGTATCAATGTTGCCTTTGAAAAGCTTTTACCAATGAGAAAAATAGAGAGAGTGTCATACCATGCTCTGGAGGTTGACAGATCCTGGAGGTTGCTCCACAAAGACTTCTTCTTAGAGTTTACCATTCAGGAAAACACTTTTCACGTCCATTTGATATACCTTGAATTTGTTGAATGCTGTATATGCTAGAAACACACAGATTGCTTCAAAACGGGCAACATGAGCATAAGTCTCATCAAAGTAAATGCCCTCTTCTTGGCAGTATCCTTGAGCGAAAGTCTGGCTTTGTTCCTTGTGACAATGTCATTCTCATCCATCTTGTTTCTAAACACTCATCTAGTTTCAATAACATTTTGAATGAGTTAGTCTTGGTACTAGTGTTAGAACCTTACTGCGCTTAAATTGGTTGACCTCTTCTTGCATTCCTTCACCCCAACTTGGATCGCTAAGCGCTTCGTTTAGTTTCTTTAGTTCCATTTCAAATAAGAAACTTGCAAACATAGCCTCATTGAATGTGGCCACTCTAGTTCTCACCAGATTACCAATATCTCCAATAATAAAACTTGGTGGATGATTGCGAAGCCATTTCAGGTTTAGTTTGAAAGGATCGAGGTTTTGATATGGCTCTTGATAATGCTTGCCCTCTATCATCCTCTTGCATATGCACTTCAACAGTTATAACTTGCTCTTGATGAACATTCTCTTCATGTTCATTAGCATTTCTGTCAATTGTTTCAGTAACCACACGAGTAGAGATCTTAGGAGGAGGCATAAACACTTCATCATCACCATCACTATCATCAACATCATCATTGAGACCCAATGCTAACACTTGGTGAGAAATGTCATCAACTACTATATTTTCAATAATAACCTAACACGGTTCTTCGTTAACATCATCAAACTTTACATGAATTGATTCTTCAATCTTAGATGTTCGCCTATTTAAGATACAAAAATTCTTTCCAATTTTGGCATATTCTAGAAAGACTCCCTCATCCGCTTTAGGATCGATTGTCTTTTGGCCGTGAGAACTAATTTTATGAATGAACCATTTTGAACTAAATACGTGAAATAAGAAACGTTAGACTTACATCACTTCCATAGCTTATATGGAGTCTTTTTATGTTTCTTATTGATCATACACCAGTTCTGAGTTAACAAGTGGTGTTGACTGCTTCAGCCCCATATCTTTGAAGAAGCTTGGACTGGGCTAGCATGGTACTTGCGGCCTTTTTTAAGGTTCTATTCTGATGCTTGATAACTCCATTTTGTTAAGGTGTTCTGGGCGCTAAATGCTCATGAAGTACTCCATTATCTGAACAAAACTTCTCAACAACATGGTTAGTAAATTCAGTTCCTCTATCGCTTCTAATCTTTGTTACTTTTAGATCTTTAGATATTTGTACTTGACGGATTAGCTTTGTGAGTTTGCCACTAGTTTTATCTTTAGACACTAGGAATTCTACCCATGTGTAGCGTGAAAATCATCAAATGTTACCAATGTATATCTCTTACCACTAACGCTCATTACTTGAATTGGTCCGAACAAGTCCATATGTAGTAGTTCAAGGATCTTAGAGGTAGATAGATGAGCTCTCTCCTTAAAAGATGATTTTGATGGGATCGGTACAACTTCGGGGATGCCGGCGCAGCAAAAGCAACAATAAACAATTGAAAAATAAATGACATCCTCTAAACATGGCTAGGTTGACATGGTACCATCGGATTAACGAGAACATACATAGGGTGTTTTCTAGCATTTACCTCGTTGATGAAATTTCAGCAACAGGTCTTTACAATTTCGTCTCCCACGAACAGATCAACTCAAATCCTTTCCTTGGTGTGATTTACTCTAACGCCCCAAGTGTTGCGTCTCTAAATGTATCTAGACCTTAGTTCCTACCCTCGATTCGTTTTATCAGTGCTAGCTAAAAATGATTCGAACCTTTTTGTATATAGAGATGAAGCGTTGGAATATTTTTACTTTGGGATAAAAATATTAAACCATCCGAACTTTGGTCGTTTTCACACTTTTTTTTAGAAACTTTTTTTTTCACTTTACCTCTCAACCTTTGCAAAATTAACATTTTTTATATTTCGGCATATTCTGCCGGATTCCGGCACTTTCTTGCTTGGCATGTGCCACTTTTATGGATTAAATTACAATTTAACACAAAATTTGAGGGTTATTTTTGTCATTTTCCTTTAGACCATTTTTCTTTCTCTAACCTTCTTCTTCATCATCCATACTCCCTCACTCACACACACACACACACACACACACATTAAGTATATAAATATACACAGATGCACACACACAAGGAATCACACACACACACACGCACATAGATTCGCACACACACACACACATTATATATATATACACTACATACATACACACACACACAAAAAAAAAAAATCTGTCTCTCTCTCTCTCACATACACACACACATATATATACACATACGCAGAATCACTTGGGTGACGACAGTGGGAGGTGGTGGTGGCCGGCAGTTGGTAATATTGACGAAGACGGAGATGATTTTTTTATTTTCTTAAATTAAATTATTTAATTAAAATCTAACGAAAAAAATAAATTTATTAATTTATTAATTTTTTATTTATAAATTGTATTTTTTAATTGAAAATATAATATCTTAAGGGTAAAATGGTAATTCATCAAATTCAACACTTAAAATGATAAATTTAACTTTAAAATGGCACATGCCAAGTATGTGATGATTTTCTGGCGGAATATTCTGCCGGAACATGCCAAAATATAAAAAGTATTGGGTTGGGTAATCCCCAAGGTAGGTTAGCACAGCGGAATATTAAAAATTTAAAATCCTACCCCAAAACAGGATTAATGGCTAGTTTAATCAAAACTAGTTCAGCTGCAAAGAAAAAACTTCGCGAAGTACCTTTCGTGCTATTTCCCTTGTAAAAGTTTTTGATCATGTAACCCGAACAAAAATCTTGTCGCCTCAAATCCTCTTGAAACCGTCGGCCTTCTTGGATTTTCGAAGCTTCGATCTTCGTTCCTTTGTATCTTCAAGAGATCCAATTGTCTCTCCTCTAAGATGTATCCACACCTCCGTATAGTTTCCAATAATTATATATATGGTGGTAGCCAATATAATTATTCTAGATCTAATCTAGGCTTAATATATGAAGGTTGGAATATTATGTGAAAGATTAAGCTTAATACATGAACAAAATCTTGTCTAAATAAAGGGACTAGGGTGGCGGCTATGTAGAAAATTGGAAGACAATTTTTTTTTCTTTCTCTCTCTTGTAGGATGAAAATTTCACTCTTAAAAGTTGTGTGTGCGTGTGCTTTTCTTAACACACGTATTTATAGAGAGACTCCTAGGTTTAGTTTACTTGGAAGTCAAAATGAAATCAAATCTCCAAGATTTGACTTTCATCTAATCCTAAGTAAACTCAATTAAGGAGTTTCCTTAGAATAAGGAACTTAGCCAACAAGCTCTTATTCCTTTTCTCTCTCCTAAATTATTTCTTGAATCTATCTTGATCAAGACTTGGAGAGGAATCAATCCGCTCCCTATTTTTGCCCAACATACACGACTATACTGTGACGCCTAGCTTTTTATCGACTAAATTCTACCTATTTTATTGTATCATACTAATTAAATATAGTTGTAAATTTATAATTAATAAAATATTTAAAGATGATTATAAATTTATCTCTGATTTTATTTTGTTGGATAGGTTTTTATCTTAATTAGTATATATTTGTTTTTTAAGAATCCTAGTTCATCTTCTTTCCTAGAGTTATAAGTTTTCCTAACTCCCCACTCCCCCATTCACGTAACTTCCACCAAATATTTCTCCTGCTAACTCTCTTCTTCTCTTCCTTCACACACGTTACTTCTCTAGACTAGAAGAAAAAAAGAGGCTGGAAATATCATCTCATAGAAATATAGAACAAAAGAAAAAGGAGAAAAGCTTGGCAACAATTTTTAAACTTGGGTTGGTAAAAGAATAAGCGTATAGGAGGACAAAAACTTGAGGTAATCTTTAGATACTCCTTTTAATAGATGTAGATACTTCTTGTTTGATAGTTTACTGTGAAATAGGTGTTATTAAATGTCAAATTTCTATTATAGTTAGGTTTTCTTGTTGTAAACAGAAAAACAGATTCTAGAGTTTAAGTTCGGGTTAAATTTTTCAATCAAACGAGTGTACTTTTATGCAAAACGAATTTCTTGTTAATTTTTTCTGTGTTCTTTATTTATATATAAAAGCTAGAAATTTATTGATGTATGACCCATTTTATAAAATTGTTTAAATTTGCTGCCCGTTTGTACTCGGAAATCCGAGTTTAATGATGTTACTTATATGTTAGCATACTTACTGTTGTTGTTTGGTCATAAAACATTTTCGGGGCATACAAATAGGAGTTTTAAAATTTTTTACCAAGTTTTATAATTTTTGGATTTATAAAAAAAAATTAGAAAATTCACGGAGTGTGATTGCCAGAAACTGTGCGTGAATTTGCAAACTTACTTTTGAGACTTGATTTGATAACTTATATATTTTGTTCAACTACGAGATTTTTACTGAAACATCAACATAATATTTTGAGTCAAAAAGTTTTAGAATTTTTCAACACATATAATATTTTATAAAATTAATTGAATTAGGCTTCCTACTTGAACATATGTTTAGATAAAGTTTTCGTTTTGAGCTTTAGCATACAACTAATGGTATTTGGTTTTTAAATTATTTTATCTATATGTCTTAAATCAACTAATTAAATAAATTTTGATCAATTTTTTATAATTTTAATCTATTTTATAAAATCTGTGAAAATAAACTGTTAGATTATGGAACCCTTTTAGTAGGATAATTCAATTAGGAAGAGGGATCGCCACGGGTAGATCGTAATGAATTCTTAAGATCAAATTTGATTTGGTTATCATTTCGCTCAATAGGTAGCCACCCCGACTTTTCGCCATCTAAACAAGTTTGAATTTATCGTATTCAGTGAGTACCCTAAACTGTATATTAGTATCTATGTAACTAGAAGGATTATATTGTATATATTTTCAACTGTTATATATGTATTGTATGAAAAATCTCTTTTGAAAATTGTGGGAGTTGTTTATGTCCTTAATTCATGTTTTAAAGATAACTTGCTTGTTTCCCCTTAAGTTTTTAAATGTATTTGTTTATGATGATCAATGACTAGTATGGTTCATTTTCAATTTGTTCTGTTAGTTGGATCCAACTTGGCTTGGGTTTTCGTTTAGGTTTACACCTGAGCTACGCTAGGATAGGTTCCTTGGACTGTGAATTATGGGCTAAGACTTGAGAATACAAGTGACAAAGTTGGATTTTAATTTTTTTTCTAGATTTAAAGATGTACAAACATTAGTCTTTGAGTCTCCCTTAAGATTTATCTTTTTTTCTTCTTTAATTTTTTTTTATGTTATAGATTTTAAAAAAAAAAAATCCGTTGCCTTATCATTGTTGTTGTTGTTATTATTGTTATTATTATTGTTATTATTATTATTATTATTATTATTATTATTATTATTATTATTATTATTTATATTTTGTTCTTCCCTTCATTAGATATTGATCATTTTTTTCCCCTTACCCTTTGGATTAGATGGCCATTTATGATATGGAACCTCAAGAAAATGATAGAGACCATGAGATGGAACCAGAGGTTATTGATAGGGAGGACCTAGAAATTCGACCCAGTACTATTATGATTAGTCATAGGCCACGACATGCCTATAGCCCTTACTTGCGACCTAATGTTAGGGGAAGGCCTAGACCTCCGGCTGACTACCCTAACACGATCGTGTACCTTCTTGGAAAAGGATAGGGATACTATCCGCAGAGAATGTGACCACCTTACTCGTAAGTGTGCAAGATAGGAACAATGTATGCATCAATTAAAGGATGAGAATATGGAGCATGAACTGACTATAGCTTGGCAAACTAGGATCATTAGACGCCTGTCTGAGGAGGATTCAGTGGAGGATCCAAATGAGGATTCAATCACAAAGCTAAAAAAAGAGGACCCGAAAGAGGATCCGGTAGAAGATCTGGAAGAGGACCCGTATGAAGTAGAAGTTGCAAGTGATGATTCTAGTGAAGTTCCATAGAGTCTTTGTTTCTATTTAAGTTAGGAGATTTATCTTTTGCTTTTCCTTTATTTCAGAATTTTTTTTTTTTTTTAATTCATGGTAAGTCGTAGAATGCCACAGTAGTGGTAGTTGTGAGTTTTAGTGTTTCATGCTTTCTTAGGATGTTACCTCTTTAACACTTTTCAATTCGTAGGAAGAAATTCGTTACCTGTTTTCTTGATTAATGCTTATTTGTTCTTCCTTCTCTTGTGTTTTGATGAAGTCTCTTTTTCCTTACTTTTCGTTATAGTAGTGACATCTTTCACCTTTCGTTACCAGTCATGATATTTTACAATTAGTCTTAATATGGTTAGTATAATAGCCAGAACTAATCCGTACTTATATATATATATATATATATATATATATATCTAACCTTATCATTACGAGTTTAAACATTAGTATACTAATTATAGAAACTAACACGAAGACTAACCCAACCTTTCCATTCTTAGAATGGCATCACGACGTGCTCCGGGAAGGCCACGTGCTAACACTTACAGAGCTCAAGGGGGTAACTTACCACAAAATATGGAACATGTTGATGCAAACGTCGCTTAAGAAGAAAATCAATAGATTCCCCCACCACCAGCACCCCAAGTTCCACCAGTAGTTGGACAAGATCCCATCACTCGCATGATAACTTTAATGGAGCCGTTTGTTTAAGCACTCCAGAAATAATATCACCCTGTTGCACCACCAGGCATTGGCCAAGCATTTGAACGTTTTATACGTTTCCGACCAGAGCGTTTAAAGGGAGAGCCTGATGATCAGAAGGTAGAGATTTGGTTAGATAGTTTTCAAAACATATATTGTGTTTTGATATACACTGAGGAACAGAAAGAGGGATTTGCCACTTTCTTATTCGATGGAGCTGCAAGCTACTGGTGGAACAGTGTGGAAGCTCGATGGGTATAACAAGGGATAAACAAGACTTGGGTGAACTTTGTGAGGGAATTCAATGACAAGTTTGGCCCTAAACTAGTTCGGGAGCGTAGAGAAGACGAGTTTAATCAGCTCGGTCAAGGAAACCTGACAATCGGCCAGTATGAGGCCGAATTCACAAGATTGGTCAAGTATGTGCCTCATATGTTGAGCGATGAAGAGATGTGTATAAGAAAGTATTTGAGAGGTTTACTTCCTGGAATTCAAAAAGGACTTCTTTCGATGGATATCCATTATTATACTTATGCAGTGGAGAAGGCCTAGGAAATGGAGGCTGGATTACCTGAGCTAGAGGCTACTTACAAGTTAGGAAAGACACCCCGACCACCTACAAACAACTGGCAAGATGGAAAGGACAAAGATCAAAATACCCTCAACATCAACATGGTAACTCAATAGGTGTGGTGATAAAGACACCAGGAGTGGGGAATATGGGACAACGTTCCGGAAAAGTGTGTAATTACTATAGAGGACCAGGATATGGAGAAAGAAACTGCTGGAAAAAGGCTAGGAAATGTGTAGCCTGTGGAAGTGATGAACATTTCCTTTGCGACTGCTTTAAGAGGAGACAACAAGGGAATCCACCAAACATTGGAAATTACCAAAAGGGGGTAGGTGCTCATGAAAATAACAATAGAACAAAGGTTCCGAAAAGATTCTATGCCTTGGATGGCCAGGATGCACCTGACCCGACATCAGTGGTTGAAGTTACAACCCTTATCTCTCAAAGAGTCGGAAAAGCTTTATTTGATCCTGGTGCTACTCATTCTTTCATATCTATCAAATTTGCTAAGACTATAAATATATTGTGTGAACATTTACCATATGACGTAGAAGTTAGTGCTCCAATGGGAGCGAGCATGATATCAAATCAATTCTATAAGGCTTGTAAAATTAGCATTGGGGGGTAGAATTTTTCATGCCAACCTAATTTTGCTACCATTAGAGGTCTACGACATGATTCTAGGAATGGACTGGCTTTCCAAACACCATACCTGACTGGATTTTTGATCTAAGGTAATTAGTTTTTGTGAACCGGGGAAGCCATCAATAGAATTGGTAGGCGATCCTAAGCCGATTAGAATTAAGATGATTCCTGCTACCTAGGCGAGAAAGGAATTATGGAATGGTGAGATGGGAATCTTAGCACACGTGATGAATAAACCTAAGGATATGGCAAGAATCGAGGATGTTCCTATCGTAGAAGATTTTGTAGACGTTTTTCCAAGTGAGTTAACTTCGTTTCACGTGGACAACGAAGTAGAGTTCACTATCGAACTAGCCCCAGGCACAACCCCAGTGTCTAAAGCTCATTATCGCATGGCACTGGAGGAGCTCATGGAACTTAAAACTCAACTGCAAGAATTACTTGATAGTGGGTTCATTAGACCGACTTCTTCTCCTTGGGGAGCTCTGGTACTATTTGTGAAAAAGAAGGATGGACCTTGAGAATGTGCATAGACTACCAAGGATTGAACTGTGTTACTATTAAAAACAAGTGTGTTACTATTAAAAACAAGTACCCTATACCTCGTATAGAAGAGTTGTTTAATCAACTACATGGTTCACGAGTGTATTCAAAGTTGGACCCTAGACAAGGATATTACCAACTAAGGATATTCCTAAGACCGCACTCACTTCTCGACACGGGCACTATGAATTTGTAGCGATGCCTTTTGGTTTAACTAATGTTCCTGCAACGTTTATGGATTTGATGCATCAAGTATTTCAACCATACTTAGACCAATTTGTGGTTATCTTCATCGATGACATCTTAGTTTACTCAAAGTCTGAAGAGGAACACAGACAACATTGGAAGGCAGTGTTACAGACACTTTGCAAGCATAAGCTTTATGCAAAATTTAGTACGTGTGAATTTTGGCTAAGTAAAGTAGCCTTCTTGCTAAGGTAATAACTTATGCTTATGCTTGCAATGATAAGGTAATAGCTTATGCTTCAAGGAAGTTTAAGACATATGAGCAGAACTATCCCACACATGACCTAAAGCTAGCAACAATTATATTTGCTTTGGGAAAATGAAGACAAGATCTATACGGGGCCACATTCGTGATACTTACTGACCACAAAATTTTGAAGTATATCTTAGACAACGACGATGGATGGAGTTACTTGAAGATTATGATTGCTCAATTCACTACCATCCTGATAAAGCTAGTGTGCTAGCAGATGCCTTAAGTCACAAAGTCAAAGTGGCCCAGCTTACTGCTAATGGCTACAGTGGAATCAAAGAAGATAGTCGATGCTCTACAAAGGATATGGTGCGTGTAACTTTGAGGGAAATGTTTGCTAACATCTCGATGAGACCACCGATGTTTCAAAGGATTAGCGAGGCACATGAAAAGGATAAAGTACTTCAGAAGATTAAGTCGAACGCATTGGGTTTGTCAAGGACTAACTTTGTGGTAGATGGTGATGGGATTTTAAAATACAAAAATAGAGTTTGCATTCCAAAGGATGAAGAATTAAGGTGAACCATCTTAGATGAAGCGCATAAGTCTAAGTATACGGTTCATCCACGGGGTAGTAAGATGTACCGAGACTTAAATAGGTACTATTGGTGGGTCAACATGAAAAGAGAAGTCGTTGACTATGTTCAAAGATGCCTCATGTGAGTGAGATAACCCAGTTGAAAAGTGATCTTGATATAATAGTCAAGAGAGAAGCTGAGCTAATTGCTAGACTTGCAAAATCATAATAGCTCGTCTCATCATTGTCCAAAACGTCAAGAAAGCTAGACAATGTGACTGAGGTAACATGGTTATGTGGTGAAAAGACCGGTTTAAGAAGCAATAAATTTGGTAAACAACCAAACAAACCTAATGTTACAGCAAACAACAAAGGGAAGGGTGTTTTCTTTGTTGAAGAAGGTTCACTAAGTCAAACACAAAATGGTACGAGGCCAGATGAGAAAGCCAAAGCTGATTCCAGAAAGGGTAAGGCAAAGGCACATGGTTCACAACGACAGGTTCATACGAGCGCTCAAAAGGCTAAGGATAAACCTAGTCACTGTGAATCAAGCGCTAAGCACCTAACACCAAAAGTGTAACCCAAGCCAGCGCCCAAGAAATACCAGCGTCAATATCCACAACGGTCTAAATCATATTATTGTTACTATGATGATTATGATTATGACTATGATTATGATTACTATTATAATCAAGGATATTATTATACACCCAAAAAGCACACACAACACAATGTGAAATCCAAGAAGGCCAGTATTCCTACAATGAAGACTAGGCAAATATGGGTTCCTAAAGTTCTAATTCAAACTAACAATACTACTAATGTGAAAGGACCCAAGCAACAATGGGTACCTAAATAGAAATAGAACTTCCCTTTTGATTGCAGGTACTTAGAGCTAGAGCCGATACATCTGTTTGGTACTTCGATAGTGGATCGTCAAGGCACATGACTGGTTCCAAGGATCTATTGATCAACTATGGAGCTGCCAATGGTCCTCAGGTTGTATTTGGTGACAACTCCAAAGGTAAAACCAAAGGTATAGGTACTGTGCATAGGGGGAACATCATGATAAGTGATGTTTATTATGTTGAGGGTCTGAAGCACAATTTACTAAGCATAAGTCAATTTTGTGAAAAAGGCTTTGAAGTCATATTCTCAAGCGAATGTTGCTATATAAATGACGCTAAGACTAAGTCTACTAAATTGAAAGTTAAAAGAACAAACAACGTATATTTGGTAGATTGGGGTTCAACAATTGATAACAACCCAACATGTTTTGATGCTAAAAATGAATCTAAAATGGGTTGGTTATGGCATAGAAAAATGAATCACCTCAACTTTAAGACAATATCTCAACTTATAAATCTAAATCTTGTAGAGGGATTACCAAAAGGACCATTTCATAAGGATTGCCTTTGTGACGCTTGTCAAATGGGAAAACAAGTTAAAATCATTTTTCAAGAGAAAACCTCATCTATCTACCTCTAGAATACTTGAACTACTTCACATGAATCTGTTTGGACCTGTTCAAATGATCAGTGTGAGCGGTAAAATGTATACTTTAGTGATAGTAGACGATTTCTCTCGATTCACTTGGGTGGAATTTCTTTCATCCAAAAAGAGAAGTCGTTGACGATGTTCAAAGATGCCTTATGTGCCAAAATGTAAAGGCGGAACATTAACGACCTGCCAGGTTGATTAAACCTCTAGAAGTACCGAATTGGAAATGAGAAATGATAGCAATGGATTTCATGACAATATTGCCCGTGTCCAGAGGAGGTTACCATAGTATTTAAGTAGTTTTAGATCGCTTGACTAAATCAATACATTTTCTCCTTGTTAAGTCGTCCTATACAACCTCTAGTAGTGACATATTTCACCTTTCGTTACTACTCATGATATTTTACTATTAGTACTAATAAGGTTAATACAATAGCCTGAACTAATCCGTACTTATATATATATATGTATGTATCTATATATGTAACCTTATCATTACGAGTTTAGACATTAGTATACTAATCATAGAAACTAACACGAAGACTAACCTAACATTTCCATTCTTAGGATGGCATCATGACACGCTCCGGGAAGGCTACGGGCTAACGCTTACAGATCTCAAGGGGTTAACTTACCACGAAATATGGAACAAGTTGATGCAAACTTCGCTGAAGAAGAAAATCAACAGATTCCCCCACCACAAGCACCCCAAGTACCACCAGTAGTTGGACTAGATTCCATCACTCGCATGATAACTGTAATGGAGTAGTTCGTTCAAGCACTTCAGAACCAAAATCACCCTGTTGCACCACCAGCCATTGACCAAGACTTGAACGTTTTCTACGTTTCTGACCATAGCGTTTCAAGGGAGAGCCTGATGATCAGAAGACAGAGATTTGGTTAGATAGTCTTCAAACTATGTATTATGTTTTGAATTACACTGAGGAACAGAATGTAGGATTTCCGTTTTCTTATTCGATGGAGCTGCACGCTACTGGTGGAACAGTGTGGAAGCTCGATGGGTAAAACAAGGGATAAACAAGACTTGGGTTAACTTTTTGAGGGAATTCAATGACAAATTTGTCCCTAAACTAGTTCGGGAGCATAGAGAAGACGATTTTAATCAGCACACTCAAGGAAATCTGACAGTCGGCCAGTGTGAGGCCGAATTCACTAGATTGGTCAAATATGTGCCTTATAACCGATGAAGAGAGGCGTTTACGAAAGTTTTTTAGAGGCTTACATCCTGGAATTCAGAAAAGACTTCTTTCGATGGATATCCATAATTATATTTCTGCAGTGGAGAGGCCTTGAAAATGAAGGCTGGATTAGCTGAGCTAGAGGCTACTTACAAGTAGGAAAAGAGACCCTGTCCATCTACAAACAACTGGCAAGATCGAAAGGACAAAGGACAAGGATCAAAATACCCTCGACATCAATAGGGTAACTCAACAGGTGTGGTAATAAAGACACCAGAAGTAGGGAATATTGGACAGTGTTCCGTAATAGTGTGTAATTACTGTGGAGGACCTGGACATGAAGAAAGAAACTGCTGGAAAAAGGCTAGGACATGTGTAGCCCATGGAAGTGATCAACATTTCCTTTGCGATTGCCCTAAGGGGAGACAACAAGGGAATCCACCAAAAATTGGAAATTACCAAAGTGGGGCAGGTCCTCATCGAAATAAAAATAAAACAAAGGTTCCGGCAAGAGTCTATGCCTTGGATAGTCAGGATGCACCTAACCCGACATCAGTGGTTGAAGGCACAATCCTCATCTCTCAAAGACTC
Source organism: Buddleja alternifolia (assembly GCA_019426215.1). NCBI lineage: Eukaryota > Viridiplantae > Streptophyta > Magnoliopsida > Lamiales > Scrophulariaceae > Buddleja > Buddleja alternifolia. Next base: position 25,651,903 of record CM033399.1, on the reverse strand, counting down.
GGAAAAGCTTTATTTGATACTGGTGCTAATCATTCTTTCGTATCTACCAAATTTGTTAAGTCTATAAACATGTTGTGTGAACATTTACCATATGACTTAGAACTTAGTGCTCCAATGGGAGCGAGCATGAGATCAAATCAATTCTATAAGACTTGTAAGATTAGTATTGGGGGTAGAATTTTTCCTGCCGACCTCATTTTGCTACTAATGGAGGGCTACGACATGATTCTAGGAATGTACTGGCTTTCCAAATACCAAACCTGATTAGATTGCCGATCTTATGTAATTAGTTTTTGTGAACCGGGTAGCCATCTATAGGCGGTCCTAAGCCGACTAGAATTAAGATGATTTTTGTTACCCAGGCGAGAAAGGAATTATGGAATGGTGAGATGGGAATCTTAGCACAAGTGATGAATAAACCTAAGGATGTGGCAAGAATCGAGGATGTTCCTATCGTAGCAAATTTTGTAGACGTTTTTCCTAGTGAGTTAACCTCGCTACCCATGGACCGCGAAGTAGACTTCACTATCGAACTAGCCCCAGGCACAACCCCACTATCTAAAGCTCCTTATCGCATGGCACCGGTGGAACTCAAGGAACTTAAAACCCAACTGCAAGAATTACTTGATAGTGGGTTCATTAGACCGAGTTCTTCTCCTTGGGGAGCTCCGATACTATTTGTGAAAAAGAAGGATGGAACCTTGAGAATGTGAATAGACTTCCGAGGATTGAACGGTGTCACTATTAAAAACAAGTACCTTTTACCTTGTATTGAAGAGTTATTTGATCAACTACAAGGTTCACGAATGTATTCAAAGTTGGACCTTAGACAAGGATATTACCAACTAAAGATACGAGAGGAAGACATTCCTAAGTCCGCACTTAATTCTCGATACGGGCACTATGAGTTTGTAGTGATGCCTTTTAGTTTAACTAATGCTCCTGCAGCATTTATGGATTTGATGCATCAAGTATTTCAACCATACTTAGACAAATTTGGGGTTATCTTCATCGATGACATCTTAGTTTACTCGAAGTCTGAAGAGGAACACAGATAACATTTGATGGCAGTGTTACAAACACTTCGCTAGCATAAGCTTTATGCGAAATTTAGTAAATGTGAATTTTGGCTAAGTAAAGTAGCCTTCTTGGGTCATATAATATCCAATAAAGCAATTTTGGTCGATCCTTCTAAAGTAGAGGTAGTACTAGATTGGAAGAAACCAGAAACAGTAACTGAAGTAAGGAGCTTCTTGGGTTTATCTGGATACTACAAAAGATTTGTCCAAGATTTTTTCTAAAATAACGGCTCCATTATCTGGGTTAACTCAAAAGAAGAAACCCTTCTTATGGACTGAAAAGTGTGAAAATAGCTTTTAAGAGCTAAAAAACAATTGACAACGGCAACCGTGTTAGCATTGCCAGATGGATCTGAAAACTTCATCTTCTATACAGAAGCCTCAAAAGAAGGCCTAGGATGTGTGTTGATGCAAAAGGATAAAGTAATTACTTATGCTTCAAGGAAGTTGAAGACATATGAGTTGAACTATCCCACACATGACCTAGAGCTAGTAGCAATTATATTTACTTTGGGAAAATGGAGACACAATCTATACGGTGCCACATTTGTGATATTTACTGACCACAAAAGTTTAAAGTATATCTTGTCTCAAAAGGACCTAAATGTTAGGAAATTTCTTGTTACACTACCACAAAAAAGTCCTATTACAGCGCACCTATGACAGCGGTTTTGAAAACTGCTGTAAAAAGTGGCATTCGGTTCGGACCTATGACAGCGGTTCGAGCCAAAACGCTGGCATAGGTTTCAGAAAAAAAAAAAAAAAAAATATTTTGAATGTGGCAGCGGTTCGGCCAGAACCGCTGCCAAAAAGCACACGTATGGCAGCGGTTCGGCCGAACCGCCGCCACAAAGCGCACGTATGGCAGCGGTTCGGCCGAACCGCTGCTAGAAGTGTACTTTGTGGCAGCGGTTCTAGCCGAACCGCTGCCAGAAGTGTACTTTGTGGCAGCGGTTCTAGCCGAACCGCTGCCACAAACAGACATGTGCCAGCGGTTCGACAGAACCGCTGGCACAAGGGCCGGGTTTTCTACAACCCGGCCCCCCTCACTCTCACTCTTACTCTCACTACATCTCACCTACTCACTCTCTCTCTCTCTCAACTCTCTCACCACCACCACCACCACCACCACCACCACCACCACCACCATCGCGAGACCACCGTCCGCCGCCCCCTAGATCTCTTTTTCTCTCTCTAGATATCTAGCCCTCTCTCTCGGTTTTTCTCTCTCTCTCTCTCTCTCGGTTTTTCTCCTCTCTCACCACCACCACCACCACCACCACCACCACCACCATCCGCCGCCCCCCTCCCGTTTTCTCTCTCTCTCTCGGTTTTTCTCTCTCTCTCTCTCGGTTTTGCTCTCTCTCTCGGTTTTTTCTCTCTCTCTCTCTCTACCACCGCCGCCGCCGCAGCCGACCTCCGCCGCCGCCGCCGCCGACCTCCGCCGCCGCTGCCCCTGCCGCCCACCTCCGCTTCCGCCGCCGTGGTCCATTTAGTTTTGGTATTTTCTTTTAGATAAATATAATATATATATATATATATATATACACACACACATAGAGTATGTATAGATGTATGTATATGTGGGTGTATGCATATATGAGTGTATGTATATATATTTGTGTATGTGTGCTTGTATTTGTGTATATGTGGGTGTATGCATATATGAGTGTATGTATATATATTTGTGTATGTGTGCGTGTATTTGTGTATGTGTGGGTGTATAAAAAATTTAAGGGAACTAGGAATTTGACTGAATTTAGTATTAATTTTAGTTAGTCGGGTGTTAATTCCGTTTGATTTGAGATTAATTGTGGTTATTTGGTGGTTTAGGGTACATTGATCCAACTGGTGATCTATATTTATACTTAGTTGCTGAAAATATAATGTTTTATCTATAGTTTTATGTGATTTATGTGATCCGACTGGTGATCAATATTTGTAGTTGCTGAAAATATAATTTATATATAGTTTTATGTGATTTATGTGATCCGACTGGTGATCAATATTTGTAGTTGCTGAAAATATATTAATTAAGATTGAAATTGGATTTTAGCGGATCGTCAGATTCGAATTTTGTTGGATTCAACCTAACCCGGGTGAAGATTAAGTCGAGAACTTGGTAGTAATTTTTGCGTTGTTACTCTGCTGAATTTTTTCTAGAATAATGGGAAATAAATTAAAATACAAATTATTTAATTAATTTAACTATCAACTGATGATAAAATTGTTTAATTTGATTAATTTAGAATCAAAATGGATCGAAGTTGGATTTTAGCAGATCGTATGTCGGAACAGTATGAGAAAGGTGTGAAAGAGTTCATAAAGTTTGCGGTTGACCATGCACCAGATCGAACTAGGATCACTTGCCCGTGTTTACGTTGTTGTTTTGGAAAGAGAATTAGTCCACGTGAGTTGGAAGATCATTTGGTGTGTAATGGAATTGATAAAAGCTACAAACGTTGGACAAGACACGGTGAAAGCAGTGTCCCGTTGGATGATTTGGGTGGTACATCATATCCATCACACGATTTCAACATGAATGATTATGAGCCTGATCGTTTGGAGGAGATGACAAATGTGATTGAGGAGGATTTGCGAAATTGTCCTAAAATGTTTGACAATTTGACAAGTGATTCAAAGACACCACTGTATAGTGGTAGTAAATTCACGAGATTGAAAACAGTTCTTAACCTATACAAGTTAAAAGCCAACAATGGGTGGAGTGATAAGAGTTTCACAGACTTGCTTGGTTTATTAAAAGCATGCTACCTGAGGATAATGTGTTACCTAATCGTACTTATGAGGCTAAACGGATGTTAACCTCAATTGGCATGGGATATGAGAGGATACATGCGTGTCTCAATGATTGCGTATTATTTAGAATTGACTATGCATCATTGAAGGCCTGTCCAAAATGTGGCGCCTCACGGTACAAGAAGAATGGATCTACGCCTGTCAAAACCATGTGGTATTTGCCTATAATACCACGATTTAAACGCATGTACAGTAGTAAAGAGTTAGCCAAGGACTTGACATGGCATGCTGATAGAAGGTTTGAAGAAAGGATTGAAGATGACAAGATTCGACATCCCTCAGATTCTCCTCAATGGAAAAAGATTGATGATGATTTCCCTGAATTTGGTGAAGAATCAAGAAACCTGCGCCTTGTATTGGCTACAGATGGCATGAACCCTCATGGCTTGCAAAGCAGCTCACATAGTACATGGCCGGTGATTTTGATGATCTACAACCTTCCCCCATCGCGATGCATGAAGCGAGAGCATATAATGATGCCTATACTCATTTCTGGGCCGAAACAACCTGGAAATGATATAGATGTCTACTTGACCCCTTTAATTGAGGATTTGAAGGTGTTGTGGGACACCGGTGTTCAAGTATATGACGGGTTGAGAGAAGAAAATTTTAATCTCAGAGTCATGTTATTTGGAACAATCAATGATTTTCCGGCAAGAGCAAACCTCGAGGGATATGGTGTACATGGCCAATGTGGATGCCCATATGTGTGAAGAGTACAGATCAATATCGATTGACACACTCCCAGAAATATGCATTCCAAGGGCATCGGAGATGGCTAAATCGGAACCATCGATATCGTCGGTGGAAGAAAGCTTTCAATGGGAATATAGAAGAAGGTCGAGCTCCTAAGTGCTTAACTGGTGAAGAAGTGTTTGAAAATGTAAGAGACTTGGAGGTTAAATTTGGAAAGACTTTTGCATGTGGCCTTGCAAAAACTGGGTGGAAAAAAAAGTCAATTTTCTTTGAGTTGCCGTATTGGACGTCTTTACATGTTAGACATTTTCTCGATATAATGCATATTGAGAAAAATGTATTTGATAGCGTCATTGGAACACTTCTAAATGTGCCCGGAAAGACAAAAGATGGCGTAAAGGCACGGTTAGACTTGGTTGAAATGAAGATAAGAGGAAAATTGACACCAACAAATAAGGGGAAACGTACTTATTTGCCTCCAGCAGCTCACACTCTAGCCAGGAAAGAAAAAATTGCATTATGTGAGTTTCTTAATGGAGTGAAAGTTCCAGAAGGGTATTCTTCAAACATTAGCAGTCTTGTATCAATGAAGGATTTGAAGCTAAAACACTTGAAGACTCACGATTGTCATGTAATCATGGATCATTTGCTACCAATTGCTATACGGGCCATTTTGCCAAAAAAGGTGAGAGACACGATAACTAAATTGTGTTTCTTCTTCAAAGCAATGTGGAGCAAGGTGTTTGATCCTGAGCAATTTCCTGCACTTCAAAAACAAATTGTCATCACTTTGTGTGAGCTTGAAATGTATTTTCCACCTGCTTTTTTTGATATAATGACTCATCTACCCATTCACTTGGTTAGAGAGACTCAACTATGTGGACCGGCTTTTATGAGATCTATGTATCCGGCTGAGCGTTATATGAAGGTATTGAAAGGCTACGTGAAAAATCGTAGTCGACCGGAAGGTTGCATTGTTGAACGGTACATAGTTGATGAAGCCATTACATTTTGCACAGAGTATCTGACAGATTCTAATGTTGCAGAGCTCCCAAAGTCTCATGTTGTGGGAGGGGGAACAGAAGGAGTCGGATTAATGGGAAAACAATTAGCTAGTGTTCATATTACACAAAGGGATCAGGCACACCTATATGTGCTCCACAACACCGATGAGGTTGACCCATATGTTGAAGAGCATAAGAACCAACTTAGGAGATTCAATCCAATTAAAAATGAGAGTTGGATTTCAAGAGAGCATAATAAGAGTTTCATCGATTGGTTCCGAAAGCATTTTGAAGAAAACAGAAAGAGAATCCACAGCTTTCAGTTTCAGATAAATTGACACGGCTGTCGATGGGTCCGGACAGACTAGTATTTTGTTATTCAGGTTATCGTATCAATGGTCGCACATTCTATACAAAAGACCAAGACGAACGAAGTACAATGCAGAATAGTGGTGTGAGTCTTGTAGCTCAAGCAATGCATATCTCAAGTGCGAAAGATAATAATCCTATCTATGCCGATTTATCATATTACGGGGTGATTGAACGTATATGGGAGCTTGATTATAGTTGGTTTCGGGTGCCTGTATTTGGGTGTAGGTGGGTTGACAATAAACATGGTGTCGATAATAGTGAAATAGGCTTCACTCGAGTAGACCTTGAAGTGGGATACAAAGATGAACCTTTCATTTTAGCGTCACAAGCTAAACAAGTATTTTTGTTACCGATCCTATTGATAAGAGGTGGTCCATTGTTTTATATCGGCAAACAAAATACATGTATTGAAGGTGATTATGAAGAAAGTGAAGATGATGGAGAAAACCCTATCTCCTTAGGTGATTCACAATCAATTGATAGTGACGATGACTTGGATATAAGTGATGATGAATTGTATATGCGTCAAGATCACCAAGAGGGGATATGGATTAATCCGTCAGTTCGTCGCCGTACTAAAAAAAATGGTCGTACCGATGGGAAGCAAAAGACTGCTAAGCCAACGACAAAAAGAAAACGATGAAAGGTATTAGAATTTATTTCATAATTGTATGATAGACTTCTTTCAATATTTATACTTAGTTGCTAGAAAATTTATATTCTTGAGATTTGCCAATTTTTGTGGAAAATTTAAGGGAAAGGGGTTGATTGATTTTAAGGTTAATTTGGTTTAGCTGGGGGTTAATTATGTTTAATTGAGGATTAAATTTTGTTTATTTTGTGGTTTAGGATAATTTTGTTTATTTTGTGATTTATTACTTCTATTTGAAATTTATTATTGCCAAATGAATCTGCCAAATTTATATGAAGATAACTTCTGTATTTATTACGTCTATTTGAAATTTATTATTGCCAAATGAATCTGCCAAATTTATATGAAGATAACTTCTGTATTTATTACGTCTATTTGAAATTTATTATTGCCAAATGAATCTGCCAAATTTATATGAATCTAACTTCTGTATTATTTGTCTTTTGTAGGTCGATGGCTTCAAATCCTGATGGTAGTTTTCCCGACGATGATGTATATGGATCAGATAGCGGTCATGAGAAGGACATACGGAGAGGTGTCTCTGCTATGAAAAAAGTTGTCAATGCCAGAAGTAAAGGCATAAGGCTACCTGTCGGCTGGAATGACAGAGGTCAGCCAATTAACCCCAACAAATCAATATTTGTTGGGTATATAGGCGTGCAGGTTCGGCAGAAGGTGTCGATTGCCATTAGTACTTGGCGCAAAGTCCCGTCAGCAACAAAAAAAACATTTGGGATGAGATGAAGGTAATTTGGATATTATCTTATTTGTAAGTGTTAATATATTATCATATTCTCTAAATTATAATTTTATATATACTTTATTGTTTGTTTTTTGTAGTTGGCGTTTGATATTGACGAAAGTCGACAAAAGTACGTACTAGCAGAAGCTGGGAGGCTAGCACGTAACTTCAGGAGCTACATAAGCAGAAAGTATGTGCGAGATGATGATGGAAATGTTAATGTCAACCCACCTCCACAATATGAGATATCCCAAGCCGATTGGGCGGCATTTTTAGAGGTTCGCTTAGGTGAACCTTGGCAGGTAGCTAGTCATTTTAATTTACAGTTTCATTTGTTGGTTATTGCGTTTATATTTAGCTAATAATTTGATAATGTAATAAACAGAAAATAAGCATTGACAATCAGGAAAGAGCAAAGAACCCTGAATATCCTTACCGAAAGGGAGTTTTGGAGATGCTGTTGTGGAGCAAATGGAGGTATGTAGTTCATTTAGCAGTGAATCCTTACAATTTTTTAATAATAATTCTATGTTAATGCATACATATATTTTTTAATGAAAATACAGATAAATAAAAGAAGGGATGCGGGATCCGATTGTACAGATGTGACACGAGCACTCGTGTGGAGGGTTTCGCGTTCCGATCCGACAAATCAAATTGATAACGAAAATGTTAGAAGAGTGGTGAATGAAATGGTGAGTTATTGGCAATTTTAGCTCTATTAATTGTTTTATTGAAATACTATTAAAAGCACAAGGTTCACTATTTTTTTTAATTTTTAAAAATATCATTACAGGAGAGCATTTCACAAGAGAGCACTAGCCATAGTGGAACTTACACGAGTCGAGATGACCTATTGGCTAAAGCTATTAAAAGGAAAGAGCATCCGGGTCGCGTTAGGGGTGTTGGCTTTGGGGTCTCACAAAGAGACTATTTTAAGGATCCAAAGCCTGCTTCAGAAAAGGAGATGGAAAACTTGAGAAACATAGTGAAAAACCTCTCCGAAACTATGGTTGCCATGCAACAACGAATTGATGTTTTGGAAGCCCCTAGCTCGCGTCAGCCACATGAAGATGACGTCATTTCTTTGAAAGATAGCAGCCCAGAACCAGGTTATAAGATGCTTCCTGAGGTAAAATATTTGAACTTGTTTATTAATCATATAACTTGCGACTCTCTATTTTCTGTAAATCATACAAAACTTTCTAATATAATGTTGTATATATATATATACGTGTGTGTGTAGGGTATCACTCCATGTCAATTAGCACTTTCATCTCCATCATATCGTGTGGTGGCTAAAGGACAGCTATACAATCGATCAGAGACTGATAGAACACTTCACAACTGTCAATTAGCCACCAACAATGTGAAAGTGCGCATTGACACTGCAGTTGAGGCTAATACACTCCTGCCCGTCCCTCTCAATGATGAAATATTCTCCATTTCTCATGCGCTGGGTACCTTTGTTGCTTGGCCAGCGAGTCTTGTCATTGTCACTGCTGCACCGGTATGTAATTAATAGCTAGTCATTAATAAATTATAACAATTTGTTTGAGGTTACTAAATATACTTTGGTGTGTAACATTTATATTTTATTTTCTTGCTTAAACAGTCCAAATCATCTGCAAACCGTAAGTCAGGGACGTCGAAGCGGTCAGCTGTCAAAGGAAAATCTCAAGTGGCCGAGCCTGCAGGTGAAGTAGACATATGTGCAGATCTTCAACTAGATGGACTCCCTAATGACCTTGTATTTCTGGGAAAGTACACGAAGATGATGAAGATTGATGCCCAGATCAATATATATATGGACGAAGCCATTATGAATGTTTCATTTCCAGAGTTCATTGGGAGGGAGGAGATCTATCACCTTCTGTGTAGACAAGAAATAGGAGCCTCTATCATTACAGCGTACATAAAGTAAGTTTTTTAATTATTTTATTACATCTAAACTACGATTATTTTCGTCACTCGAAATTCATTTTTTATGCTCAATTTAGGTGTTTGTGGTTTAACTACGTGATCCCCGAAGGAAAAGAAACAAGTTTCGGGTTCCTTAGCCCACATTCCATAGCTGCTCAAACAGACCCGTCAGTTCAACAAGTGCAGTACATAGCACGTGCTATGATGCAGAGTACACAACAAAATAAGTTATTTTTTGCACCTTACAACACCGGGTGAGCTACTAAAGACTCGATTTTAATTTGTAAAACTAGCTACGCAAAACAAATTTTCAACTATCTTTTGAATGTTTTGTAGGGGTCATTGGTTGTTGCTTGCAATTAATCCATTTAAAGAGATTGTTTACTATCTGGATTCTGTGCATGGTGAGCCGCAATACCGAGATGATATGATGCTAAAATTCAATCAGTAAGTTTTTCATTCAATCAATGTATCCATTATATTTAATATTTTTTTAAATTGTATTTATTTCACATAATTTCTTGTTTTTAACATATTTTCTTGTTTTTTATATTTTTTTATAGAGCTGTGCACATATTTCGTGCAAACTGCAACAACCAATCCAACAAATCCAAAAACTCGGACTGTAAATGGTTTACTATAAAGGTTAGCGTTTTCTAGGTTCATGAGATTATATATTCGTATAGAAGTTCGTCTTCTAATACAATGTAAGTTTGATTGCTTTTGTAGTGCCCCCGGCAGACCAACGAGGTGGATTGTGGCTATTTCGTTATGAGATTCATGAAAGAGATTATTAGCCACGGACTATCTATAATCCCAACAGCGGTATACATAATCCTTATATATATATATATACTTAATTCTATTACTTTTGAAATTATTAAACCTTAATTGGTAGGTAATTGAAATGTTATTTCACTTTGCAATTAATCTCTATATATATACATATATCTTGCAGTACTTTAAGGATTGTCAATCCTTCTATACTGATGAGCAAATTGATGAAGTACGCTGCGAAGTTGCACGTTACATTTTCTTAGCAGCTCCTTAGAAATTAGGTAATTTAGTTTTTGTACATTGTGACTTGCTATAAATTGAGATTTGATTTATTGTATTTCGTAAGGTCATTAGTAATTTAATTAGTTAATTGTACATTTTGTTGGAGATTAAAGATGGTAATATTGAAGTTTGGGATGATGTTTGCTTATGTTGAATATGTTTTGTTGTTAGTTGAAATTTGTTGATTGGATCATTGCATATTACAGGCACTATCATGACAGCGCAATAAATAATTAAAAAAAAACAGAAAAAAAAACAGCGGTTCTGCAGAACCGCTGCTACAGTTCTCACCTCTGGCAGCGGTTCTGGGAAAACCGCTGCCAAAGGTCTCACCTGTGGAAGCGGTTTTGGGAGAACCGCTTCCACAGGTAAGACCTCTGGCAGCGGTTCTGGGAAAACCGCTGCCAAAGGTCTCACCTGTGGAAGCGGTTCTCCCAAAAACCGCTGCCACAGGTGAGACCTTTGGCAGCGGTTTTCCCAGAACCGCTGCCAGAGGTCCACCTGTGGCAGCGGTTCTGTAGAACCGCTGCCACAGGTCCGTTATTTTTTTTTATTTTTTTGGTTTTTTCGCAGCGGTGTTCAGGAAACCGCTGTCATAGGTAGACCTATTACAGCGGTTTTGTAACCGCTGTCATAGGTCCACCCCTATACCAGCGGTACCTTTGACAGCGGTTAAAACCGCTGCCATAGGCCCAAAAAAACCGCTGTCATAGGTCATTTTTGTAGTAGTGTTAGATGTTTTGATGATGACATGATAGGTTTCATTCTAGACCCCAAGGATATGTAAGGTTATCTTTTGATAGAATATGTAAAAGCGTTTAAAAGTTATCAAGTTGTAATTTTTCAGTTAAGGCATTTTATCTTTATAGCTTTAAACTAGTATCTAGCGCTTGAGCTAAGATAGAATTCTAGGTGAGTCTATCAAGGTGAAATCGAAGATCAGCATCTGAAGACTTTGAAGATGAGAGATTCATTAAGCAGCTGTCAACCGCTTATGAATCAATTCATGATGACTTTCGTGTTTAAGTGCTTGTCATCACCTGAAGTTAATCCGAAGTCAATATGTTATTAAATGCAATCAACCGAGATTTATTTCCAACGGAAAATAAATTCAAATGCATTAAATGCTTGATAAGAGCATTAAATGTGATAAGGACTATTGACGATACGGATGTGCCTTCCCCATTGGCTGTCAACTCAAAGTAGGTTTGCTACCCACTCTGTGCAGCAGAATTTTCAGAGATGTCAGAAAAAAACTAAGTCACGCGCCTCGTGCTTCTCACGCCCCTGCTTGTGTCCAATGGACAAATCTCGAGAAAAGTCTTATAAATAGATATCACAGCTCAAACCTAAATACCGAGAATTATTTACGTACGCTGTTGAAATCTATATCCAACTATTAAAGCTCAAATCCTCCATAGCCAAAATTTAGTTGAGCTTAAACATCTCTAACGCCAAATCAATATCTTTTACCTCTTCATAAAAGAACCTAACCATTCAAAGAGATATTACCAAAGTCTTTGAACTTTTCAAATCAAACAAAACCGTGATAAAAACCCATCAACCTTTTCCATCTGTGTAACGAAGTTGTTGAAGACAAAACATTATTTTTGAGTGAGAGAAGCATTGTCAGAAGCAGATCTTAGCCGAGTTGAAATCTGTGTGATCACGGAACTCGAGATCAAGCCTTCATCAATTTGCTATTGTGTAGAAGTTGTCTGTGTGAAGCTTCATGATTCATTTTTAGTGAATTCCTCCTGTGTGGAAAGGAGTAGAAGGACGTAGCTGGGATTACAGAAACCCAGAGAATCTTACAATTCTCGTGTCTTATTTATTTACTGATTTATTGTCTATATTTAGATTCTACGTTTTATCTTGAAAAAGACAAGTGAATTAGTTAAGTGTCTATTTGACTAAATCAAACGCTAAGCAACTAAAAACACTCTCTGTGACGCTAAAGCTTTCAAAAGAGAAGACACTAAAATCATTTTGCTGTGCTAACACTGATTAAAGAACTGAACGCTTGAACCTATTTGGTTAGAGTATTCAAATCTTGAAGTCTAAGCTAACTTTCTAAAAATAGTCTTAAATAGACGCTCAGTCAAGCGCCTACTTTTCAAGTGTCCAACAAATTTTAATACGAATAATTTTTGAAGTCGAAAAAGTCTTCAGGGTCTATTCAACCCCCCCTTCTAGACCCTTTCGTATGCCACTTGGGACCAACAAGTGGTATCAGAGCGGTTAAAGTTGAAATTTTAAAATTTCCAAGCATAACTACTTGTTTAGATCCTTTTTCAAAATTTAGGTACTTATAAATTTTTCATGGCATTTTCTAAAGTTCCTAAGTTGATCGAGTCAAACTATGACTCATGGAAGGTCAAAGATTTTACTTATTGGTGTTCCTGTGATGACAAAATGTGTGATGTCATTTCAGATGGACCTATTCAGATTTACAAAGTAATCACCAGAGCGCCTGGAGCCACAGAAGAGACTCCAGATAGCTATGTTGAGAAGCCTAAGTAGGAATGGTCCACAGATGAGCGTCGGAGATTTAATCTAGACAATGTTGGTCGGAATGCTTTGTACACTACTATTGGTGATAACGATAACTTATTCAACAAGGTCAAATCTTGTAACACGACCAAGGAGATATTGGATAAGTTAGCCATAATTTGTGGCGGTACAGCACAAATCAAGGAGAACAAACTTTCAATTGCCAAAGAAAAGTTTAATGGTTTTAAGATGTTGCCTAACGAGACACTAGAGCAATTGGACATAAGATTCACAGCTCTTGTTACGGAACTTACATTGTTGGGAATGGACTTGCAAAACAGAGAAATGGTGGTTAAGATTTTCAGAAGTCTACCAAGTAGATTTTTGATGAAGACAACAGCGATGAGAGAATCTAACATGTTAGACCTTATAACTCCAGAAGATGCCTTTTTAGAGCTCAAAGCATTCGAGTTTGTGTTGAATTCAGCCAGTGATGTTGTGAGCAGTCCAGTAATTGATTCTGGAGCGCTTATAGCATCAATCAAGGGTGAATCAGGTAATAAGGGAAAGGCTTCAGATATCAGTGAGGATGAAGAACTAGCGCTTCTGAATAGAGGCAGAAAGTTCTTAAGATATGAAAAGAAAGGGAATAGTCCTAAGCATCAAGGACAAAATTCATATCAAGCGCCTGCTCCAGCATAACAACAGTATCAAGCGCCTCAATATTCTGTACCTTCTCCTTCAGCGCCGATTCAGTACCAAGCGTCTAATCAGCAAAATCTCTCAACACCCGTGGTCTCAAAATAACACTATGCAAGGTTAACAAATGAACAAAAGATGAAAACTAATCTTTGTTATAATTGCAGGAAACCAGGGTACTACCAAATAAATTGCCCTTATCCAAATGTATATAAGCCCTCAAGGCAGAATTACTTGGATAGAAACCAATTCAGGAGAGCAACCTTCATTAACAAGGTTTGCTAGCAGAATCAGAACCAGTGCCCGCACCTGAAGATTTGGAGTCTTCAGAGGAGAGTAGTGATGATGATGAACCAGTGGATGTCTCAGCACTTATTTGTCTCATGGCCAGAGATGATCAAGCCTCTCCTGAGGTAAACACTGAGATATCTTACCCGCTCTCTTATGAAGAATTATTTAACAAAGTCAAAGAATATTATAATGATTGTCAAGATGCCGCCAAATTATATCAAAATCACTTTGATATCATTTCATCGCTCACAAGTAATAAAGTAACACTCAAAGCAGAGCTGCAAGTTCAACAACAATGCATTGAGAAGAACCAATCGCTTGAGAGTGAGATAACCCAATTGAAAAGTGATCTTGATTTAATAGTCATGAGAGAAGCTGAGCTAATTGCTAGACTTGCTAAATCAGAATAGCTCGTCTCATCATTGTCCAAAACGTCTAGAAATCTAGACAATGTGACTGAGGTAACAAGGTTATTTGGTGAAAAGACCGGTTTAGGAAGCAATAAATTCGGTAAACAACCAAACAAACCTAATGTTGCGGCAAACAACAAAGGGAAGGGTGTTTTCTTTGTTGAAGAAGACTCACTAAGTCAAACACAGAATGGTACGAGGCCAAATGAGAAAGCCAAAGCTGACTCCAGAAAGGGTAAGGCAAAGGCACATGGTTCACAACGACAGGTTCATACGAATGCTCAAAAGGCTAAGGATAAACCTAGTCACTGTGAATCAAGCGCTAAGCACCTAACACCAAAAGTGTAACCCAAGCCAGCGCCCAAGAAATACCAGCGTCAATATCCACAACGGTCTAAATCATATTATTGTTACTATGATGATTATGATTATGACTATGATTATGATTACTATTATAATCAAGGATATTATTATACACCCAAAAAGCACACACAACACAATGAGAAATCCAAGAAAGCCAGTATTCCTACAATGAAGACTAGGCAAATATGGGTTCCTAAAGTTCTAATTCAAACTAACAATACTACTAATGTGAAAGGACCCAAGCAACAATGGGTACCTAAACAGAAATAGAACTTTCCTTTTGATTGCAGGTACTTAGAGCTAGAGCCGATACATCTGTTTGGTACTTCGATAGTGGATCGTCAAGGCACATGACTGGTTCCAAAGATCTATTGATCAACTGTCGAGCTGCCAATGGTCCTCATGTTGTATTTGGTGACAACTCCAAAGGTAAAACCAAAGGTATAGGTACTGTGCATAGGGGGAACATCATGATAAGTGATGTTTATTATGTTGAGGGTTTGAAGCACAATTTACTAAGCATAAGTCAATTTTGAAATAAAGGCTTTGAAGTCATATTCTCAAGCGAATGTTGCTATATAAATGACGCTAAGACTAAGTCTACTAAATTGAAAGGTAAAAGAACAAACAACGTATATTTGGTAGATTGGGGTTCAACAATTGATAACAACCCAACATGTTTTGATGCTAAAAATGAGTCTAAAACGGGTTGGTTATGGCATAAAAAAATGAATCACCTCAACTTTAAGACAATCTCTCAACTTATAAATCTAAATCTTGTCGAGGGATTACCAAAAGGACCATTTCATAAGGATTGCCTTTGTGACGCTTGTCAAATGGGAAAACAAGTTAAATCATCTTTCAAGAGAAAACCTCATCTATCTACCTCTAGAATACTTGAACTACTTCACATGGATCTGTTTGGACCTGTTGAAAAGATCAGTATGAGCGGTAAAAAGTATACTTTAGTGATAGTAGATGATTTCTCTCGATTCACTTGGGTGGAATTTCTTTCATCCAAAAATGAGACATGTGACAAGTTAACAACGCTTATTCTGCAACTTCAAATATTGAAAAATCTTAAGGTTGCAAGAATAAGAATACATCATGAGTACTTCAAATATTCAGTACTGGGTTTACTAAAAATGTTGTTGAGAAGTTTTGTGCAGAGAATAGAATACATCATGAGTATTCAGCTCCTAGAACTCCCCACCAGAATGGTGTTGCTGAGTGCCGGAACAGAACGCTCAAGGAAGCCGCTAGGACAATGTCAGCAGAATCGAAGCTTGCTCCAAGGTTTTGGGCGAAGCGATCAACACTGCTTGTTACACTCAAAACCAGTGCATGATCAACAAATAGCATGTGAAAACTCCATATGAACTATGGAAGGGACGTAAGCCAAACGTTTCGTACTTTCATGTCTTTGGTTCTAAATGTTTTATCCACAATAATGGATCCCAAAGCCTAAAGACATTTGATCCTAAAGCCGATGATGGAATCTTTCTAGGCTACACCAAGAATGGAAAGAATTTTCGCATCCTAAATAAGGTCAAATCGGAGGTTGAGGAATCTATTCATGTTGTTTTTGATGATGCTAACCAAGAACCGAGTAAGGTTAATGTGAATGATGTAGGAGTTGAAGATTTGTGTCATTAAGCGTCTAAGATTACCATTGGTGATGATAGTGACGACGATGATAAGATCTCAGTGCCACCTCCTAAGATTACTCGTGAGGATAATTTGGATAACAATGTAAGAATTGTTGATGATCATGAAGAGAGTGATCATCAAGAGCAAACAAGGATCTGTGAACTTGAAGCGCTTACGCAAGAGGATAGTCAAGCGTCTGATCGTCAAGTGCCTGTTCAACCTCTTAACCCTTTCCAGCCTGATAGACTATGGCTACGTGATCATCCACCTGAGCAGATTATTAGAGATATTGAAGGGCCTGTGAGAACTAGAGCCGCTACAATTAATGAGGCCATATTCGCTAGCTTCTTATCTCAAATGGAACCTAAGAAAGTGGATGAAGCGCTAAGTAATCCAAGTTGGATTGAAGCCATGCAAGAAGAGCTTAATCAGTTTGAGCGTAGTAAGGTTTGGACCCTAGTACCATGGCCAACTCACTAAGGAGTTATTGGGAGTAGATGGGTCTATAGAAACAAAATGGATGAGAATGGCACTGTGATTAGAAACAAGGGTAGACTCGTAGCTCAAGGTTATTGCCAAGAAGAGGGTATTGATTTTGATGAGACATATGCTCTTGTCGCATGTCTTGAAGCAATTCGCATGTTTCTAGCGTATGTAGCGTTCAACAAGTTTACGGTGTATCAGATGGACGTGAGAGTGCCTTCTTGAATGGTAAACTCCAAGAAGAAGTATATGTGGAGCAACCACCAGGATTCATCAACAGCCATGGTAAGGGTATGGTCTACAAGCTAGATAAAGCACTTTATGGGCTTAAGCAAGCACCCCGAGCATGGTATGACACTCTCTCTATTTTCCTTATTGGTAAAGACTTTTCAAAAGGCAGCGCTGATACAACGTTATTGAAAATTACTAATGACGAAGATATTCTTTTAGTCCAAATTTATGTTGATGATATTATATTTGGCTCTACAAACAAGCGTCTGTGTGAGAAATTTTTAAAAATGATGAAGAACAATTTGAAATGAGCATGATGGGTGAATTAACTTTCTTCTTAGGATTACAAGTTAAACAACTCCCTATTGGCATATTTATTAACCAAGCTAAATATACACCTGATATGATTAAGAAATTTGGTATGGAAAATGCATCATCTTCAAAAATTCCAATGAGCCAAATGCTTAATTTAGATAAAGATGAAAGTGGGAAGAAGGTTGATATCACTAATTATAGAGGTATCATTGGATCACTTCTTTATCTTACTACTAGTAGACCTGATATTATGTTTTCGGTATGCATGTGTGCACGTTTTCAAGCTGATCCTAAAGAGTCACACTTTATTGCTGCCAAGAAGATCCTTAAATAGCTAAAAGGAACACAAAATGTGGGCTTATGGTATCCAAAGGACTCTCCTTTTGAACTAATTGGTTACTCAGATGCAGATTTTGCAGGTTGCAAAATAGATCGAAAGAGTACTAGTGGTACATGTCAATTTCTAGGTGATAGGTTAGTTTCATGGCATAGCAAGAAACAACAATCGATAGCTACCTCTACAACTGAAGCCGAGTCTGTAGCTGCAGGAAGTTGTTATGCACAAGTATTGTGGATGAGGCAACAACTTAGAGATTATAGAATAATCCTAGGTCTAACCCCCATTCATTGTGATAACCAAAGAGCCCTAGCCATGACTCAAAATCCTGTTCTCCATTCCAGAACCAAACATATTGACATTAGATACCATTTTCTTCGTGACCATATTCAAAAGAAAGATATCTTCACCAAAGCGCTCAATGAACAACGCTATATCACTTTGAGAAGTGAACTAGGTATGATTGATTTAAACGCGTAATCATCATGCATCATATTTTATTAGACATATAGTTAAGGGGGAATCCACCTTATTAATGTCCAAAAAAAAAAAAATATTTGTTACAAGTTATCAAATTTAGGGGGAACCTTCAAATTGTACTTGAACATATCTGTAAGTGTCAATAATCAAAAACTTTCATATGCATAGATCATCAACGCTCAGTATTATTTGTGCATAATATGTTGGACGCTCAAACATAAAAAGGTTTTTAATCCCAAGCGTCAGCATAAATCTTATAAGTGGCATATGTTAGATGTTGAACTTATTCCATTCAACACTTAATATAAAATTATTTATAAAATTCATGCATAAATGTTACACATTTCTTGAAGTAGTGGATAGACTCAAAAGTCTATTTTGGAGTCTATTCACGCACTTCTATCACATCAAACCAAAGGGTAATCATTAATTTTAAAATGACGGTTCAGTGAAAGGACGTGCCTACCTACACTACAGTGGTTTTTGGGAGCGTGCTCCCCACACTGAATATTTCAACCCTTTTGAAATTCAAAAAGGTAACCGCAAAAGTAATCGCGAATGTCAAATTAATTTTGTATTTATCCAATGCAGTTTCCACATTTTTCGCACCTATTTTATTGGAATTTTCAGCACAAATTTAATTTTACTTAAAATACGTCCAAATATTAAATAAGCAGTTAATTCTCACTCATCTATAAATTCAAGAAATTGCAGAAGTATTTTCTTTTATCATTCATATCTTCTAAAGAGCTATCTGCAAAAATTCTCTCTCTCTCTCAAAGTTAACTGCTTCCAATTTCTTCAAACCTCTTTAAAAATGGCCCCTAAGAAATCTTCAAAATTTGTTGCTACGTCTTCTTCATAAAATCCCCAGGCTGAAGTTCATGTAAATCCAGGTTTTTTGGTTGATTGGGATTATCTTTACTCCCAACAACATTTTCCAGTTCGTAGTATCTTTCTCTCCTTTGAACAACAAAATCTGAAGTTGATAATGAACAGTCATTATCAACTTCATCTAGAGGCTCTCAAAGAATTCTATGAGAATTCCTAACTTTTTGATGATGGTCGTTCTATCACGTATTTATTCCCGGAGTTTCCCGACACTGTTTTCACCCTTACTTCAGAACTTATTGCCGACTTCTTTCAACTTTCCAATAAAGGGATTTTGCCCTCTGACGTCGGTGTTAGAGATTTCTCTATAGTTTGGGAACACATGAAATTACGAGAAGATTCGTCTTATTCTCACAATTTCAAGAAAAAAGAGTTAAAGACAAAGTATCAAATAATGGCGGACATCTGCGCTAATGTTCTTGAGTGCAGAGTAGGATCGTTTGACAAGATTAGCCATATGCAATTTTAGATGATGGTGGCTATTGCTAAGAATTGCGAAATTAACTGGCCTAGGTTTATTTTTGAGCTTATTGTATCGATGTTGGGGAAGAAGCCTCCCACCAAACCCTATGGCTTAGTATTAAGTTATATTCTGTATTGCAATGGTCATGTTCCAAGCGCTGGGACTGCCGTTCCAAAAGAAAAGTTTTTGGGTAAGAAGATGATTTCATCCCTTCTTCACCCCGCTGCTGTTGGTGGAGCTGCATTGCCCAAGGAAGAATGGTCTAGACGCAAAGCTGAAAAGCTGAGCAAAAAGAAAGAGGAAAAAGCCCTTCACAGGATTGCTACAACTGAGCTTTATGAAGATTATCCTGAGTTAGCTTCTCCCACTGAAGAGCGCCCAACAGATGTTGTATTGGGTTTGAACGTCAAGAAGTCCAAGGCTACTCCTCAAGCGCCTTCCAAGAAGTCGAAGAGGAAGAAACCATCATCCCCTTCTCCCTCACCCATTCATTTCGAGAAGGACGTTGAGGAAGAAGAGCAAACAGAAGCTCTTAAGCGGCAGAAAATAGTTGGATCAATTCCTGCTGAATCTGAGGTAATTTACATCACCACCGCTAGTGAAAAATCTGTCTCTTTAACACACCAAAAGATTCGCACTCCAGCAGCTAGAAAGCTAACTGATCCTCATGGTATTTCACAGTCAAGTGCCCTATTGAGCGCTCCTGTAGAGCCAAGTGCAGAATCTATTCGAGCTTTAGACGCTCAAGAACCATCAGCTTCTCAAGCCGATTTGCAAAAGGAACCTGAGGCTAGTGAACCCCAAGTTCATCCTGTAGAGCCCATTGCTGAGACTAGCGCTCAGGGTAAGAAATTTCTTTTACCAAGGCCTTCTCTCGATTTTCTACCTTATGTAGAAAATTTAGTTCTTAAGGTGTGTTTCTTTCTTTCAGTTCCTTCAGATGTAGATGTTGAAGCAGACGCTCCTGTACCTGTTTCTGAGGGCATGCCAGTGGAATTTGATATGGATCTTTCAGCAGTTGTGGCCATAGCTCAAGAAGTTGTTGCAGACTCTGAAGGTGATCTCCTATACACTGTGGGTGGATCAGCCACTAGGCATTGGGTGGATCAGCCACTAGGCATTGGGTGGTGCTAGAAAGAGGCATAGACCATTCCGCTCTCCCTCTGACTTTACTCAATGAAGACTTTGCTCCATATGAGGACATTGAAGAAGCCTATGTCCATGCCGAACATTGTATTCAAGAAGCAATTGAGTACGATGCCTTCTTTAATTGGATTCTCTTTGATACCGAGTTGTGAGACGCTCAGAAAGATGAGCTCATTAGAATTGCATCCGAGGATCCAGTGCCTCCTCAGAAAAAATCCAAGAGGACTACAAGGTCTAAGTCTTCTAAATCTAAGTCTTCTACCAGTACTGCAGAACCGAAAGTCCCCAAACAGACTTTAGCTGATATTCATGCTGATATCTCAGCCTCTAAACCTTCTAAGCCCCAGAAAGCTCCCGAGCCCATGAAGAGGACTCTAGCTGAGATTGATTCTACTTACTACAATGATCATTTGCACAGTGAACCAGAGGCTAGGCCACCGAGGAATGAGACGCTCAACTTTTATGATAACTATTCTCGCATTCCTCAGAGTCCAAGTGAGAGATGCTCAACAAGCTCGGCTACTCTCACTATCCTGAGACAGTCACCCATTACTCCAATCTTGAGAAAGCAAAGCCCCTCTGCTTGTGGAAAGCTAAAGAAATAGCAATTCCTGACAAGCCTGCAGATTTGAAGCAAATGATCTCTCGAGAAGCGCAGCTATACTTTGAAAGATTGTGGCTTGGAGATTACAGTCCAGCCCTCCAGCGCTTCCGTGCCTTGAAGGACATTCACGATCGCGGATTTAGTGCTATCATCGCATCCGGATCAGAATGTCTTCTTCAAGAAGCTGAATGGGTCAAGGCATATGACTTGAAGCGCCATACTATTAAAGAAATGATCGCTAGCCTAGTATTGTTAGATCAAGCTATTCATGATAGACGCAAACGCATTGCCCGATATTGTCTTGATTCTCGCATCCAGTGCCTCAAACCTATTCTATCTTTGCCTGATATTGGACAACCTGTGGAAGCATCCCTTCGCCAAGCGGTCGTTGAGCTCAGTTAGTCCAAACTTGTTCCAGAAGTGAACAGCGCTCCCAGTGGTGAATCTTCAAGCGCTAATGTGGAAATAGACACTGAGCAGCGCTATAAGTTTCTCTTTAATAGAATGAGACTCAGAGACACTATGCAACTATTCGACCGCATCTTTACTCAGCACGTTGTCACAGCTTCTGGAGCCTCTATTAATGCCTTCTCAGGCTTTATCTTTTTAGATTCCTATCCCCAGGAGGTAAGCGCTCATTACTAGAGGATAATTGACTTACTCGAAGGTCATTGTAACCCAGCGCTTACTCAAGCCATCTTGCCCTAGTTGGAGGACTATTGCAAGCTCTACATTTCTAATCTTCCAGACTTGCCAGCAGACAGGTTGCTATTCTTCAGCAAGGAGAAAACCGATGACTTTCTGTTCTTTATTCCAGGGTCAAGCGCCAGGTTAACTCCAGTTCATCCTATTGATGCTATTGGTCCAATGTGGGTAGCTGCCAGAGAAAGCCCACTTTCTGTTTTGTTGCAAGAATTACTCCAGCCCTCTACTTCGGAAAATATATCTTAGCTGGATGTTATGCCAACAACGGGAATGATTCCTGCAGAAATCACTCTAGAATCATCTCTGATTCCATCGTGGCAGTGGCTCTCACAGTTTCGTCAGCTCTTTTCTTCAACGCGACGTCTTGCAAATTCTGCCTTTGAGTACAAGGATACTCTTGTTCCTGTTGTCTGAGAAGCGTCTTCTGAGGAGGACGTGGAGTCAATATTCGAGGAAGAAGCCCCTATCAGCGCTCTCATTCCAGTTCATGATGACATTTCAAGCGCTTCGGCAAATGAAGCTAAAATGGATTCTGCAGAAGTCCATGCTCCAAATGCTGCTCTTCCAAAAAAGGAACCAACTATTGTTTCGGAGGAACCTCTCAAAAGAGATCCAGCGCATGGTAAAGAGGTTGCTTCCAAAGAACCTTTGCCCACTCAGGCGCATTCCTCCAGTGACTCTGAAAGTGATGATGATCCGGACGCTCAATATTTCCGAAAAGCGGTTAAGAATTCTGTTGCTCATATCCAAGGTTTTTGCCCCCGTATAGAAAAGCAAGGCAAATCAACGCTTTATCAAGTAGAAAGACTTCTTTCCGATGACATGCGCAATCCCAACAATCTTACTATTTTATTAATGAATAGTGTAGCGCCGCTTGTCAACGAACTTTCAAACAACGTCACTCGGTCCCTTGCCGAAAATGCAACTGCAGCCGCTATTGCTGCTTAAGTCACTCTTCTGATTGATGGGGTTAAGCTCTTACACAGAGAAGTATCTGAGCTTCGTTTGTTACAACCTCAACCTCTTGATGCTGATGTCAAGAAGGGGGAAGAGAAAGAAAAATCCCAGTCCAAAGCGTCCATCTCTAAAATAGATAACAAACACTGGCGATCTATGTTCGAAGAAATAGTGAGCATAAAGAAAATGCTTACTAAACAGAGAAAGCCTAGATACTATCAAGGCAGACGCTTGCTTCCGGACTTAGACGTTGATTTCTTAGAGAGTATGGGTTTTCATCCATATGCCGGACCGGTTAGAATACCTATCAACTGGAAATCCACCAAGGATAGAAGACAAGATATTTACCATGACTTTATCCAAGAACTTGGAATCCCTCCGAGGGATTGGGTGGAAAGATTAATGGAGCTGAATGAAAGCACTAAAGAAAGAAGACATGACTACAATGAAGTTCAGCATACAACCATGATAGATGTTGATAGACTTTTACTGGACTTAGCAACTGAAATCTTTCGAGAAGAGAACAGAAAGAGACAGAATAGATGATCGCTTACATTGCTTTATATATTTCTGTTGTTGCTTTCTTTAATTATCTATCTTTAGTGTAAATCATGTATGCTTAACTCTCTTATATGAATGAATAAAATGATTTATCGCTGAAACAACTTGTTGAGGCTAATCTAACTTTAGCTAACTTAACTAACTTTCCAAACGCTAACTTATGATCTCTTTTCACTTTTCTTTGAACTCTTAATCTATAAAAGAGTTATAAGAGTTAAGGTCGTGACATCATGAAAAAAGGGGAAATTGTTAGGAAATTTCTTGTTAGATGTTTTGATGATGACAAGATAGGTTTCATGTTAGACCCCAAGGATATGTAAGGTTATCTTTTGATAGAATATGTATAAGCATTTAAAAGTTAGCAAGTTGTAATTTTTCAGTTAAGGCATTTGATCTTTATAGCTTTAGACTAGTATCTAGCGCTTGAGCTAAGATAGAATTTTAGGTGAGTCTATCAAGGTGAAATCGAAGATCAGCGTCTAAAGACTTTGAAGATGAGAGATTCATTAAGCAGCTGTCAAGCGCTTATGAATCAATTCAGGATGACTTTTGTGTTTAAGCGCTTGTCATCACCTGAAGTTAATCCCAAGTTAATATGTTATTAAATGCAATCAACGGAGATTTATTTCCAACGGAAAATAAATTCAAATACATTAAATGCTTGATAAGAGCATTAAATGTGATAAGGACTATTGAAGGTACGGATGTGCCTTCCCCATTGGCTGTCAACTCAAAGTTGGTCTGCTACCCACTCTATGCAGCAGAATTTTCAGAGATGTCAGAAAAAGACTAAGTCACGCGCCTCGTGCTTCTCACGCCCCTGCTTGTGTCCGACAGACAAATCCTGAGAAAAGTCTATAAATAGATACTCACAGCTCAAACCTAAATACCGAGAATTATTCACTTACGCTGTTGAAATCTATATCCAACTATTAAAGCTGAAATCCTCCATAGCCAAAATTTAGTTGAGCTTAAACATCTCTACAGCCAAATCAATATCTCTTACCTCTTCATAGAAGAACCTAACCTTTCAAAGAGATATTACCAAAGTGTTTGAACTTTTTAAATCAAACAAAACCGTGATAAAAGCCCATCAACCTCTTTCGTCTGTGTGACGAAGTTGTTGAAGACAAAACATTATTTCTGAGTGAGAAAAGCATTGTCAGTAGCAGATCTTAACTGAGTTGAAATCTGTGTGATCAGGGAACTCGAGATCAAGCCTTCATCAATTTGCTATTGTGTAGAAGTTGTCTGTGTGAAGCTTTGGGATTCATTTTTAGTGAATTCCTCCTGTGTGGAAAGGAGTAGAAGGACGTAGCTGGGGTTACACAAACTCAGTGAACCTTACACTTCTTGTGTCTTATTTATTTACTGATTTACTGTTTATATTTATATATACTAACTTTTATCTTGAAAAAGACAAGTGAATTAGTTAAGTGTCTATTTGACTAAATCAAATGCTAAGCAACTAAAAACACTCTCTGTGATGCTAAAGCTTTCAAAAGAGAAGACTCTAAAATCATTCCGCTGTGCTAACACTGATCAAAGAACTGAACGCTTGAACCTATTTGGTTACAATATTCAAATCTTGAAGTCTAAGTTAACTTTCTAAAAATAGTCTTAAATAGACGCTCAGTCAAGCGCATACTTTTCAAGCGTCGAACAAATTTTAATACGAATAATTTTTGAAGTTGAAAAAGACTTCAGAGTCTATTCAACCCCCCCTCTTTTCTAGACCCTTTCGTATGCCACTTGGGACCAACACTAAACATGAGACAATGACGATGGATGGAGTTACTTGAAGATTAAGATTGCTCAATTCAGTACATCTAAGCAAAGCTAACGTGGTAGCAGATGCCTTAAGTCACAAAGTCAAAGTGGCCCAGCTTATTGCTATTGGCTACAGTAGAATCAAATAAGATAGTCTATGCTCTACAAAGGATATGGTGCAAGTAACTTCGAGGAAATGTTTGGTAACATCTCGATGACACCAGCGATTTTTCAAAGGATTAGAGAGGCACAAGAAAAGGATAAAGTACTTCAAAAGATTAAGTCGAATGCATTGGGCCTATCAAGGACTAACTTTGTGGTAGATGGTGATGGGATGTTAAAATACAAAAATAGAGTTTGCATTCCAAAGGAAGAAGAATTAAGGCGAACCATCTTAGATGAAGTGCATAAGTCTAACTATACGATTTATCCCGGGGGTAATAGGATGTACCGATGATAAAAGTGTCCGTTTGAGACATGTTCAGGCGCGTGGCTATTACTCAAGCGCGTGAACTGCTTTAGTCCTTTTTCCCTAAAATTCAGCTGGTTCTGATTGGATAGGAGTAGGTTTGAACTTTGAAATTTTGACAGTCTAGTCAAAAGGTGGCTTGTCCACAAGTCACAATAGCTTATCACATTTAATGCTCTTATCAAGCAATTAATGCATTTAAATTTTTTTCCCGTTGGAAATAAATATCCATTGATGATTGCATTTAAGTCCTTTATGACTTGAGAGTTTATTTCAGGTGAATCCCTTCTTTTGAACGCTTGAACAATCTAGCACTTGATTCATAAGTCCTGAAACATATCGTTAGCGCTTGACGGACGCTTAAGAACAAATCTTCATCTTTACTCGATTTCGGACGCTTGATCGTCAACTTCATATTTGGTAGACTCACCTAGAATTTTATCAAAGACTTGGTATCTAATACTTGGTCCAAAATCTACAATGATAAAAATTACAAGCCTAACAAAATACAACTTTTAGACGCTTACACAAATGTTCTAATAAAGTATAAACTTACATTTTATTTGGGGTCTAACATAAACACCTAATTGTCATCATCAAAACTTTAACAAGAGAATTTCCTAACAGGTTTGCATTTCATCGTTAACATCTAGAAAGTCATGGCGACGTTGCTAGACATCGACCGATGACCAATAGGTGCCTTAGATTAATATGGTGAAATTAATTCAAGGCCTTATTAATTATTTAGACACTTAATTTAGCCTTTGGACTATGAACTATTGCTAGCTTATTAATGAGCCTAAGGGGTCACACACTAACTTAGTGTAGTACCTATTTTCTAAGTTAATTCTCTGTGAATTAATTGATAGACTAATTAATTGAAATATATTTATTAATCAAAAAAAGGAATAAATTAATTAAGTGGTCTTAATTAATAAGAGTCTTGATTTAGTATTGGAGTATTAAATTAGAGATAACTAATTAATTAATTAGTGGCCTAATTAATTAATATATGAAAGAGAAAATAATATATATATATATATATATATATATGCAGATACACAAGTTAGGCGTGTATATATATGTGTGTGAAAAATGTTTGTCTTGTTCAATAAGTCATCACATTTATATGTACGTCTATATATATATATTATATGGATCTAAATATATATGATAAGATCAATTTGTTGGGAAACATACATATAGCCGGACTAGGCACATCGGAAATTTAAAATTTAGTTTCTAGGATTTAAACATATGATTTTATTAATCCTACGGGCTTATCATGTATCATAGACTTACGCATCTTTACAC
The DNA here is from genome assembly GCA_019426215.1 of Buddleja alternifolia. NCBI lineage: Eukaryota > Viridiplantae > Streptophyta > Magnoliopsida > Lamiales > Scrophulariaceae > Buddleja > Buddleja alternifolia. Next base: position 25,624,927 of record CM033399.1, on the reverse strand, counting down.
TAGTTACATAAAAGTTAAATAAAGAAGATCTTACCTTATTCAATTTTTCGTACAAATCGAAGGGTTTCTTCTTTATTAATGTAAGCTCTCTAGCTAGCTCTTTGTTCCTTGAATCAACCGCCTTGTTTCTTTTCTTGATGAAAATTTCGAATTCCTCCACCAAAATTCACCCTTGATTAGATTCTTGATTCACTTTAGAGACTCAAGTATTTCTCCTTTAAAGTTGATCCACACCCTGGATGCTGATACCCGCTCGTTTATAATCTTTAGCTAGGTTGATCTATAAACGTTTATTCTAACTTTAAGGCATAGTGTATCGGATTAAGGTGAAAGCAAAAACTACTTCTTTAAGTAATTTGGATGAGTTCTTGAATTCAGGATCTTGATGGTAATCAAGAACTGAAGAACAATATGTGAAGAGATAGAAGGGAATGAAGGGGTGAAATTTTCGTCCAACACTCCAGTTCTTTCCCATGTAGAACTCCTCTACATTAATTCTTTTCCTAGTAGGAGCAGAAGACTACTTATTTGCTAAGTAGAACTCTTTTACTTTGATTAGTTTACTCATATAAGGTAGATTCCTATTTATTAAGAACCTTATACTTATCTAGTAGGAATCCTATTCCTATCTTTAAAAGGAATTTTTTCTCTCCAAGAAATCTAATTTTCATCTAAAAGAAAATTATTTAATTATTTCTTCCATGGATTTCGACCAAGGTCTATTAAAATAATTTTTTAATAATTAATCCACCATACTAGATTAATTAAAATTCACTTTCAATTAATTTGGGCTTACCCAATTAATTAAATGCTTCCTAGACTTTTACCAAACAACTTTTGGGCATTAACTAAATTAATCCAATTAACTTAATTAAATATTTATCTAACTATTGAATAAATAAAAGTCTCTATTTAATTAATTCATGTAATTAATATTATAGTTTAACCACTTTGAATTAAATTTTTTAGTCAAGAAATTGATTTGTCCGAGTATTGTGCGTGACTCTTTAGGTTCACCTGCATACTAGTAGTGGGTTTATAACTTTTATGATTTAATTTGGACAATTAAATTGTCTCAATTAATTAAACACTTTTAATTAACCATCTTATTATTTAATCTCCATTAAATATAAGACAGCCAAAAATCAAAGAAAAGTTTCTAGCTACTTATTTTGAAGACCTAGATGTAGGCGATTCAAAGTGAACATTTCCAATCGAGCATTCCATTCAAGTAAGTTTCTTCCATCATCTAATTTTCCAATTGAAATAATAATTGAGGAATCTTATTGGTCGAGATCTTTGTAAATTCAATCTTAATAATTCAAGTACGTTCGACTAGTGATTAATTAATTCAAGAAACTCATTTCTTAATTAATTACTTACTTGCCTTGGCCAAGGACTAACTCAGTCAAACCACTTAGAATATTATAGGAAGTTCTTTTGTTCATCTAGAAAAGTGATGGATTCTTTGTTATCAACACCAATCTCCATATACGAGTCACTACACCCAATTACCAGTTCATATGTGTCCTTGTAAAAGAACTGGCACATGAGTCAAAGTGCAGTGAGTCAATATACAAGATTACTGTGATGACTCAAGTCACCGAATTAATCTTGCACTATCGTGATTAAGAAACTCCTAATTCGATATATATATATATATATATAGAACTAACTCTAATTTAGAAAGTTTTAGTTAGGATGATGATCAGCGAACTTGTTCTTAACAAGCACCCACGTATGTTCATTTGTGTCAACTACACTAATGTCTATAAAACAAGATATTCTCTAATTAAGAGTGCACATCATAGGTGCAAGTGTATCCAAATTATCAATGTCCCAGCTTGATAATTCTATGACTTGGACGGTATTTAGAAATCACAACCTTAGAAACTTGTTTTATGATATCCATCCAATGAGATGTCAAGTCCCATGGCTATGTGTAAATTCTAGGGATTTCACATACAATTATAAACAGTATAAACATAAGATGAAGATTTGCCTTTTCTTAATATAATGTAAAATGAAATTGTTTATTGCAAGACTAGATAAAGAAAGTCTATCTAGGATTGGCTCGCAGGGCACTAGTCTAACACAATTTAATTAATTACTTGACTAATTAGTTATATGGAAAGATCTATTACTTAATTAGTGGATCTAATTAACTAAGAGAGATAATTAAGAAAGGGAATACGACAGGAATTAAAGTCTAATAAAATAATATATATATATATATATCACAATATATGTATATATATATTAATAGAAAAAATTACTTAAAAAACCCTTAAAATGAACTTTTACATCCAAAAAGTCCATGATAATTTTTGTCAATCCAAAAAGACCCACTGCATCAACTTTTCATTCCAAAAAAATTTAAAACATATATTTAAAGATAAATACCATAGTTAAATTAAAATAAATTATATACCAATATTTTTAAAAAATAAAATAATATTACAAAATAAAATTCGTATTTTATGATTCATCAATTTGAAAGATATAAAACAAAACGATGCCAATAAGAAAAAATAATTGGTCAATGAATAAATGATTGGTAGTTTGTCCAAAAAGTTGTTAATCCTCACTTTTGGAGTTTTTGGAATGATTACCATGTGCTAATTAATGTGTTATATTATATAGTATGTATGTATATGCACGCCTAAAGAGGCATGTGAATGATGGGATAATGCCGTGAGGCACTATCATGCATATGTGTGTGCATACATATTGTTAGGAAATTTTATGTTAGATATTTTGATGATAACAAGATAGGATTTTATATTAGACCCCAAAAGAATGTAAGTTTATGCTTTCATACAAAATATGTATAAGCGTTGAATGTTTATTATTTTTTTAGGCTTGAATTTTTATCTTTAAAGATTTTAGACTAAGCATTGGGAAACTCAATTGCTGATAGAATTCTAGTTGAGTCTATCAAAGAAAGTTGAAGATCAGCATCTGAAGTCAAATGAAGATGAAAATTGTCTTAAGCGTTTGTCAAACGCTAAAGACATTTCACGATTTCTGAATTAGCGTCCAAGCAATCAAGCAACCAAGATTCACCTGAAATAAATTCTGAAGTCATGAAAGACTTAAATGCAATCAATAACATGCATTTATTTCCAACAAGAAATAAATTCAAATGCATTTAATGCTTGATAAGTGCATTAAATGTGATAAGGAATATTGACGTACGGACAAGCCATCATTGACTAGACTGTCAGAGTTCAAAGTCTGCCACATCCAATCGGTGCAGCAGAATTTCAGGAATGTCAGAAAAAGGAGCTATCACTCACCGAGTGTTACACATGCGCTAACATGGGTGCAACAGACAAATCCTAAGAAATGTCTATAAATAGGACCTTTCAGCAAACCCTAATTACATAAGATATACAGAATAAAATACGTAGAAACTTTGTTGAAATCCTTCAAGCTTTTCATAAATTCCAAGAAAAGCTTTCAAATCTCCATATCAAAATCCTTCAAGCTTTTCATAAATTCCAAAGACAGTCATCAATATCTCAAACATCTTATATATAAGAACCTATACTACTATTAAGATATTCCAAGTTGTTTGAACTTCCAAATTAAACTTTCCATAGTGACAAAACCCTCCAACCTCTATCCTCTGTGAAGAAGAAGTTGTGTTTCAAGTATTATTTCTGAGTGAAAGAAGCTTGTTGAAAAGATCTAAGTAAAGTTGAAGTCTGTTTGATCAATCAGCTCAAGATCATCTTCATAGGTATTCATTATTTGTAGAAGACATCTTTGTGAAGACTTTGATAATCATTTAGTGGATTTCCTCTGAGTGCAAAGGAGAAGAAGGATGTAGCTGGGATTACATCACCTAGTGAACCTTTCATATCTTGTGTTATTTACTTTACTATTCTATTGCTTTCTCTATCATTTGCACATTATTCTTTAAAAGCATTAAAATTTGTCAAGCGACTAATTGTCAAACTGAACGCTAAGTAACAAAATCATTTTTGCTAGGCTAACCTGATTAAGTGATCTACGCTTTACCCTACTTTGGTAATTGCACTAAGTCTAAGTTATCTCCATCCTAGCGCTTTGCTTTCTAAGCATTCAAATTATTTTAACAGGCAAGAACAATTTTTAAGTTAAAAGAAAACTTTAGGTCCATTGAACACCCCCCCCCCTTCTAGACCCTTTTTGTATGCTACTTGGGACCAACAAGTGGTATCTGAGCGGTTGAAGTAGAAATGTAAGCGCTTCCAAGCGTAACTGCTTATTTAGATCCATTTTTCAGAAATTAGTTGCTTTTTGAAAAATCATTTCATCACATATCATGGCTTTTACAAAGATGCCAAAGTTGCTTTTATATATTTATGCTCATGTGATAAAGAATTGTGTGATGTTTTTTCAGATGGCCCCATTCAGATTCTTTAAGTTATAACTAGAGCTCCTGGAGTAGTTGAAGCGACTCTAGATGGTTATGTTGAGAAGCCTAAGATAGAATGGACCACTGAGGATTGTAGAAGAGCAAGTTTGGACAATGTTGGATGTAAAGCTCTCTACTCAGCATTGAATGATAATGAGGGATTATTCAACAAAATAAAGTTATGTGAAACCTCAAAGGAAATATAGGATAAGTTGGCTACTGTGTGTGAAGGATCCATACATGATGTTGGTAAAAATTGTCAGTCAGATAATATCACGTGATTTACCACGTGGGGAGGGAATCCGGTCCAACACATGAAAAACTAGGTTGGGGTTGTATTATGTATATATTGCATTCATTGTTGTGTGAGCTGTCTAAGTAGTACCCGAAGTGATGGGATCAAGTCAATTCGTAGTTCTTTGGTGGAATTACTCTCAGAAGTAGCCAGTGAATTTTTGGGGGTAGATAATAATGTCATTAGCTCCTTTGGGGGTATATATAGGACTAATGGTGGGCTATGGGCCATGATCTAAGAACTTAGCGCTAGCCCATCAGACTATTCATTAAACCCAATACTTGGCTATTTGATAGTAAAATAGCCTAATTACTTTTATAGCCTCTTGAACATAACAGGCCATATTTAAAATAGGCCGCCAGCTTTATAGGCTTGACTATTATATCAACCGCGAACGTGATCCACGGGAGGCACCCCGGCCCGAGCTGGGGTAGATTAATTACCATAACACCCCTAGACATTTTCGGTGCACATCGTAATGCCCCCACTCCCGGGTGTACCATATAGGATACCCGTGAGTAGAAATATGTATGGGTGTATGGCAAACTTTGTCGTCTCATGGGGTCTAATGAGTCACCCCTATGAAAGGGGATATCTTAAGTGTTATCTGGAGGCAATGTAGGTGTCGACTTAAGGCTACACCCGCAGCTACCTTGAGATCTGACACCTCAGGGTCGAGCGCCACGAGTTCAGATGCCTCGGAGTCGAGTGCCATGAGGTCGGACGCCTCAGGTTCAGGCTCCGAGACGCTGGATGCCTCGGAGTTGATCACCTCGAGGTTGGATACCTTGCAATGCCAAAGTGTGCAAGGTATTTCGATTTAGGTACGTATTTCATGTCTTAGGGAGAGCTCTTAAGTTATGAACCTCTACCCTACTTGACTAAGAACCTCAGAGTGGTTATTAAGTTAGCTGACAAGGAACTTTAGAAGAATTTTAGTTCGTGAGATGTGCTTCAAGTACACCTTTATTTGTGAGACACGCCTCATAAAGGGGGGTGCATGTCTGGCCTAAGGGGAGGCTTGCATCTCGCCCATAGGAAGTTTGTCGTCTCAGAGGAGACTTAGAATTTTGAGGCCTCTATTTGTGGTTTCAGCATCCCAAAATGGACCTATAATTTTTGCTCTCAATCCGAGAATTTACACTCCAGATGGGACTTGAAATTTATTAGACGGGCCTTTGCCCTGAGGTGAGGGGATAAGGTCTTTGGCCTCGAGGCATAGGGGCATGGTCTCTTGCCTAGAGGTGAGGGGGCAAGGGCCTTCGCTCGATGGTAAGTGTGCTAGGACCTTTTCCTCGAAATGAGGGGGCAAAGTCTTTGGCCTCTAGATATGGTGGCAAAGGCATTCGCTCCATGGCGAGTGGGCTAGATCCTTTACCTCAAAGTTGTTGGGTTTTTACATATAAAACGCAACGAAAATTTAAATATCCCACAGTAGTTCATCTCCGATTTCATGGATTCAAATTGTGGTTTAGAAAATATGTACATTTTTTCGCGTAATTGGATTTCTGAACCAGCTTTGTGATCCTTTTTCGAACAATAAATCTGCTACTGTCTCTAAATCACCACAGCGGAATTGAAGCAAAAAATTCCTCCGTTTTCTTCCCCTTGAAGATGGCTAGAGAGAGAGAGAGGTTGGAATACTTTGACTTGGAGAAAAAGTTAATGATTGAGGCTTAGGTTAATTTTCACTAAGTAGCATATTTATACTACACTAGAAAACAAATAACCTAACTAACCAAGCCTATGGATGCCCACTTGGGCGTTTTTAATGCCCTTCGAGCTTTGTCCAATTGTGATTTTATTTTTTAATATTTTTTTAATTAATATTATTTATCCAATAAATAAATTAATCAAATAACTAATTAATTCCATGTTAATTCTATAATTAATTTCCATAAATAAATTAATTAACACATTAACTTAATTAATTAATAAAATCATCTAATGATTAATTAATTAATTATTAGCGATATCCAATACCGAAAATTCTCTCAAGTCTAATTCCATAATTTTTCCTTTGTAATTCCTTTAAGCGTGGCTCTTTAGGTTCGTCTCAAAAGGCAATTGGGAGGAAACCAAAGGGGTGTGGGTAACACCAGTCCAGTGACCCACATCGTATCCCAATTGAGAACGAACCAATAGGATCATTCCAAACCTTTCACGCTATGAATACCGTACGAGTATAAACCCTTTATTCATATATCTCAGTCAAGTGAGAGTCATGGTTCAGTCAAACTCAGAAAACTTGACCATATGCTTAGCTCATAATGAATCGAGGTTACTGAGTATCTCTAATGCTTTGGCCAAAGTCTTTTGACCTCACTCTTTCATGACTGCATAGGATACTTAGCTCATTCACTAATGAGAAAATAAATCTCATTTTGCTAATCAGTTAAGATTGCTACTTGCCCATCAAGCCGCACTTCGAGTTCGACCCCACCAACGGATGAATTGGATGTAACTACTCTAATGACATACTTGATGTCACAAGCACATCTTCAACATGATTCCTCAAGTCTAAGGTTCACGCGTACCTATCACAACTTATCAGTTTTGTCATTGACTATCAGTGAGTGAAAATCCATGTGACAAAACTGATGCGAGCCGTGTTTGAACACATCAGTCTAACTGAGGTGTCTATGACATAAGTTCCCACTACCATGCTCATAGTGTTCGACTGGAACTTCTCTGTCAAAACTCCTATCATACAACTTTATCTAGTAATGATGTCCAGTTCATACTTTCTTCGACTAGCGAACCATTTTAGATATTAAGGATCAAACTCTTCTAGTGCCATTCTCCTTAACCCATAGGGAGTAAAATGTTCGCCTTATTATCAAGGACTTTACGTTGTTTACTAAGCCTTACGAATGCCTATAAGAAAACAACATGAAATGGCTTTTATTAATATAATAATATTTAGTTACAAATCAATGTCCTATAAATCTGTCCTATTTATGTCATTTGAGGGCATATACACTAACAGAAGTAAGGGCCAAAGTCCTTGGCCTCTAGGTGTGGTGGTTGTTGTCCCCCTATTGTAGTGTTATATTTTTTTCCTATGGTCTTTTGCGCTTGTTGGATGTTCTCTCATGTCACACCCATGAAGTAGGTAGGACCACATGTCAAATTTCTCTTTCCCCTTAGGTAGGAGAGTCCATCATTTCAAGAGGGGGGTCGGTAACGAGCACCCGGAGGTGGGCGAGGGAGACACAAGATCAGAGGTTTTAAAAGCTCCCCACCCACTTTTATCGAAGTATAGGTGGGTTGGTGACTTTCACTCTCACACCCCTTCATATCCTCACTTTCTTAAAAAACGTTCTCATGGAATTTTTCTCCCTCTAGGAGCTCATTCCCTTAGCCAACCATGGGTAGAAGCCAAGATGACCAAGGTAAATTTGGAATTCTTAGTACTTGCTCATTATTTTGTAATGTCATGCTAGTAGTGTGATAAGTGGCTTATTTTTTCGCCAGCACTTCATTGATTTACTTCATAACCTCTCTGCGCTCATGGAGCATTTTTTTGGGGATCGCTGGGGTTTAGAAGAATGTATCTCTCTATTTGGGTATCTCATAGATGGGACGTAAATCCCGCTCTCAATGGGTAGCCTCGAGACGTTAGGACTCAAACACCGAGGGGGCACCGTATGGCGAGCAGCTGGGCACGAGGCGTTGCAATGCCTCGCGGTGGCTGCAAGACATTGTGCCTCGCGGCCAGTGCTAGGCATTGTGCCTCGTGGTCCAACTGTGAGGCTTGGTACCTCATTGGCTTTTTGACGGGCATCACCTTGTATCTTTTAATTAGGGGCGGGAATTATTTTCAATCCTCTTATGACTTGTGATCTTTTTGTTTGTGCTATCTTTTTTGATACCATATATGAATGATTTATTTCTAATTGAAACCCCTATTTTCATTTGACTAGGGAGCTCGTCTTCCTCTATGGCTTATAAGCTCTAGTGGTGTGTACCCCGTGGCTTCATGAGCACTAGGTCAATTGCTTGATTGTTTTACAATACCCCGTGGCTTCATGAGCACTGGCGGGATGTTGTGTGTCCCGTGGCTTCATGGTGTTTTGTTAGCTAGTTATTCTCTAGTGTTTTGTTAGCTGCTAGCCAGCGTTTAGCTAGCTACTTACTCATTAGAGTTTTGCTAGCTAGCTGCTCACTAGCGTTTTGCTAACTGCTAGCCAGTGTTTTGCTAGCTGCAAGTCAGTGTTTTGCTAGCGTATGTAAACCCACCGACTTGGGGGGTATTTTATATCAAGATTTGTATCCCACTACGTGGGGGTTAAGATAAAAGATGGGGCATTAGGCCCTACAAATCAGGGTGTCATCGTGTGGCGACCCCCGAAGAGGTTGCCTCGAGGCGCCTTCTTTTGGGGCGCTGCCCTGGAGCTTATTACCTCAGGGGTCTTTAACAGGAATGACTTGTGGCTTTCTTATATGCCTTTTGTACGTATCCATATACTTTATCTTACGGTCATTTTTTGCTTGTATGGCTATGAGCTAGTCGAACGTTGGCGGCATTCTTGTTTTTGACTTAGCATATAGTACATTTGTGAGCTACTCATTGGCCCTTCATAGGTTTTGAATAAGTCTTTTATTTTTCTAACCCCGTTGCCTCATGAGCTTTTTCGGGGTTCCAATGGTGGTGTTTCTTGTTATCGCCATGTGATTCCAATGGGTGCCAATGGTGGCACTACTATGCCCATGGCACGTTCTCCCATGCCAATAGTAGCGTTACTATGCTCATGGCACATTTTTTATGGAGCCTCAACCTCTCTCAACACCATTGAAAGGATTATAAGGTGGACAAGCCTCATTCGAGCCTTTGCTAGCTCATGGGACTTTCGTTGTTCTATCTATATTGACCTCTAATGGGGTCGTGAAATTATTAAATGAGCCTCGAGTTAAAACTTTTAGCTCCAAAGGGCAATGTTGATATGTTGTTCTTGTTAGCCTTTGTAACTTTCATTCATTCCTTTGATCTTTGTAAGACTACTTCTCACTTGTTGCTTTCATCTTATCATATCTTAGCTTAACTTTGAGTACGTCTTATTTTTTCTACCCCTGTGGTTTGGTTTGGTGGGTGGATGACCGAGCAGGGTTCCCTGCCCTCCACTTCATAGTGTTTTTCACTGAGAAACACTTGAAGGAGTAAGATACGTATGAGGTAGATGTTATCTTTTGCTAGTGAAAGGCTAACTTGAAGCTTGGTTTCGCCCTTTATTCATTCCTTCGAAAGAGCGGTGTGTTTAGTGGTACTATTCTTAGTGGCCACATTATATTTGGGGGCTCGAGTTGGCTCTTGTGTTTTTAGTTTTAGTGCTACAATGGTCATCACTTTAATTATTTTTGTATAACCTCAATCCAGAACCTTAATGGGAGTGGGGAGATCGTATGTGGAGCCTCAAACCCTCTCGATATTGCTGGAAGGATTATTAGGTGGAGCATCCTCGTTCCAGCTTTTGGTAGCTCGGAGGATTTTGTTGTTCCACCTCTATTGAACTTTAATGGGGTCGCGGATTATTGGATAATGCCTCTATTGGAGGCTTTTAGCTCCAAGGGGTCATGTTGATATGTTTCTTTTCCACCTATGTTGGCGAATGACACCAAGCCAAATGATGAAAATGATATTTATCGAGCACAAAAACATTTTTCCGACGCTTTTTACTATTTTTCCCCATTTAATTATCAATTTTTACCCTATTTCTATTATTTCTTTGCCTTTTTTTTATGCAAAAAGTAATATCAAATTATTAAATATATTTATGCCAGACACAAAAATATTTTCCCCCTATTTTTCAAGTCATTTTGATATTTTTAGATATTTTTGTTATTTTTTCATTTTTTTATGCCACAAATAAATTAAATAAATATTTTTCGGAAAATAATATTTTCGGGCATATTCATTATTTATTTATGCATTAGTAAGCCCTATTACAAAATTCTAGCCAAAACAATGATAAAATACTACTAAATTAAAAAGTGCACGTTCCTCAGCTTTTCAATGTCTACTCCTGTCACAAGTCTTTTTTTTAGCCTCTTATAGGGGGGAAGGGTGTTTGAGAGGGGGTCGGGCGACAGGTGCCTACGGTGGCCTAGCGCTGCCCAACGGGTGCCTAGCAACCCGGCAACATCTCAAGCACCAAGGTTGCTTGGTTTGGTATAGTTTTCACGAAAAACGAGCAAGCCGTTCTAGTGGGGAGTCTGAGCGAGCGTTGTGTCCCGACGTGTGTGTCCCGTTTGAAATGGCTCGATGCGATGGCGACAATATCTTCGCCTCTCAAGGGCAACCCGACGGGCATCAACGAGCTAATTTTAAGTCCTAGCAATGCCAAAGCAAGCATCCACACGGGTGGGTTCGGTTTCGATCGTGCGTGGGCTTGTGTTGGCAATGACATGGGCTCCTCCCCTCACGACCATGCGGGCTTGTGTGGGCATCATCGAGGTGAGGAAACTAGGTGAGCCGTTCCAGTGGGTAGCTTGAGCGAGCGATGTGCGTATTGGCTATTTGCTCGCGACGATGGCATCCCGTGGGCGTGGGGAGCTCAAGTTTCGAGTGCCAAGATGGTGCCGGTGCTCGGCATCGTGAGACGAGTCGGTTGCTACTGTGGTCTTGTGTGAGCATCATCGAGGTGGGGACACGAGCGAGCCGTTCCGATGGGTAGCTTGAGCAAGCGATGCATATTAAGTATCTCGCTACACCATGATAGAAATTTAAACCACTAAAGGTATAACAATATAGTGTGGGTATTTCATAACATAACCTTGTCTCTGTTTTTTATGTGTGGGGGAGGGGTCATTAGTTTGGGTATTATTGGTTGCGTATGTTTGCAATTCAACGTCCAATTTTTAGAATTATAGTGCCCCTCACTCTTTAGGATTTTTCTATATGTAGAATTTTTTATGAGGCTTGAATAGCCACTTGTGTTATTCATTGGTGGCATGAGGTGAATTATCACACTAGCCGTATTGATATAATCTCGGTCCAGAGTCCATATTGGAGGGGGGGGGGTAGTTTTACAAACCTCATTCCCTCATGGTGCAACTGGAAGGATTATAAGGTGAGCTAGCCTTAACCGAGTTTTCATTGCTTCAGGGGACTTTTGTGGCTCCACCTATATTAGCTTCTGTAGGGGCCTTAGGTTTTGTGAATAGCTTAGGTCAAAATCATTGGTCCTGAGGATCCTTTTTTTGGTGTTGTTAAGTCACCCGTTCAGTAATGTCATACACATTCATATGATAAGCTAGCATGTTATCAAATAAAACTAACATATACCACAATATAATGAGAAAGGTGCCTCTTGGCACTTAAAAGGTGGATAGCAATAGTTCAGAAATATTCTAACATTAATGCAAAATGTACGAGGGTGCACATGGGCATTTCAAAACTCAAGTAAAGGTAGGTGGTGCTCGTGGGCACCCTTATTTAATGCTTGGCCAATGGTGAGTTCTTACTTTCTACCAAGTGGCCTTGAAAGTACTAAGTGGATTACTTAGTTGTTTCCACATTGCCTTGCGGCCCTGGTGGGGTGCCTAAGGTGCTATTCAAGATATCTCCCACTAGGTGCCTTGTGGCTTTAGTAGGGTGTTACGAGTGCTTATGCAGCCCTTCCATGTTGTGTTGGACGCAATAGCCTACACCTCCTTGCCCCCCACTCCTTATTACTTTTTCCATGAGCAAAACATTTAGGAGCAAGGTTTTTATGGGGTCATTTATTATGAGCTATTGTTATTTTTTGTGTGAATTAGTCATCATTTTTAATAGTAGATTGTTATGTATAACCTCAATCTGGAGCGTACTTTGTATCGAAGGGGGGCTTTTTGTTTGTTAGAACCTCTACCTCTTTCTTATACTCCTAGAGGGGTTATAAGGTGTGAAATAGGGCCTCAACCAAAACTTCGTGAGTTCGGGGAGCTTCCGTCTTGCCACCTATATTGGCCTCTGAAAGGGGCCTTGTATTAAATTTTTTGCTTCGATCGGAAACATTGGTTCCGAGGAGCACTTAGTGGTGCGTTAAATCACTCAACATTCATCGTAGTATAAGCGTGTATTGTCATATACACATATGATGTCCAACATGTATAATGACATAGAAGGAGGTGCTCGAAGGCACCATAGGCGTTTGGCTTGTGGTCAACTCGATAGCATTCTAAGGGAAGCAGAAATTAAAAGCATAACTTTGTCTTGGTACCTCTTGATGCCCTATTAGGCATAGCAACTTTTTAAGTTAGGGGGTATCCCCAAGGAGTGGCTCTCTCATGCTTGATTTCCAATCCTGGCGCGCCTTTCTCCACTTTTGGCTCCCTTGCTCGTATCTTTTTTTTACCAAGGGTGACTTATCGGGGGTAACCTATCGGGGTCGACTCACTAGGGCTACTTACCGGGGGCAACTCACTGGGGACGATTTATCGGGGGTGACTCACCCGGGACGAATCACCGGGGGTGACTTACCGAGGGCCACTTACCGGCTATAGACTTCTTAAATCTACTATTGCGCAAATTCCTTCGCATTATTCCTGATAGCAACTCATGGTTGACATGTGGTACCTCAGACACTGCTGTGGAGAATCTCTGTACGTACTCTCTCAAGGATTCACCATCCTTTTGCACCACTGTGAATAGAAATGAGGCTGTCTTTGGATACTTCTTGTTCATGGAGAAGTGGTTAAGGAAACGCCTGGTCAGTTGATCGAAGCTAGTAATGGTACCGACGGGCAATTGGTTGAACCAGCTAAGGGCCCGACCGAATAGTGTAGTTCAAAAGATTTTACAATAGGTCGCGTCGCTGACATTGTACATGTCAGCCTTTGTATTTGAACTTGTCCACATGCTCTTATGGATCTCCAGCCCCCTCATATCCACTCAAGTGTGGTATCTTTAGTCTTTGCGGTAGGGACTCTGCCAAAATTGTAGGGCAGAAAGGACTTCTCTTTGGGAGGGGGGGGGGGATATAACTAATGGTACTAGCTGCATATCCTCATATCTGCCACGGTTATATAAAATTTCATCACGGCAGGGTACATGTCTACGCCGACCTTCTTACCTAGACCAGGTCTATTCGGGGGTCAATGAGACTTGACCTCTATGTGGAGACCTGGGAGGCATTGGTTTTCTATCTCTTCCCCTCGGTGGCCTCTCATGAAGCGAGACCACACTGTTTTCTTCTCTTTCATGCACTACCCCATTCACTGGAGAGTTAGATAACCTTGATCTAATCCAGCCAGGGATCAAGGACCCTAGGCCTCGACGGGGGGATTGGCTAGGTCTCTACGAATTGACTGAGGGGATGGATCTTGCGGCCCCTTATCTTGAAGTGGAGGTGCCTCTTGATGGTTTCTCACGTGGGGGTCTTGCCCCCTGATAGCTGATGGAACTGGTGTTGTGCGTGAAGGGTATGCCTGAGCATATTGCTGGACCGCTCGCGCTGTTGTCCTTACACAGGTGTCTTCAACAAGAGCAGGTAGTGCCTCTTGAGTGATCTCGAACACCCTCATTGTAGGGGATGGAATCGCTATTGGTGTTACAGGAGGCATGTTCTGCTCATTCGTCGGGGGAGAGATTTCAAGACCCCCGCCGTCAGCTTGCCCGTTCGGAGGACCTTCTCCACAGAATTAAAATCCTGGCACATTTTAAAGCGTTGGGTTTGGGACTTCATCGCCCACTACTGGTTAATTGTTTCTAGTCAACCTATCACCTATGGTATGTGCTTGGGACCCAGTTTGCATATTCAGTGGCTGGAGCGCCATTCCCACAGACGGGGCCAAACTGATGATGGTAAAATTTGTCAGTCAGATAATATCACATGATTTACCACATGGGGAGGGAATCCGGTCCAACACACGATAAACTAGGTTGGGGGTTGTATTATGTATAGACTGCACTCGCTGTTGTGCGAGCTGCCTATGTACTAGAAGTGATGGGATCAAGTTAATTCATAGTTCTTTGGTGGAATTACTCTCAGAAGTAGCCAATGGATTTTTTCTGTAAGAGTATATAATAATGTCATCAGCTCTTTTGGGGGTATATATAAGACTGATGGTGGGCTATGGGCCATGGGCTAAAAACTTAGCACTAGTCGATCAGACCATTCATTAAACCCAATACTTGGCTATCTTATAGTAAAATAGCCTAATTACTTTTATAACCTCTTCAACATAACGGGCCATATTTTTAATTGGTTGCCAGCCCTATGGGCTTGACTATTATATTAATTGCGGACTTGATCCACGGGAGGCTCCCCGACCCAAGCCGGGGGTAGATTAATTACCAAAAATGTCTAGCCATAATACCACTAAACATTTTTGGTGCACATCAACACAGATGAGGAAGAATAAGCACTTAAGATTAGAGCATTTTAAGATGCTGCCCAATGAGACGCTTGATCATTTAGACGACAAATTTACTGTTCTTATTACATAGTTAGCGTCATTGGACAGGGAATTGACCAATAAAGAAATGGTTAATAAGATTTTCAGAAGTCTTCCAACTGAATATCTTATGAAGACTGTTGTAATGAGAGAATCCTAGATGTTGGCGATTCTAATGCCAGAATATGTGTTTTCGGAACTAAGGGCTTTCGAATTTGAGTTGGGAGAAGTGAACGATGTGCGGACTTCAACTACTAAAGGTAAATCGACAAGTGAGGTGCAAGCATCAGAGTCGAATGAGGGAAAAAAAATGGCCTTATTGGTAAAGATGTTTACGAAATTTATGAGATATGAAAGACAGAATTCTAATGGACAAACTTAATACCAAACCCCTCCCCCTGCACAAACGCAATAGTATCTAGTGCCTGTGTATTCTGCACTACTTCCTCCTATACCGATTCAGCACCAAGCTTCTCCCAATTAGAATCTCTCACCGCCAGTGGTTTCCAAACCATAGAGCAAGTTAAGGTTAACAATTGAACAAAAGATGAAAACTAATATTTGTTACAATTGCAGAAAACCAGGGCACTACCAGATAAATTGCCCTTATCCAAAACGTGTCTCAGCCCACAAGAGAAGACTACTTAGATAGAAACCAATTCAGGTGCGACCTTCGATAAAAAGGTTTGCTAGCGGAATCTGAACCATTCTCCGCACCTGAAGAGGATCTGGAATCTTTAGAAGAGATTAGCAATGATGAGCCATCAAGTGACTCGGGGCAAATTTGGCTCATGGCGATAGATGGAGAAGTGACTGAAGAATCACTACTAGAGATAACCACTGAACTATTTAATTCTTTCTAATATGAAAAGTCACTTGACAAGATCAATGATTATCATGGAGCTTGTCAAGGTGCCGCCAAACTATATAAAAAACACTTTAAGGAGATCTCAGCGCTTAAAAATGAAAACGTGAAGCTTAAGGTAGAGTTGCAAGTTCACAACAATGCATTGAGAAGAACTAATCACTTGAAGCTGAAATCGCTCAGTTGTTGGTAGTCAAGAGAAAAGCTAAGTTGATCGCTAAACTTGCCAAATCAAAGCAACTCGTCTCATCATTGTCAAAAGTGTCAAGAAATCTAGACAATGTGACTGAAGTAACTAGACTTTTCAGTGAAAAGACCGGTTTAGGTTGTGATAAATTGGGTAACAAATCGAAAACGTCAAAGGTTACTGCAACCAACAAAGGAAAAGCTATATCCTTTATTGAGAAAGGTTAAAACAGTCAAATGCTAAATAAACCAAAGGACAATGGTAAAAGGCCAAATGAGAAAGTCAAAGCTAACTAAGGCGAAAAAGGAAAGACGAAAGTGAATGATTCACAAAGATTACAATCATATTATTAATACTATGACGACTATGATTACGACGATTATGATTATGATAATGATTATGATCAAGGATATTATTATACAGCTACAAAGCACACACAACAAAAGGTGAAACCCGAAAAGGCCAATCCTCCCTCAATAAAGACTAGGCAAATTTGGGTTCCTAAAGTTTTAATTCGTAATGCTAACAAAACTAATGAGAAGGACCCAAGTCATAATGGGTACCTAAAAAGAATTAGAACTGCCCTTTCATGTAGGTACATAGAGCTAACACGGATTCATCTATTTGGTACATTGATAGTGTTGGGAAAATAAAACTAAAATGCAGCGAAGACGGTTGTAATTAAAAAATTTGGATTTTTTCAATGCAGAATCAATCCCGGGGTTTTATCACGTGTATGTATGATAGAGATATCGACTTACCAGTTGTAGCGAAGTGGTTGGAGAATCATTTAATAGTTTTGCGAACTAATCCGGCTGATTGATTGATAATCCGAGCAGTCAAAATGTGCTGCCTCTAAATTGTATCGCCGGAAAAAACTCGAATAGAAAAATTCTTCTCCTCTTGGCAGAGAGGCCGACAGCTAGATAGAAGACAGGGCGAGGGTTTTTATTTCTTGTGGCTCAAGTGTGTAACTTATGTTATGACCTAGTTATTAACTAATTTGATATATTTATATCACTTAAGTTATAACCTCGGGCTCAAATAGCCCAAGTTGGACGCCTAGAGGCCGCCCATACTCGGTCATGGTGCACCTCTTGGTGCACCAATTTGAGCTTAGTCCAATCCTTTATTTAATTAATTAATTCAATCCAATTAATTAATCTAATTAAATAATAGATGGGATATTTTATTAATTTTATTTTTTCAAGAAATAAAATATTAATTAAGTATAAATGAATTAACTTATTTCTTCAAATAATTAATTCTATTTAATTAATTTTAAGTATCCAATACTTAAAATATCACCACAAGAAATATACCACATTTTCTTTCGATCTTTCCTTTTTAAACGTGACTCTTTAGGTTCATCTATATTTGATATGGGAGGATTCCATTGAATGTGGGTTGCACCTAGCCAGTCAAGTGGCTCATATCGTAGCCCAATAAGATGAAATGATTGGATCATTTTTACCTTTCCTATTGTAAATACCGTATGAATACAAACTCTTCGTTTCCTTATCCCGGTCAAGTGAGAATCATGGTTTAGGTCAAACTCATAAACTTGACTCTATGCTATAATTAAAATAAGTCTAGATCAGTGAATGCTTTGACCAAGACTTTATGATCTAACTCTTGTGTGAACTCTTAAGCTAGATCAGTGAATGCTTTGACCAAAGACTTTAAGATCTAACTTACTTATAAATGCATAGAGAGTTAACTTTTGTGTTCATGGACTTATAGATGATTACAATATATAAATGTCAATATAATAGCAAATAACTAAAATGCCTTTTATTAAAACAATTACAATTTCATAATGTCCTTTCTTTCTCTAATCCTCTTATGGCATTTGAGGACATAAACCTAACAGATAGTAGGTCTTCAACGCACATGACAGGCTCAAAGGATCTCTTGATCAACTATCGTGCAACCAATGTTCCCCAAGTTATATTCGGTGATAACTCTAAAGCTAAAACCAAAGGTATAGGTGCCGTGCATAGAGGTAATGTCATGATAAGTGACATATATTATATTGAGGGTCTCAAGCATAATTTATTGAGCACCAGTTAATTCTGTGATAAAGGCTTTGAAGTTAAATTTTCAAGTAACTAATTCTATATTAACGAGCCTAAAACTGGATGTACTAAATTGAAAGGAAAAAGAACACATAATAGTTATTTAGGATTGGGGTTCAATAATTGGCAACAACACTATATGTTTCGTAGCTAAAAATCAAAATGAAATGCCTAGGCTATGGCATAGAAAATGAACCACCTCAACTTTAACGCAATCTTTCAATTAATATCGTTAAATCTTGTAGAGGGATTACCTAAAGGTTCCTTTTAGAAAAAAAATGCTAATGTGATGCATGCCAAATGGGTAAACAAGTTAAATCTTCTTTTAAGAAGAACTTCTAGGATTCTTGAACTATTGCATATGGATTTGTTTGGTCTAATTCAAATTATGAGTACAAGTGGTAAAAAAGTATTAGCTAGTGATAGTTGATGGTTTCTCATGCTATACAAGGGTAGAATTCTAAGCGTCTAAAGATGAAACTATTGGCAAACTCACAACGATAATCGGTCAATTACAAACCTCAAAAGATCTAAAGGTAACAAGAATTAGAAAGTGATAGAGGAACTGAATTTAATAACCATATTATTGAGAAGTTTTGTACAGATATTGGAATTCTTCATGAGTATTCTGCGCCTAGAACGCCTCAACAGAATGGAGTCACTGAGCGACAGAACAGAACACTTAAAGAGGCTGCGAGGACTATGTTACCTCAGTCCAAACTTCCTCAAAGGTTTTAGGCTGAAGCAATCAGCACTGCTCGCTACTCTCAAAACTGGTGTATGATCAACAAGCAACATGGAAAAACTCCATATGAGTTATGGAAGAGATGTAAGCCTAACGTTTCTTATTTTCATATATCTGGTTCAAAATGTTTCATTCATAGCAATGAATCCCACAGCCTAAAGACATTTGATCCTAAAGCGGATGAGAGAATCTTTCTAGGCTATTCCAAAAATGGAAAGAATTTTCGAATCCTAAATAAGAACAAATCGAAGGCTGAGGAATCTATTCATGTTATGTTTGATGATGCTAACTAAAAGCCGAGTAAGGTAAATGTGAATGATGTAGGAGTTGAAGATCTTTCTCAACAAGCATCTCAAATGAATCTTGATGATGATAGTGACGGTGATGAGGATGATGAGATCTTTGTGCCCCCTCCTAAGGTTACTTATGAGGTTATCAATGATCATATTGTAAGAAATGCTAATGATCATGAAAAGAATGATCATCAAGAGCAAATGGGAACTGTGAATGGTCAAGTGACACGCTAAAAGCTAACGTGCTATGATAGCAAGTGCACTAGTCGTGTGTAGTAATAAGTGGACTAAAAGTCCGGGTTGTCGAACCACGGAGACTTGAATTCTAGTTGATGATTTGTAACGATAAAGAACAAATATAATTAAAGTAAATTAGATGTAAAATGCATGCAATACGAACAAGAGTACACAATTGATTTTAAACAAAGTATAAAGAGAGACTAAGGCACATGCTAGGTCCAAATTGATCAAATATACTTATAGAGGTTCTCGTTGGAGAGTTACGCTTATATTGTTATGGTGAGAGCTCCGAGGGTAGAGAATAACCGATGTCTCGCGTATAAACTCCTATGCTTAGATCGTGATTTCCCAAATAATCCTATCCGGAAATCTAACCACTAAACATGCATTAACGTACTAAATTTCACTCGATTTGAATCGAACAACTTCACCCGGGAATCTTTACCTATGTCTAGGGCAATTCCTCATTAGTTGCGGGTCATGATGTGAATTTCTTGCACCCTAAGTCAATTTTCTCCCGAAATATCAACCTAGGCATAATATTCTAACATATAGTGATCAAATATATGCAAGATAGGTAAAAACACAAATTCACATCACATAACAATATAAGTATAACCTCAACAATCATCTATTATAAGCATATATTTCAATTTGACCTTACATGGCCTTAGTCTTATGAAATTAGTTCATAATAGATAATATGAAAAACAATAATGAGTAAATACACATATTCATAGACATGAATGAAAATGAAAAGGCTATAAAAACTCCCTCTAATTGAACAATGATGGAACTCCAAGTGAATATTCTTTCTCCAATGATGATAATGAATCCAAGAATCCTTCTCCCTCTCCTTTCTCTCTAATGGATCGGTCACTTCCTCCCCTCTTTGATTGATCCCGAATGAATGCAAGAGATGATTAGCTTTATAGGTGTAGATTCTTCTCCCTCCCATGTGTTGTCCCTTTCTTGTGTCCTTCATTACTCTAAAGTGTGTAGTATAAAATTCCATAAAGTAATTCTACCAAGAAACACGCTTATAACATCCCATCAACACATGTGCTAAATTATGGCTAAAAGTGATTCCTTCCCATCATATAATGCTGGAATTTAGACTGAAAAGGAGTAACATTCGGCCATCCACGCCTAGGCGTGACTAGGAGGGCGCTGGGGCGTGTCCTGGCTCATGTATTTCTCTGTTCGGCGCAGCAATCGTATTTCCTTCACAATTTTCTCTATAAACCTCCGATTTGGATGATTCAAGTTCCCATTTGAAGCTAAGACATAGATATACAACTTTGTAGAAGGAAACTTTGTCCAATTCGGTCTCGAAATGTACAAAATTATCTCTCGAATGTGCTAGGAGATGCATAAACCGCCTAAGTGTTGAAAAACGTACTTGAACTTGTTTTGTACATTGTTTTTCTTCCCTTTTCTTCATGTATTCTCATTTATTACCTGTATTCACTTAACACACCTATTAAATGCAAATGTGACATGATTTAAGCAATAAATGAATCTAAATCATAAGAATTACGGTCTTGAAAACACGTAAAAACACCTCTTATCATCAAGCGACTGTGCAAGAGATACATGATGGTCAAGCGACTGCGCAACATATAAATGACGGTCGAGCGATTGATAATCAAGAAACTCTTAACCCATTCCAACAAGGCTGCAAATGGCTTAGAGATCATCCATCAGATCTAGTAATTGGAGATATTGGAGCACCAGTTAGGACTAGAGCTGCTACATTTAATGATTCTATGTTCACTAGTTTCTTATCTCAAATGGAACCAAATAAAGTGGATGAAGCGCTTAGTGATTCAATTTGGGTTGGAGCAATGCAAGAGGAGCTTAACTAATTTTAGCGTAGTAAGGGTTGTACACTAGTTCCTAGGGGAACTCACCAAGGAGTTATTGGGACTAGATGGGTATTTAGGAACAAAATGGACGAGAATGGCATTGTTATAAGAAACAAAGTCAGATTAGTCGCTTAGGGTTATTGTCAAGAAGAAGTTATTGACTTTGATGAAACTTATGCCCCCGTAGCCCGTCTTGAAGCGATTCGAATGTTCCTAGCGTTTGTCGCATTTAAAAAGTTCAAAGTGTATCAAATGGACATGAAGAGTGCATTCCTGAATAGTAAACTCCAAGAAGAAGTATATGCGGAGCAACCCCCAGGATTCATCAACAACCAGGACAAAAGTATGGTCTATAAATTGGATAAGGCACTTTATGGCCTTAAGCAAGCACCAAGAGCATGGTATGACACTCCCTGTATCTTCCTTATTGGAAAAGGCTTTTCAAACGGCAACATTGATAAAATGTTATTCAAAATTACCTATGATAAAAATATTCTCTTAGTTCAAATTTATGTGGTTGAATTATATTTGGATCTACTAATAAGCGATTGTGTGAGAATTTTTCGAAAATGATGCAAGATTAATTTGAAATAAGCATGATTGGTGAGTTAACTTTCTTCTTAGGATTACAAGTTAAACAACTCCTTAATGACATATTTATAAACCAAGTTAAATATACGAGTGATATGATTAAGAAATTTGGGATGAAAATTGCATCATCTTCAAAAATTTCAATGAGCCAAACACTTAAGCTAGATAAAGATAAAAATGGGAAGAAAATTGATATCACTAATTATAGACGTATCATTGGATGTCTTTTTTATCTAACCACTAGTAGACTAGATATTATATTTTCGGTATGCATGTGTGAAAACTTTCAAGTTGATCCTAAAGAATCACACTTAATTGCTGCCATGAGAATCCTTAAATACCTAAAACACACACAAAATGTGGGCTTATGGTATCCAAGGGACTCTCCTTTTAAACTAGTTGGTTATTCAGACGTAGATTTTGTAGGGTGCAAAATTGATAGAAAAAGTATAAGTGGTACATGTCAATTTCTTGGTGATAGATTAGTTTCATTGCATAGTAAGAAAGAACAATCCATAGCGACTTCCAACGCTGAGGCAGAATATGTAGCCACTGGCAATTGTTGTGCACAAATCCTTTGGATGACAACAACTTAGTGATTATGGAGTACTCTTAGGTTCTACCCCCATTCAATGAGATAGCCAAAGTGCCTTAGCCATTATTCAAAACCCAGTTCTTCATTCTTGAACCAGAACACATTGAGATTCGCTACCATTTCTTACATGACTATGTTCAAAAGAAATATATCTCCGTGCATTTCATTGGAACTGACAAACAATTAGTGGATATCTTTACCAAAGCGCTCAATGAACAATATTTTCTCACTTTGAGAAGTGAATTAGGTATGGTTGATTTAAATGTTTAATCATGAAGCATCATACTTATCAGAGGCATATAATTTAGGGAGAATCCACTTTGTTATTATATCTAAGTGATTTTTAAAATTATAAATAAATTATCAATTTTAGGGGGAACTGTAAAATTGTACTTATTTTAACCAGTAAGCGATAATGAACAAAAATGACTTTTCAAAATCTTATACATTGATCATCAACGCTTACTTTTATGCATGAAAAATTGATTGCTAATCAACATACAAATGCTTTTATTTAAGCGCTCAATTGTTTTCTTTAAAAGAATAACTCAAGCGTTAAAAATATTCCCTTTTTGGTGCTGAGTAAAACTTTATGAAATTCATGCATTGTCTTCACCGTTAAAAGGTAACGTGTGGATAAGTCCAAGAGATACCATTTTGACGGCTTCCCACTCGTCCCTACCAAATCAAATTCGCGGACAATTATAGCTATCTAAATTGGCGGTTCAGGGTATATGCATGCTTGGGTATGTGTCAGTATACCAATAGGCAAGTATAGTTTACCCTGAAAATTAAAAAATCTCATACGTTGTTTAAAAGTAACTGCGGATTTCAAAAATTTATATTATGGTTTAGCATAGGCAGTTACCATGAATGCCACCTTATTTGACATCCGTATTTATTATTAAATGATCCAGATTAAATGTTTTATTTATCAGATTAAATGTGTTTACACGTGGCCTTTATCAGGCATATAAGAGGTTACTTTTTGCCATTTCATTTAAACACCTCTAAATTTTACAGAGAATTCATCACTCTCAAATTTTCTCTCTGCAAAATCATCCTAAGGCAAAAAGAACCTTTTTCTCTCAAAAAGCTCAAACTTTGTTTAAACCTTTCTTCAATGGCACAATGAAAATCGACCAAATTTGGTGCCGAAACTTCTTCCAAGCCCAAAAAAGACAAACCCATGGTTGTGAATGCAGGATTTCTGGCCAACTGGGAATATCTGTTTGAGAATCAAAACTTCCCCATGAGAGAGATTCTTCCTCTAGTTGAAGAATCTTGACTTAGAACTTTTCTCACTTCATTCTCCAGAATTCACGCAAAAGAACTCAGATTCTTCTATGAAAATGTCGTCATTTCTGACTGATGTGGGTAGATATCATCCATTGGGCCAAGTTGACAAGCCTAGAGAATATTATATATCATTTTTTATTTTGTTATAATATTTCGGCCGGCCCATGTAATTATAATTTGTCCTTATACATTAGCTAAAGAAGAGCCCAATTGAAGCCCTAAAAGGAAGGACATCAATCAATGGACAATATCCAATCAAGTATCCCATTAGGAATCAATTAATGAAGATTGGTCAACTACTTACCGAAGCAGGAGGACCTGACATAGCTAAAAATGGACCTGGATTAAACGCATTTAGGACGATTTCAGGACACCCAAAGCTTCCAAAAATAACCCTGACCACCATAAATAGAACAGGAAGGAAATCATCGTGATTCTGCTTATCATATTTGTATAAAAGCTATCTAAATTGTATAGATATTCATTCTTGATGATCAATAAAAAACTCTTACATCTTTTACACATTTTATTCTCAATTATATTATAGTTTCATATTCATTCTTGATGATCAATAAGAAAATCTTACATCTTGCTATTAATTATATAAATTATTGGTGTAAATCCCATGTGCATCAATTAGTGCAGTCCGTAGGAAATTGAGATTCAAGGCGTGAGGTAACATTTTCTTATTCTTTTTGCAATTTTCGTTTCTTTCACAAGTTTGATGGTAGGTCAACATGTCGAGGAAATGGACGAGACCATGGACGTTAGGGAAAACA
Organism: Buddleja alternifolia; assembly: GCA_019426215.1. Classification (NCBI taxonomy): domain Eukaryota; kingdom Viridiplantae; phylum Streptophyta; class Magnoliopsida; order Lamiales; family Scrophulariaceae; genus Buddleja; species Buddleja alternifolia. The sequence goes on along the minus strand of CM033399.1, from coordinate 25,600,310 downwards.
AGGAGACGTTACTCCCGGAGAGCAGAGGTAATAACGCCCCTGAAACCCCAGCCCTTCTGGCTAGACGTTTGATTGGCGAATTACATAAGACCCCCATAGCCCAAGGGGGTGGAGTCTCGTTTGGCGAAAATGGAATTTCCCCTTCACATGGAATGTAAGCTGTAGGGATGGAAAACTTCCTACAGATTGCGCCATCTTATCACCTAACTAAGGAACAATTGTGGGAACTGATTGACGCAGCAATCCATGCCACGAAGAAAAGCCCGGATCTGCATGGTCCAGGTAGAATGGAATAAAGTCCAGTACATCAAGTGCCCAACAATGCAAATACTCATATTGATTTAGAGTTTACTCCTGAAAATGGCTTTGGAAAACGAGCAGGGAGAATGGAATTTGCTGAACATGTGAACATACATGGAGAGGGGGAACCCCCTAGGAAATATCCTGCCAAAGAAGGTCGCCAGATGCGGCACACTGAATTTCATGAGGAGGGAATCCAGGAAGGCAGGATCCCGCCCAATGTAACACATCAGGAAAAACTCTAGGGAGAAGTGCTACCTCCTACGTAGGAGGAAAAACATGATACACAAAATTGGGGCCATCGCCCTGGACAAGAGAGAAAAAAGGACCTCGATAAGGAGGTTAGCAACTATGAATCAATTTGTTCTTCAGGAGGAAATCCAGGAGGACACGTGAAAATAAAAGAAATAACAAACCAATGGGATCTCATGGAAAAAAGGATGGAGAAAATAGAGAAGAAGATAGCTGCAGGAAAAGTACATGTGAATCGAGGGATCCCATTTACTAATGCCATAATGCAGGAGGATTTGCCATGAGATTTCAAAATTTACTCTATGATGACCTACGATGGTACATCAGACCCCGAGGATCATTTGTACACTTTCAGAAATTACACCTTATTGCAAAGATACTCGGACACCATTAAATGTCAGGTGTTTCTAACAACGCTGACTAAGTTAGCATATTTATGTTTCAACTAGCTACCTAAAGGATCTATTAGATCCTTCCTGGAGTTTAGCACAAAATTTCTCCACCAATTTGCTAGCAGCAAAAGGCATGAGCAAACCCCACTTAGCCTCTTTAACATAAAGTAAAAAGGAGATGAAACTTTACGATCTTATGTGAAAAGGTTTAATACGGCTACTCTAGAGGTGCCAACGGCTACTGCCGATCTAAAAACAAGTGCATTCACGAAAGATTTGCGTGAGGCAGATTTGTTCAAGTACTTAACTAAAAAAACAGCTAAAAATTTCGATGAATTTCTTAACCGGGCGGAAAAATATGTCAACATGGAGTATGCACAATTGACTAGGAGATTGGAAATAAAGAAGGAAAGGAAGGAAGGAGAAAATTAGGGAAATATTAACCAGGTAGGATTAAGGAGATGGCATTCTCAAGGACACATAACCAGAGGTCGAGAATCATTTCGACCTCCCTTTCCTGCAACAAGGAGCTTAACGCTACATCTGATGGAGGTGGAAAATAAAGGCCTAATTCGATGGCTAGCTAGTGTAGGGATTGACTCTCAAAATGCTTCAAATAAACCTTATTGTCGATACCACCGGGAAATTGGTCACCATATAGATGAATGTAGAGCGCTAGCTCTAGAGCTGGAATGATAAGATAAAGCAGAAGGCTTGAATGGAGTTTTTGATAAACAATAATCCGGTAGAAAATGGACACAATAATGGATGTTCCTTCAGAGGAAGAAGAACATCCTGGTATCTAAACTAAGGAAGAGGAAGAGCTTCTGGAAGAGGATTAAAAAGGGCAGGGCCAAGAAATCAGGGACATTTCCCCCAGCCCTAGGGACAAACTCCCCTGGAGAAGGAAATAATGCAAAAGCTCCCAACGACATGGATGGAAATAAGCCATTAGAAATAATTCACATGATATCTGGAGGGCCGAAGTCAGGAAGAACTTTACGACGAAACGTAAGACAAGCAGAGAATATCCCTGCATTTTTCCTAAATGTTAGCCAAGATCGTCCTAAGGAAGAAATTTACTTTGGCGTGAAGGACACCTCAACTATCCAAACACCTCATAATGATGCTTTGGTCATCACGACCACGATAGCTAATTATAATGTGCAAAGAGTATTCATCGACAGAGGGAATTACAATGTTTACCTCAATGCGCAGCCTGTAATTCAGAAAAAATGCCATTTTGGACCGAAAAAGGATACGACCATAAAAAGAGAATTAGATAGGTTGATAAAAGCAGGACACATTGAGGAGATATAATTGTCGGAGTGGGTTTCCAATGAAGTGTTGGTACCTAAAGGCGGATCTAAGAGTGGAGGATGCGTATCGATTTTCGAGATCTCCACCTAACTTGCCCGAAGGACCACTACCCATTACCAAGGAATAATCAACTAGTTAACTCAACAGTAGGATTTGAGCTGCTCAGCACAATGGATGCTCAGAGCGGATATCACCAAATTCCCCTAGACACGGAGGATAGAAGGAAAGTTAGCTTCATCACTTCATTTGGCACCTACTGCTATGTAGTCATGCCATTTAAGTTGAAAAATGTGGGAGCAACGTACCAGAGGCAAGTGGATATGATGTTTAGGGACCAAATAGGTAAAAACCTAGAAGTATACGTGGACGATTGTCAGTGTTATGTCCTCAAATGCCATAGATGATAGAATTGTAGGGCATTAATTTGTAATTGAACAATCTTATATTAATGAAAAAGGCACTTCATGTTGTTTCTTATAGGCATTTGTAAGGATTTATAAACAACGTATAGTCCTTGATAATAAGGCAAAACTTCTACTCCCTATAGGTTAGGGAGAATGGCACTAGAAGAGTTTGATCCTTAATATCTAAATTGGTTCGCAAGTCGAAGAGAGTATTGACTGAACATCATTACTAAATAGATACTTGTATAACATAGGTTTTGACAGGGAAGTGCCAATCGAACACTGTGAGTATGTTAGTAGGAACATGTGTCATAGACGCATCAGTGGGACTGATGAGTTCGAACACGTCTCGCATCAGTTCTTTCACATGGGTTTTCACTCAATGACAGTCAATGACATAGCTGATAAGTTGTGATAGGTACGCGTTAACCTTAGACCTAAGTAATCACGGTGAAAATGTACTTGTGACATCAAGTCTGTTATTAGAGTAGTTAGATCCAATTCACCCTTTGGTGGGGTCGACCTTGAAGTACGGCTTAATGGGTAAGTAACAGTCTTAACTGATTAGCAAAATAGAATTTATTCTCTCATAAGTGAATGATCTAAACATCCTATGCCATCATGAATAAGCGAGGTCAAAGTCTTTGGCCATAGCAATGGAGATGCTCATGTTGGACAGAAGAGTATACTCAATGATTTCGATTCATTATGAGCTATACATATGGTCAAGTCCTATGAGTTTGATTGAACCATGACTCTCACTTAACTGGGATACAAGAATAAAGGGTTTATACTCATACGATATTCACAACATGAAAGGTTTGGAATGATTCTATTCATTCGTTCTCAATTGGTACGATGTGGGCCACAAGTCTGGCTAGATGTTAACCACATCCTTTTGGCTTCCTCCCATTTTCCTTTTGAGACAAACCTAAAGAGCCGTGCTTAAAGGAACTGTAAAGGAAAAATTATGGTGTGAGACTTAAAAGATTTTTCGGTATTTGATATCGTAGTTAATTAATTAATTAAATCATTGGATGATCTTATTAATTAATTATGTTAATATGCTAATTAATTTCTTTATGAAATTAATTATAGAATTAACTTAGATTAATTAGTTATTTACATAATTTATTTATTGGATAAATAATATTAATTAAATTAAACAACAAACATGGACTAGAGCCCTCGGACTTAAATCGCCCAAGTGGGCGTGCAACATGGACGCCTAGGGCTTAGTGAATTAGGCTTGATTATTTTCTTGTGTAGTATAAAGACTACTTAGTGGAAATAATTAACCTTAGCCTCTCTAATTGTCTTTCTCTCCAAGTCAAAGAACTCCACCTCTCTCTCTCTCTCTCTAGCCGTCCAAAGGGGAAGAAAAGAAGGGATTTTTCACTCTCAATTCTGGCGTGGTGATTTAGAGGAAGTGGCTAATTCGCTGCTTGGAAAAAGGATCAAAAGCTGGTTCAGAAATTTTAATAATACGAAGAAAGGTACACATTTTTTATCATGACTTGAATATATGAAATTGGAGATGAACCACTGTGGGATTTCTTCTTTCTGCTCCGTTTTATATGTAAAAACCTAACAGTGGTATCAGAGTCAATCTCTGATTTCCATATTTAATCAAATACGTGATTTTGCACCACTGCACGCGCAGGTGACCAGGAGGTCACTCGATGGCGGACCAGCGCACGGCCAATGGCGCAGGGCTTGGCTCATTGGAGCCTGGGTTTTTTTACCTCGGTTAGATGGGTCGGGCTGTGCGAAAACAGGTCTAATTTTTAAATAAACGGGTTTTGGGCTATTTTAATTATCCGAGTGAATCAAAAGGATAATGACCCAGATTTTAACTAAATAAGCCCAAATTCGTTTTGTTAAAAGATTATACATTCGATAAATTAATTTTGGATCAAACTCGTTAAATTTAAATGGACCAATGGGATGGTGATTGAAGTTTGATGAAATCGAGCCCAATTAGTATTTATTGAATATTAATTGTTTGAATAAAAGATTAATTAATTATTCTTAGAGGATTTTAATTAATTAATTAATTTATTTAAATAATAAAGTCTCACTAGATGGATTTTTATTATAAATATGATTTAAATTTAGAATTTTATGAGAAAATTAATTAGTTGGACTAATTAATTGTAATCTTAATCACCAACATAATTGCTTTATTTATCGTGAGCATGTATTAGGTGATGGTGACATTATTCATCGGCTTAGGTTTCCTTTATGGATGTATTTCTTTCTACGGGTTGTAAGGGCCGGTTGGAGCCCATTATTTTATACTTAGAATAATGTATAGGATGTAATAATTCTTATGTAATAGACAGAATTAGAATAGGCCTTAAAGAAGAAGTCGATCCAAAAGGAAAGGAGCTTGGAGCCCAAGAAGAATAGTTTAGTTTTTTCTATTCTTTTGATGGCCCATTGGCTTGGGCCCCCTAGAAAAAGCCCATGAATTTATGTGATGGTTTTTCTAGCTTTTCATGTATGTTTCATTCCAGGCTATAAAAATTGATAATGTGCAAAGTGAGACATTAATAAATGTTTAGAACATAAATTCTCCCAAATCAAAACAATACAAAGTTAGTAAAGGGCGCTAGGAGTCCTCTCCTCCCACTAAGCTTAATGAGATTAAGCATTGAATCTAGTATATGGCATCTTCCCAGTAAGTGGGAATCATATATTAAGACTCAATTCTAAAAAATTTTAAAGTGCACTGGATGCCTTAATTGAGACATATTTCACCCCATATATTGTTCAAGGGTTACAAGGTGAAATTCAAATGTTAGATTAAAAGGTGTTAGTGGGAATGAACTTAGATAATCCACAATTATATATATCATTAAAGGGTTGCGGTTTTGGTGGATTATGAAAAAAAAAAGATTGGACCATCTATTGGATAGGTTGATGTTAGACACCACTTAAATTAAATAGTGGACTATATATCGTTAAAGGGTTTCCATCCACTATATTGATTAAAGAAATCAATCTGCAATACAAAGTAATGAACAATGATCACTTTCGATTTTCACAGTGGGAGTGTGAATCTTGAAAAATATAGTGGGAGCCAAATTAGAAATCGAAGTCCTTGATTTTACTTGGTTATAGTTTAAATTACAATCATCTAATCAAGTCTAATTTATTTTCTGCAGTTATTTATTGTTTTCTTTATCTCAATCAAATATGTCTCCCAAACCACTATCAAAATTGTTGGAGAATACTATTTTTATTGGACCATATTACATAGAATGGCTCACAAAATTAAGTATGGTCCTTAGTACTGAATCCATAGATTATGTATTGGAGATTGGTCGTCCTCCCATTCCTGGAAGAGTTGAAGGTGATGAAATTTTCCTAGCTGGATGGGATTGGTGTTGTGACAACCATAGAGCAAGAGTGTACATCTTAAGCTTCATGTGCATTGAGTTGCAAAGATCCTATGATAAGATGGATAATGCGAAAGATATTATCCTTCACCTGCATGCGTTGTTTGGAGAACGCGGTAAGACCGCCAAATATTTCATAACAAGAGATCTCTTCCGAACTAAAATGGTTGAAGGTGAAGATGTAGGGGAACATGCTTTCAAAATGATGACCATGATAGAAAAACTTAAATCTTTGAACTTCTACATGGATCTTCATCTCCAAGTTGACCTCATCTTATAGTCACGCCCTGATTCATTCTATTATTTCATCATAAACTTTGATATGAATGACATTGAGGGTTCATTAGCTGGTCTATTAGATAAACTCAAGGTCTCTCAAAATCAAATAAGGGCGGATAAGTGGAATAATCCATTTGCTATCACTATTCCTAATTCATTGGATGAACGAAAGAATGATAACAGCAATCAGCGAGTGGAAGCATCCAAGGGAACTCGCAACAAGGTGCAACGAAGGAGGAATAAGAGGGCAAAATATAAGGACAAGTGCTTATGTTGCGGTGAGCTAGGCCACTGGAGGAGAGACTATCCATATATGAACAAAGGAGCGAAAGGTAAGGAACTTTATGTTTTCGAAACAATTTGTTCTATTACCATATATTCCAATTCTTGGATTCTTGATTCAAGGGCTAATACTCATGAATGTTGTGTGAATTAGAATCTGGAATGAAATAGGAAGTTGAGCCCTGATGAGGTGAAGATAATAGTAGGCAGTGGGCAAAGTCTCGCGGCTACTACCTCATTACTTTTAAATTCTAGACATTTACTATTTCTGGATAATGTTTTGGTTTTGCACAATGGGCTTAAGAACATGTTTCAATTCCCATTTTAGTTACGCATGGTTATACTTTCCGTTTTATTAACGAACATTACAACATTTATTATGGTAATAAATTAGTAGGCTTTGCTTCTTTAGTGAATGGTTTGTACTGCCTTAATGTCTAGAATGATTGTGTCGTTAATACTATACATAGGAAACACGGTAGGCAAGGAATTAACCGAAGATTAATTTGGCATCTTAGCCTAGGCCATGCTGGTGAGTACATAATTCACAAAATGGAGAAAGATGAACTAATAGGTCCATTAGGATTGGATCCCTATCCTACTTGTGAATCTTATCTCAAGGGCAAAATGGCTAGATCCCCCTTCACCGGGACTTTTGAACGAGCCACACAAATCTTAGGTTTAGTGCATACCACTGTTTGTGGACCATTTGGAGAAATGTCGTGGAGGTTTCCTTTACTTCATCACAATCACAGACGACCATTCAAGATATTCTCTAGTGTACTTGATGGAGCATAAGTCTGATTCCATTGAAAGATTCAAAGAATTCAAGGTTTTAGTGGAAAATCAAACTGGGCAACATAGAAAGATTCTTCGGTCTGATCGAGGAGGAAAATATATGAGTGCGGAATTTGGTGAATACCTTAGAGAGAATGGTATAATATTACAACTCATACCTCCACCACACTACATTTAAATGGAGCGGAATCAAACTTTGTTGGACATGGTTCGCTCCATGCTCAGCTACACTGACTTATCCATTTCATTGTGGGGTCATGCGCTCCTTACAGTTGTACATATCTTAAATAGATGTCCATCACAGTCCGTTCCTAAGACCCCATACGAGATATAGAGAAATAGGAAGCCAAGTCTTAATCACATCAAGATTTGGGGATGTCCTTCTTATGTCATAAAGACTAAAGTAGACAAGTTGGAGGCTAGATCGTAAAAAGGGCATTTTGTTGGTTATCCTGAGGATTCCATGGGATACCTCTTCTACCTGCATGATGATCAAAAGATCATTGTAGCTTTGCAAGCCCACTTTCTTGAAGATGAGTTCATTCAAGAAGGTGGGGTAGGTAGAAAGATTGTTCTTGAAAAACAAAATGAAACTCCTTTGGATACATCTACATAGGAAGTAAGAACCGAACCTTCTATAACATAACCACAATTGCAAAGATTAAATAGGGTGCCTCAACCGCGTGAGAGGTATGGATATGTACTACAGAAGGAACTAAGTCTCTATTCTGTATTAGAAGAAGGTCATGGAGATGATCCTTCCACATATGATCAAGCGATGTTGGATATGGATGCTGCAAGATGGCGTGAAGCTATGCAAGCAGAGATAGACTCGATGCATTCAAACCAAGTCTGGAAACTTGTAGATCAGCCTGATGGTATTGCACCAATTGGGTGTAAATGGATTTACAAGAGAAAGATTGGTGTTGATGGCAAGGTTGACACCAAAAATGCCAGGCTAGTGGCAAAAGGGTATAGTCAAAAAGAAGGAATTGACTACTAAGAAACTTTTTCACCAGTAGCTATGATCAAATCTATAAGAATTCTAATTGCAATAGCAGCTAACCTTGACTATGAGATATGGCAAATAGATGTTAAAACCGCTTTTCTGATGGATTCCTAAAAAAGGATATCTATATGGAGCAACCCAAAGGTTTTGTATCCAATGATGGTATCTATAAGGTGTGCAAGCTTGAAAGATCCATTTATGGACTCAAGCAAGCATCTCGTAGATGGAATCTACGATCAGATGAGGCAGTCATAGGATTTGACTTCATCAAGAATGAAGATGAGCCATGTGTTTATAAGAATGTTAATGGGAGCAAGATATCGTTCCTTGTACTATATGTAGATGACATATTGCTCATAGGAAATGATATAGAAATGCTCACCACTGTTAAGAAGTGGCTTTTGAGTACATTCTCCATGAAAGACTTGGTAGAAGCTACTTACATTCTAAAGGTTCGAATCTATAGAGATCAAACAAATAGATTGATAGGGTTCTCTCAAGCCCTTTGCTTAGAAAAGGTCCCGAAGAGATTTAGGATGGAGGATTCTAAGGAAGGGTTCCTGCCAATGAGGCACGAGGTACATCTCTCAAAAACTATGTGTCCTCAAAGTGAGGAAGATAGAAAAGAGATGAGCACTGTACCCTATGCGTCAGCAGTGGGTAGTATGTTGTACGCTATGCTGTGTACTAGTCCTGGCATTGCTTACGCAGTGAGTGTTGTTAGTCGATTTCAAGCAAACCCAGGCATGGAACATTGGATAGCTGTGAAAAATATCCTAAAGTATCTAAAGAGAACTAAGGATATGATTCTCATCTATGGGAGTGGTGACCTAAGAGTGCACAAATACAACTATTCAGATTTCCAATCAGATGTCAATGACCGAAAATCCACCTCGGGGTTCATATTCACCCTCAACGGTGGGGCAGTGACTTGGAAAAGTTCCAAACAAAGCACAACCATGGATTCCACCATAGAGGCTGAATATGTAGCTGCCTTAGTTCGGCTAAGGAAGTTTCTTAGAGAACTTCAAGTGGTTCCTAGCATGGAGCTCTCGTTGCCACTTTATTGTGACAACACTGGAGCAATAGCGCAGGCGAAGGAACCAAGGTCTCACAACAAGTCCAAATACATAGAGAGAATGTTGGGAATTATATGAATAAAATGCAGCAGAAAGTAAATTTAATTCCCAAAGCCCGAATCATCTCTAATCCTCGTGTTTAGTTGTGTATAGAAAAATTGCCGTTCTCGCGTATGTTGATTTCTGAACGTGATCCTTTTCTCTAATGCCAAATTTGCCAACGTCTCTAATTTGTCACGCCGGAATCAAAAGCGAAAAACTCCTCCTTTCTTCCTTGTCAAAGATGGCTAGAGAGAGAGAGAGAGAGGTGGGAGACTTTTTCTTGGAGAGAAAGTTATGTAAGTTGCCTTGTGTTATTTTTCACCTTGTGATATATTTATATCATTATGAAACAATAACACTAGCATGCAAGAGCCCTATTTGGGTGTCTATTTGGCCACCCCTTAATGGGCTCGGAAGCCTTCGGGCTTTCGTCTTGCTTGCTAATTAATTAATCGGATAATTTATTTATCCAATAAATAAATTGATAATCCAATTAATTCAATTCCTAATTAATTTATAATTCAATTTCTCCAAGAAATTAATTGACTCATTAATTTAATTAATTAATTAAATTATCCAATAATTAATTAATTAATTACGGCATCCAATGTCGTGAATTTCTCTCAAGTCTTTTTCCCATGTTTTTCCTTTTGCACTTCCTTTAAGCGCGACTCTTTAGGTTCTTCTCAAAAGGCAATTGGGAGGAATCCAAAGTGGTGTGAGTGACACCTAGCCAGTCTCGTGGCTCACACCATAACCCAATTGAGAACGAATGAATAGGATCATTCCAAACCATTACGCCGTGAATACCGTATGTGTATAAAACTTTTATTCTTATATCCCAGTTAAGTAAGAGTCATGGTTTAAAGTCAAACTCATATAACTTGACCATATGCCTAAGCTCATAATAAGTCGAGGTATTTAAACGCTTTGGCCAAAAACTTTCATCCTCACTTATTCATGATCGCATAGGATATTTTACTCATTCACTTATGAGAGAATAAATTCCATAGTGCAAATCAGTTAACAATGCTACTTGCCAATCAAGTCGCACTTCGAGGTCGATTCCACCAACAGGTGGTTTGAATCTAACTACTCTAATGACAGACTTGATGTCACAAGTACATCTTCATCTCGATTTCTCAGGTCAGAGGTTCACACGTACCTATCACTACTTATCAGTTTCATCATTGACTGTCAATGAGTGAATACCCATGTGATGAACTGATGCGAGCCGTGTTCGAACATATCAGTCCAACTGACACGTCTATGACATAAGTTCCCACTACCATTTCCATAGTGTACGACTGGCACTTTCTCTGTCAAAACTTACATCATATAAGTCTTTATTCACTATTGATGCCCAATCAATATTTCTTAGACTTGCGAACCCTTTTAGATGTCAAGGGTCAAACCATTCTAGTGTTTTTCCTCCTATCCCATAGGAGGTAGAAGGTTCGCCTTGTCATCAACGACTTTACGTTGTTTATTCACACCTTATAAATGCCTATAAGAAAACAACAATCAACTGCCTTATATTAATAGAAAAACTAAAGTTTAGTTACAATGTTTATGCCCTATAAATCTATCTTCTTTATGGCATTCGAGGGCATATACTCTAACAGAGAATATATCACATCATAAGAGAGATCGTCGCCAGATGGAAAATATCTGTTCAGAAAATAGCCTCGGCCGACAATGTCACTGACCCATTGACCAAGCCATTAGCACAGGCGGTGCTAGAAAGACTGATAGAGTGGATGCCCGGCGCGCCAATTTTGGGCACCATTTTCTCTGCAATAAAATCTGTGAGACAATCTTTCTTTATGAATAAAGTCAATTTTATTATAGGCATTCTTTGTTCTTAAATTGTTATTATATTCTTAGAACGAATTCCCTTGAATCACACATGACTACGGGACATCACCGGACATCGGGGATGATGCTGATGCAATATGTCTCCAAGGTCATGATTCTTAAAAGGTTCCAAGTCCGAGATGAGTCTGTCAAGATGAGGGATATTGACAAAAGACTCAAAAGACTTGCTTGTGCACATAGTTTTTAGAGAACATGCCTCGTTCCATAGGCATAGATTTTGCACAAGGGTTCTCATTTTGATAATGTGTGAACTGAACACCCCACCAGGAAATTCCTAAAATGGTTATCCTGATCGAATATGGAATTTCCTATAATCACGTAAGCATAAGAGTAATCCTTTGGACCTGAGGTTCCATTGTAACTTTGAGCATAGCATACTATACTTAGACTTATCTCATGATTCCATCGCGAGTCGTCATATGGGATATCTTGGGTAAAGTATAGTTATGTGTCGAGGTACATGAGAGACCAAGATGGGATCCATCACTAACATAGCAAATTAGACATTTCTTATGCATTGCATAACGAATCGATTCAAGGAATCTTTGACCAAAGTAGGGGAATCGAAAGAGGTAGAGTGTTTCCTCGTTTGGATTGCATGAATCGATATCATGCAATAAGGAGAGATAGTGATTGGGTCGTAAGAGTTTCGACTAAGCCATTCCTTGAGATACCAATCTGGAAAAATGATGGAGGGATCTTACTTATGCGGGGATCGTGGTTATGATAGGTTCAGTATCTTTTTATCGTTTGTGTCTAGGTCTTCGGGGCCCGTTGCTAGACAGTAATCTCAATTTGTAAGTACCATGATATTTTTAGTGAATGATACATGGTCGGATTAAATCAAGAAAGATGTAATCTAGTACCTTCTAAATATAGAAAGGTACAATGACACTTTTAGAAAGTGTACTTACTACTGGAACATGAACGAGCCTAAGGGGTCACACATTAAATCCTAATCTTCCCGCTTAAAAGATATGATTAATTAATTTTGGAAGTTGAGGTGAAATTAGGAAAGTCTAGTACTTACCTAAAAAGGAATATTAATTAATTGGCTGGAGATCAATTAATTAGACTCTTTAATTAATCAAGTGAGATTACTAATTAATGGACTAATTAGAGTCCAAGGGTTTTATTTAATTAGTAGAGGAAGTCAAAAATTAAATAAAATTAAAGAAATAATTAGGTAATAATAATTAAGGTTGGACTTTAATTATTATAGAATATTTAATTAAATGATTGGACTATTTAATTACATAAGGAGTCAAAAATTAAATCAAGTTGGATAAAACTTTTGGATTCCAAGGATGTGAGGGCGTGAAGGTGGCGGACGAAATAGGGTAGGATTTAATTTCTCTCCAAGTCTTGATCGAGTTGGAATCAAGGAGATATTTTAGGAGATAAAATAGGGAACAAGTTAGCTTGCAAGCTAAGTTCCTTATTTTTAGGAAACTCCTTAATTGAATTTGATTAGGAGTAGATGAAAGTCAAATCTTGGAGATTTTATCTCATCTTGACTTCTAATCAAATTAAACCTAGGAGTATCTCTATAAATATATGTGTTAAGAAAAACACATACACACTTTTTCCTAGCAAATTTTCGTCCAACCCTAGAAGAAAAATGGAGAAATTTTGTCTTGTTATTTTCAAGCATAAATCGCCCCTCACCTAATTATTTCAAGACAAGATTTTGCTCATGTGTTGAGATTAACCTTTCATATATATTTCTACCTTCATATATAGAAGCTTAGATTAAGTCTAAAATAATTACATAGGCTAGCACCAAAATATAATTATTGGGAACTATAACGGAGGTGTGGATACATCTTAGAGGCGCGACAATTGGATTGCTTGAAGATACAAGGAACAAACGAAAGCTTAGAAGTTTGGAGGAGGCGACGGCCTCACTGTAGATTCATTCAAGGGAGTACTTGTTTGGGTTGAAAAGATCAAAAACTTGTACGAGGGAAAAAACGCGAATGGTATTTCGTGCAGTTAGTTTGTCCTTGTTTTATTAGTTTGATTAAACCAGCCATAATCCTGTTTCGGGGTACTTGTATTAAAATTTTTAAATTTTGCTATGCTAACCTGCCCCGGGGATTAACCAACACAACAAAGACATCTCGAGAAGATGGGTATAAATTACCAAAGCAAATGGCATTGAGTGCAAGTGGTAGATTTTTAGTGTTATGCCCTCAAATGCCATAGAGTATAGAATTATAGGGCATTAATTTGTAATTGAACAATCTTATATTAATGAAAAAAACACTTCATGTTTTTTATTATAGGCATTTGTAAGGATTTATAAACAACGTATAGTCCTTGATAATAAGGTAAACCTTCTACTCCCTATGGGTTAGAGAGAATGGCACTAGAAGAGTTTGATCCTTAATATCTAAATTGGTTCGCAAGTCGAAGAGAGTATTGACTGGACATCATTAGTGGGACTGATGAGTTCGATCGAACACGGCTCGTATCAGTTCTGTCACATGGGTTTTCACTCTATGACAGTCAATGATAGAACTGATAAGTTGTGATAGGTACGCGTGAACCTTAGACCTGAGTAATAACGTTGAAGATGTACTTTTGACATTAAGTCTGTCATTAAAGTAGTTAGATCTAATTTACCTGTTGGTGGGGTTGGCCTCGAATCGTGGCTTGATGGGCAAGTAGCAGTCTTAACTGATTAGCAAAATGTAATTTATTCTTTCATAAGTGAATGAGCTAAACATCCTATGCTGTCCTGAATGAGTAAGGTCAAAGTCTTTGGCCAAAGCAATGGAGAAGCTCAAGTTGGACATAAGAGCATACTCACTGACCTCGATTCATTATCAGCTAAGCATATGGTCAAGTCCTGTGAGTTTGACTGAACCATGACTCTCACTTGACTGGGATATAAGAATAAATGGTTTATACTTGTACAGTATTCATAGCATGAAAGGATTGGAATGATTCTATTTATTTATTCACAATTGGAATATGATGTGGGCTACAAGACTGGCTAGGTGTTACCCACATCCTTTTGATTTTCTCCCATTTGCCTTTTGAGACGAACCTAAAGAGCCGCCCTTAAAGGAACTGCAAAGGAAAAATTATGGTGTGAGATTTGAGAGATTTTTTCAGTATTTGATATCGTAGTTAATTAATTAATTAAATTATTGGATGATCTTATTAATTAATTATATTAATATGTTAATTAATTTCTTCATGGAATTAATTATAGAATTAACTTGGATTAATTAGTTATTTAAATAATTTATTGATTGGATAAATAATATTAATTAAATTAAACCACAAACATGCATTAAAGCCCGAGGGCTTAATCGCCCAAGTGAGCATCCAACATGGACGCCTAGGCCTTAATGAATTAGGTTTGATTATTTCCTTGTGTAGTATAAATACTATTCAGTGGAAATAATTAGTCCTAGCCTCTCTAATTATCTTTCTCTCCAAGTCAAAGAACTCCACCTCTCTCTCTCTCTCTCTCTCTCTCTAGCCGTCTATAGGGGAATAAAAGAAGGGATTTTTCTCTCTCAATTCCGGCGTGGTGATTTAGAGGCAGTGGCTGATTCGCTGCTTGGGAAAAGGATCAAAAGTTGGTTCATAAATTTCAATAATATGAAGAAAGGTATACCTTTTTTTATCATGACTTGAATATATGAAATCGGAGATGAAGCACTGTGGGATTTCTTCTTTCCGTTGCGGTTTATATGTAGAAACCTAACAACGATATGGTGGTGAAAATCAAGCTAACGAATTCCCATGTGGAAGGATTTGCAACAAACATTCGAAACATTAAAAAAGTATAGAATGAAGCTAAATCCGGCTAAGTGTATGTTTGGAATCAAAGGTGGAAGATTTTCTTGGATACATGGTCATGGAGAGGAGAATAGGAGTTAATCTAGAAAAGATCAAAGCTAATCAGGAGATGGAAGAGACTCGGGATGTCAACGAAGTACAAAGGCTAACAGGTCGAGTCGTGGCACTCAGCCGCTTCATCTCCAAATTCGCAGAAAGGAGTCTACCATTCTTCAAGGTGCTAAGAAAAGCTAAAGGATTCAAGTGGACAAAAGAATGGCAGCAAGCTTTTAGGGAGCTGAAAGAGTACATTAATTAGTTGCCCTTGTTAACCAAGCCAATGAAGGGAGAACCATTAATATTGTATTTGTTGATTGCTGAAAAGGACATTAGCTCGGTATTAGTAAGAAAAGAAGGCAAGACAGTGATGCCCATCTACTATATCTGCAAGGTGCTCACCGATACTGAGTCTAGATATTCAGAGATTGAAAAATTCGCTTTAACCCTCGTCATCATGACAAGGAGATTAAAATCATACTTCCTATCGCATAAAATAATCGTAAAATCCAATCCCAGAGCAGTTGCTTGGGTTCCCGAGAGGTGGGAATATTGATTTTGTGAATGGCGAGAACACTAGAAGGATCGAAAGAGCTTTTGAGAAGAGGAACATTCCAGGACTGAGATAAAGGATCAAAAAAGTTGTGAACCAGAGGGAAATTCATGTGAGAAGGATCCGAAAAAGATGAATTAGCTTGAGGGGTGAAGTTCTCGAGAGAGGGTATCTGTTAGGAAATTTCATGTTAGATGTTTTGATGATGACAAGATAGCACTACCACAAAAAAGTCCTATTACAGCGCACCTATGGCAGCGGTTTTGAAAACTGCTGTAATAGGGGGTACTCGGTTCGGACCTATGACAGCGGTTCGAGCCGAACCGCTGTCATAGGGGTGCCAAAAAAAAAAAAAAAATTGGACTTTTGGCAGCGGTTCAGCCGAACCGCTGCCACAAAGTTCACTTTGTGGCAGCGGTTCGGCGGAACCGCTGCCAAAAGTTGTCAAAAAAAAAAAAAAAAATTCTTTTGAACTTTGTGGCAGCGGTTCTGCCCGAACCGCTGCCAAAAGTTCAAAATTTGGGCGGGTTTATTTCAAACCGGCCCCCCCTCTCTCTCACTCTCACTCTCACTCTCTCACTCTCTCTCTCTCTCTCTCTCTCTCAACTCTCTCACCACCACCACCACCGCCGACGCCCACCTCTGCCTCTGCCGCCGACGCCGACGCCGCCCACCTCCGCCGCCGCCGCCGCCGACGCCGACGCCGCCCTCCTCCGCCGCCGCCGCCGCCGCCGCCTTCCATTTAGTTTTGGTATTTTTTTTTAGATAAATATATACACACACACACACATAGAGTATATATAGATGTATGTATATGTGGGTGTATGCATATATATGTGGGTGTATGTATATTTGTGTATGTGTGGGTGTATTTATATTTATGTATATGTGGGTGTATGTGTATGTATATTTGTGTATGAATATTTGTGTATGTATATATGTGGATGGGTGTATGTATATTTGTGTATTTATATTTGTGTATATGTGGGTGTATGTGTATGTATATTTGTGTATGAATATTTGTGTATGTATATATGTGGATGGGTGTATGTATATTTGTGTATATGTGGGTGTATGTGTATGTATATTTGTGTATGAATATTTGTGTATGTATATATGTGGATGGGTGTATGTATATTTGTGTATATATATGTTCATGGGTGTATGCATATATGTGTATATGTTAATGGGTGTATTTGTGTATGTGTGGGTGTGTGTATATTTGTGTATGTATATATGTGGATGGGTGTATGTATATTTGTGTATATGTTGATGGGTGTATGTATATTTGTGTATGTGTGGGTGTACGTATATTTGTGTATTTATGAAAATATTTCTCGGTTGAAATTTTGCGGTGTTGGAATGACACGAAATTCACAAGGTCATAGAGAAACGGCATTCTGAACAAAACGCAAGACTTTGTCTTGCGCTCTCGTGATTTTAGCTATCCAAGATCGTTTAAGGCCTCAAATACGTGTTTTATTACAAAAATACGTATTTATGTAATAAAACGCGTATTTGAGGCCTTAAACGATCTCGGATGGCTAAAATCACGAGAGCGCAAGACAATCTTGCGTTTTGTTCAGAATGCCGTTTCGCTATGACCGTGTGAATTTCGTGTTATTCCGACATGGTAACATTATAAACGATAAAATAAAATTAAAACAAAATAAATATACCACCCTATGGCAGCGGTTCAGCCGGAACCGCTGCCATAGGGTCCAATTTTTTTTTTTTTTTTTAAATAAATGACCCTATGACAGCGGTTCTGCCGAAACCGCTGCCATAGGGTCACCCTATTGCAGCGGTTTCTATAGAACCGCTGTCATAGGGTGACCTATGGCAGCGGTTCCGGAACCGCTGCCATAGGGTTTTGACCTATGGTAGCGGTACCTATGGCAGCGGTTCAAAACCGCTGTAATAGGCCCAAAAAAACCGCTGCTATAGGTCATTTCTGTAGTAGTGTAGGATTTTATATTAGACCCCAAAAAGAATGTAATTTTATGGTTTCATAGAACTATTATATATGCGTTTGAATGTTTGTTATTCTGTTAGGCTTGAAATTTTTATCTTTGTAGATTTTAGATTAAGAATTAGATACAAAGTCGCTAATAGAATTCTAGGTGAGTGTATTAGAGATGAAGTTGAAGATCAGCGTCTGAAGTCATGTGAAGATGAAGATTTGTTCTTAACGTCTATCAAATGCTAAAGGACTGTTTCAGGGTTGTTGAATCAAGCGCTTACAATACTCAAGCGATCAAGGATCAGATTCACCTAAAATAAATTTTCAAGTCATGGAGGACTTAAGTGCAATCATCAACGGACATTTATTTCCAGTGGGAAATAAATTCAAATGCATTAAATGCCTGATAAGTGCATTAAATGTGATAAGGCATTATGGCTTGTGGACAAGCCACCTTTTGACTAAACTGTCAGATTTCAGAGTTCAAAACCTGCTCCTGTCCAATTGGAACTAGTAGAATTTTAGGAATGTTAGAAAGGGACTGTTTAACGAGCTGGGTGAGTTACACGCGCTCACATGTGTCCAACAGACAAATCCCAAGAAACGCTATAAATAGTACCCTTCATCAAACCCTAAAATACGTAAGTACATACACAAGAAAAGGGTCAAAACTTTGCTGAAATTACTTGAAAGAAAAGCTTACAAACTCCATAGCCAAAATCCTTCAAGCTTTTCACAATACATTCCATAGACAGTTATAGATATCTCAAACCTCTTCAGAGAAAAAACCTAAGTTCCTATCTAGATATCCCAAGTTGTTTGAACTTTCCATCATCAAACAAACCCATGACAAAATCCTCAACATCTTTCGTCTGAGTGGGAAAGTTTGTTGATTCTACAAGTAGCATTTCTGTGTGAGAGAAGCTTGTTAAAGAAGATCTTCATTGGAGCTGAAGTCTGTGTTATCAAGAAGCTCAAAGATCGTCTTCCCTTTCATCTATTTTGTAGAGGTCTCTGTGTGACTCTTTAATAATCAATCTAGTGAATTCCTCCAAGTGCATAGGAGAAGAAGGACGTAGCTGGGATTACATCACCAAGTGAACCTTATAATATCTTGTGTTACATACTGTTTTATTGCTTTACTTTACATTTGCATATTATATCTTGAAAAAGCATTCAAAATAGTTAAGCGACTAATTCAAGTTCGAAAGAAAGCTAAGCTATAAAATCATTTCCATTGTGCTAACCCTGATTAAGCGATTGAAACATTACCCTACTTTGGTAATTGTTGAAATCACTAAGTCTAAGTTATCTTTTCTTAAGCGCCTGACCTAGCGCTAAGCTTTCCAAGCATTCAAACTCTTCAAAGTAATACAAAATTTTTCAAGTTGAAAAAGATTTCAGGATCTATTCAACCCCCACTTCTAGACCCTTTCGTATGCCACTTGGGACAATCAAGTGGTATCAGAGCGATTGAAGTAGAAACCTTAGCGTTTCCAAGCATAACTGCTTGTTTAGATCTATTTCTCTAAACTTAGTTGCTTTATTTCTTTTAATCTCATGTCATGGCTTTTAACAAGATGCATAAGCTGGTTGAGTCAAACTATGATTCTTGGAAACTTAGAGCCTTTGCATATTTATGTTCTTGTGATAATGAGATGTGTGATGTAATTACGAATGGCTCCATTCAGATCATGAAAGTTGTAACTCGAGCCCCTGGAGCAACTGAAGCAACTCCAGATGGTTATGTCGATAAACCTAAGTTGGAATGGACGCCAGAAGATCGGAAAAGAGCGAATCTAGATAATGTTGAACTAAGTGCTCTCCACTTAGCGTTAGGAGATAATGATGCATTGTTCAACAAGATCAAGCAATGTAAGACTTCAAAAGAGATATGAGATAAGCTGGCTATCATGTGTGAAGTGAAGCACAGATAAAGGAGAACAAGCTCTTCATAGCCATACAAAGATTTGAGCATTTCAAAATGCATCCCAATGAGACGCTAGATCAATTAGACGCAAGGTTCACTTTGCTCATCACAGAGTTAGCATCATTAGACAAGGAATCGACCAAGAAAGAAATGGTCAACAAGATATTCAGGAGTTGATAAGAGGCATTTTTACGTGTTTTTAAGCCCCTTTGCGTTTATGTCTTAGGTTCATTTATCGCTTGATTCTTGCCACATGTGCGTTTAATTCGTGCATTAAGTGATTTCAGGTCTTAAATGGATACAATCAAAGAACGGGATGAAAAACGACGTATAAAACAAGTTTAGGCCAAATTGCTACGCACCCCTATGCCCAAGCGCCTAAAAACCCACGCCCAGGCGCCGGACAAGATGCAAATAACGTCAACATTCTGCTTACCACGCCTAGGCGCCATCCTGTCCACGCCCGGGCACCGTATCTGCACCACTTTCCACGTTCGAGCGCTATTTCCATATGTTTAGAGACCGAATTGGGTGAAGTTCCCTTCTACAATGTTGTAAAACTATGTGTTAGCTTCAAATGAGGACTTGAATCATCCAAATCGGAGTTTCGTGGGGAACGTTATGAATGAAATACGATTGCTGCGCAGGACACATTGCATTTAATTTCAGCATTCTGTCAGCGGCGCCCAAGCGCCGTAATGCCCACGCCTAGGCGTGACCACACCCGAGTTTTGATTCCTTTCAGCCAAAAGATCATCATTTGATGGGGGAATGGAACATTTAAAGCCAAGAGGTCATCACATGTATGGAGGGGATGTCATAAGTATGTTTCTTAGTAGATCTACTTTATGGAATTTTATACTACTCACTTTAGAGTAGTGGAGGACACACTAGGGGAGACACACACTAGGGAGCCCAGAAATTCTGGTCTTCTTAAGGCATTTTCTTCACTTGGGGACCGAGGATAAGAGGGGGAGGGAGGCATTTGGCCATTATTTTTCACCTATCATCATTCATCACCATTCTTCATCACTTTTGGAGGGGAACAAAGAGACAGGAGTTAAGGATTGAAGTTCAAAAGCAAGGATCCATCATCAATCAATTGAGGGAGTTTTAATTACTTGCATTTACATGTTTATTTCCATGAGTATGTATATGTTTGTATTAGATTTTCTTAAGGCCTTGATGAGAGGCTAATATTGTAGAACTAAGGCCATGTGAAAGCCAATTTATGAATCAATATATGTGAAGTGAATTTTCGTATTAATTCTCATATTGCTTTGTGTGTTGATTTTGAGCTTTTATTACAATCATGTGCTTGATCACCATATGCTTGCTATCTTGCCTAGTCTAGTCATTCGAGAGAAGATAGATTAGGGTTCAATGGAATCAACTCATCATCCGAAACTAATGTGGAATTGCCCCTAGACATAGGTAAAGATTTCCGGGTGCGGTTAGCCGGATTTATCCGGGGAAACTCTAGAACGTTAATGCGTGGTTATTGATTAGATTCTCGGATAGACATATTTAGAGAACCATCAATTAATCATAGGATTATTATGTGCCGAGACATCGGGTAATAATTATCTAAGGAATTTCCACCAAAGCAATAGGAGTCTAATAATTCGAAGAGTAGCTCATCTATATTGACGAGTAGATTCGGTTGTAGCATGTGCCTTAGTCATTTTATCATACGTGAGATTTAATCTATAGTTCGTTTCTTTTTGGTTCGTCACTTGCTTACTCGTTTTATTGCAATCTACTTTTGTCCATTTTCATTAATCATAAACTAAAATTCAAGTTTCCGTGGTTCGACAACCCGGACTTTTTGTCCACTTATTACTACATACGTCTAGTGCACTTGCTATCATAGCACGTTAGCTTTTAGTGTGTCAAGTTTTTGGCGCCGTTGCCGGGGACTTGTTTATTTTAGTTTTTGATTTTCGTTTATATTTTTCATAATTCTTAGTTTTCGTTTATTTTTTGATTTTCTTTTATTTTCGTGTTTAGTCTAATTTTGTTCTCTTATTTAATTGTTAGGTTCTTGAGGTGCATGACCCGCTCCTCAAACAAGCCTCTATACGAGTTGGAGCCCGAAATTGAACGAGTTCTTCGGACTAGTAGGCGAGCAAGAGAAATGGCCAATAATCTCAACCAAAACCCGAATGGAAATTTCCCGGACATGAACTCACCGGAAACTAGGGAGTGGTTACAAGGTGTTCTACAAGCTATGCAAGCGGTATCTCCTCCACAACTCCCGTCGGTTTGGGGTAGCTTACCACCTAGGGTCCATACCATTCCGGGGCCCGTAGTCGTGCCTAATTTCTTCACACCAAACTACCACATTCCGGCTCACATTTTTAATATGGTGCAAGGAGATCCTTTCTATGGAGAACCGCACGAATCACCACACGCTCATTTGGAAACCATAGATGAGGCTCTTGTGACCATTCAATATCACCCACGAGATCTTGATGCGATTCGTCTAAGAGTCTTCCATTTCTCATTGAAGGATAGGGCGACAACATGGTACAAATCCTTACCTCCACAATCTATTACAACATGGGGTGAGTTGGTCGATGTCTTTTTAAATAAATTCTTTCCACCCTCCAAAATCAATGAGCTACGGAGTAATATAAAAGGGTTTAGGCAAAGGAGCAATGAGTCTTTAGCCGAGGCTTGGGCTAGATATAAGGGCATGCTCTGTAAATGTCCCGATCATAATTTTGGGTTAAATGAACAAGTACTCCATTTCTATGATGGGGTTAGGTCACGTATTCGGCATAGACTCAACGCGGGTGTGGGAGGAGATCTCCTTGGGTTAGACTGTCAAAGTGTATGGGACAAAGTCGAACAGTTGGCCCGAGAAGACGAGCTTTACCCCGACGATGAAGAGGCCTCATCCTCTAAAAAGGTTGCTTGTATTGAGGAAGTAGTTGAGGAAGTAGTAGTCTTGGAACCGGAGGTTGGCAACGTTAATTATGTGGGGAATCAAAATCAACCTCGGGTGAACTTTCATATACCCGAGAATTTTCCAAAAAGGCCCAACCCCGCACAGAACGCACAACCGGGGATCTATCAAGCTCCATGGCCACCCTTCAATAACCCACCCCCGAGGCAAGGCAATTTCAATGGACAAGGTCAAGGTCAAGTGCAAATGCGACCTCCCACAATCGATGAGAAACTAGATGCTCACATGAAAAAGTCCGATACATCTTTCAACGAACTTCGGGGTATGATAAAGGATATGTGTATGGAGATGAAGGATTTGCGAACACAAGTGGAGCAAATTTCTAATGCGGTTAACGGTAGAGCCCCGGGGACTCTCCCAAGCGACACGGAAAAGAACCCGAAGGCCCAATGCAATGCCATAGCCTTGAAAAGTGGCAAACAATTGGAGGGTGACACTGCCAGTACATCCGCGCCCGAGCGCCCCGACATGCACGCCCAGGCGCTTGATATACCCTGTTCTGGACAAAATTCTCTGTTTCCCGTGCCCGAGCGCCCCGACATGCACGCCCAGGCGCCTACAGATCCGCGCCTAGGCGCCAATATACGCGTCCAGGCGCCACCCACAACCCTGCCAGATGCATATGTTCTGAATCCCGCGCCCGAGCGCCCCGACATGCACGCCCAGGCGCCTACAGATCCGCGCCTAGGTGCCAATATACTCGCCCAGGCGCCACCCACAACCCTGCCAGATGCATATGTTCTGAATCCCGCACCCGAGCGCCCCGACATGCACGCCCAGGCGCCTACAGATCCGCGCCTAGGAGCCGATATACGCGCCCAGGCGCCGCCTACTGTTTCAGTGGGTTTTCATCCGTCTAATCCAACGCTTTCTCCCCCTATCGAAGTTCATCTCCCCTTCCCAAATGCTCACAAAAAGAAGAAAAAGGAGATGGATGCGAGCTTTCTTCGAATTTTGGCAATCCTTCGGGAAGTGAGAATTAATATTCCATTTATTGACGTCATTCTCCAAATGCCGAATTATGTGAAGTTCTTCAAGGACATACTCTCCAACAAACAGAAGTGGGAGGAGAATGAGACGGTGTGCCTCACGGAAGAATGCTCCGCCGTATTGCTCAATAAATTGCCAACTAAGCTCCAAGATCCCGGGAGCCTCACAATCCCGTGCACGATTGGATCCCTATCGTTCAAGAAGGTGTTATGTGACTCGGGGGCCAGCATCAATCTTCTTCCATACTCACTATTTAAAAAGCTAGGCCTTGGAAATCCCAAGCCGACCTCAATGAGCCTTCAACTAGCCGACCGATCGATCAAGAGGCCCAAGGGGATAATCGAAGACGTTCTTGTCCAAGTCGACAAGTTTTATTTTCCCGTTGATTTCGTAGTACTCGACATGGAAGAAGATGTGGAGGTACCATTAATCCTAGGGAGACCATTCCTAGCCACGAGTAAGGCGGTGATTGACATTGCTAATGGTAAGCTTACCTTGAATGTGGGCGATGACAAAGTTACCTTTGATGTTTACAAAGTCCTTAAACATCCTATTGATCATGACTCGTGTTATCGAATTGATACATTTGACCAGTTGATTGTTGAGTATTTACAGGACAATACAATTGAAAATTCTCTCGAACAGGATCTTATGAAATCCATGCAAGTGGACTCGGAGAAAGATGATCTAGTGGAAAGGGTTCTAAGCTTGGAGTACAAATCTTCCTCTCATTCGGGAGGATTCATCAAAGTTGATAGATCATTGTCAGGATCACCTCGCCCATCTATTGAAGAACCCCCTTCTCTCGAACTCAAACCCCTCCCCTCCCACCTTAAATATGTGTACTTGAACGACGACGAAACACTCCCATTGATCATTTCCTCATCTCTTTCAGGATCACAAGAAGAGCAATTACTGACGGTGTTGAGATCTCACAAACGGGCTTTTGGGTGGAAACTTGCGGACATCAAAGGCATTAGTCCAGCGATATGTATGCACAAAATACTTATGGAGGACTCCACCAAGCCTACACGCCAACCCCAAAGGAGGTCAAACCCACAAATCCAAGAGGTAGTAAAGAAGGAAGTGATTAAACTGCTCGACTCCGGTATAATCTATCCTATTTCTGATAGTGCGTGGGTGAGCCCTACCCAAGTGGTGCCTAAGAAAGGGGGGATAACGGTAATTGAGAATGCGAATAATGAGCTAATCCCAACTCGTATAATTAGTGGGTGGCGTGTATGTATAGATTACCGTAAGTTGAATGATGCCACCCGTAAGGATCATTTCCCCCTCCCCTTTATTGACCAAATGCTTGAACAATTAGCCGGGCATGATTTCTATTGTTTTCTAGATGGTTACTCCAGCTATAATCAAATTGCCATAGATCCCGAGGACCAAGAGAAAACCACTTTCACTTGTCCTTATGGCACATTTGCTTATACAAGGATGCCATTTGGCTTGAGTAATGCCCTGGCCACTTTTCAAAGATGCATGATGGATATTTTTCATGATATGGTTGAAGATTTCCTTGAATTTTTTATGGATGACTTTTCTGTATTCGGAACAACTTTTGATATTTGTCTTGCTCATTTAAATGTTGTGCTTACACGTTGTGAAGAAACCAACCTTGTTTTGAATTGGGAAAAATGTCATTTAATGGTCCGGGAGGGGATTGTGCTCGGCCACAAGATCTCTTAAAAAGGGATCGAAGTGGACCAAGCCAAGATTGAGGTCATTGAAAAACTTCCCCCGCCCATTTCGGTAAAAGCTGTTCGGAGTTTTCTCGGGCATGCCGGTTTCTATAGGCGATTCATCTTGAATTTCTCTAAAATTGCGAAACCGTTGTCTAATTTGCTTGTCAAAGATGCACCTTTTGATTTCAATTCTTCTTGTATGCAGGCCTTTCTTGATTTGAAGGAACGCTTAGTTTCCGCCCCTATCATGTCACCCCCCGATTGGAGCTTACCATTCGAATTGATGTGTGATGCGAGTGACACCGCGGTTGGAGCGGTCCTTGGCCAAAGGAAGGAGAAGGTATTTCGAACCATTTACTATGCTAGTAAAACTCTTAACGATGCACAATTGAATTATGCCACCACGGAAAAAGAATTACTAGCCATAGTCTTTGCATTCGATAAATTCCACTCTTACCTCGTGCTAAACAAAGTGATAGTTTACACCGATCATTCGGCTTTAAAATATTTGCTTGCCAAGAAAGATGCTAAACCAAGACTTCTTAGGTGGATTTTGTTACTCCAACAATTTGATTTAGAGATAAAAGACAAGAAAGGTATCGAAAATGTAGTAGCCGACCACCTCTCACGATTAGAGCTAGTGAATGATCCGTTAGATGAGATACCAATTCGTGAGGAATTCCCGGATGAACACCTCCTTGCTATTTCTGACAAAATTTCACCTTGGTATGCTAACTTTGCCAATTACATTGTTACGGGCCATCTTCCCCCGGATATCACTTTTCATCAAAAGAAGAAATTTTTATTTGATGTAAAGCAATATCTTTGGGACGAACCCTTTTTATTCAAAGTTTGTGCAGATGGCTTAATTCGACGTTGCATACCCGAAACGGATGTGCATGCTATCCTATCTCATTGTCATGATATGGCGGTGAGTGGCCATTTTAGGCCTTCCAAAACGGTAGCTAAGATCCTCCAATCAGGTTTCTTCTGGCCTACTCTTGTTAAAGATGCACATCATTATGTCAAATCTTGTGATCGCTGTCAACGAATGGGGAACATCTCTAAACATCATGAAACGCCCTTAAATAGCATGTTAGAGTGTGAGTTGTTTGATGTATGGGGTGTGGATTTCATGGGCCCTTTCCCCAGTTCTTGTTCAAATAAATATATCCTTGTTGCGGTAGACTATGTCTCCAAATGGGCGGAAGCCGTGGCCTTGCCTACTAATGATGCTCGGGTTGTCACTCGTTTTCTGAAGAAGCATATTTTTACTCGATTTGGAACTCCCCGAGCCATCATTAGTGACGGGGGCACCCACTTCTGCAACAAGCAGTTTGAACTTTTATTGACCAAGTACGGGGTGAAGCATAAAATTTCGACCCCATACCACCCACAAACTAGTGGCCAAGTGGAGGTCTTTATTTTTTTCTTTAAAAAATTCTTTGCCCTTCTCTTTTTCGAGCATTGGGGACAATGTTCATGATAAGTGTGGGGGGGGGGTACACTAGATCCATTATAGTCATGTTTATTCATGTTTTACATATTTCGGTCCAAGTTTTGGGGGGGTGTTATACCTCTACATGTGAAATGTGTGCAATTTTTATTTATTTATTTTATTTTATTTGGATAGAATTTCAACCCGTCACTTGATGAATTGAGCATGGTTAACGTGAATACATGGTATGCATTCTCTATCAATTTGGTTTTCAATTTGGTTTTTAATGGCTATACACGCAATTCCTTGTTTGTGAGACCCTAACTAGACTAGATTGACCTTAAGATGATTCACATATGCACATAAATCGAGGGTAGAGGAGTTGAGTGGGCAACCATTTTGAAACACTTAAAGGCTTGATACCGGAAATATCAACTTAGAATTGTCACATGTGTTATGAGTTGAGAACGTTAACTTCGTGTGCTTAATAATAATAAAAAGAGGTTGAACATTGGTATGACTGAAAAAGTCAGGCTTAATAGATACTGGGGACAAAGAGCACCATGCCTAGAATACTGTACTATTAAGCTAATTTGAGCTAGAGCTCAAGCCAATACAAGTGCGATTTTGTGGCCTTTGACACTCGAGCGATTAAGCCCTTAGGAGTGTCTCCACACTTGATACCCTAAAGCCGTCTGGTTTAGGAGTTATTGGCCTAAAGCTCGTTACACGGGTGTCATAGAAAGCCTAAGAGGTTCGAACATTGCACATGGTCTAGCCTCTAATGTTTCGAGTTGAAAGTGCATAAATTAAAGCCGAAAGTGGAATGAAGTGATGAATTTTTAAGTGGCTATGAAGTTGTATTCAATTCTCATACCATGTGAATAATCAAAAGTTGATAAATATGGGGTTAATGCTTGAAAAGTGGTAAGAATGCCACTCGACTATAATATTTGAGATTTATTACACTACACCCTTAGGATGATCTTTTCGATGTTAAGGCATAACATGAGCAAGTGGGTGACGTGTATATATATGTAACTTGAGCTTAAACAGGTGAATTCATACCATTGTGTGTTATTAATCATTGTAATTTACGTTGAGTGATCGGGGTTGAAAATCTTTCGATTTTGTGGGTATATCGTCTGCAAACCCTCACGAGACTATAACTCGTCCTTTGAGGTAACTCAAAGGTTCAAAGGCTTGTTGCATTCGCTAAATGCAACCGTTTACTCCACGAAAGTGAGTTAGGTAGTTTTCTTTTTGTTTCTCTCTTTGATTGATGATGTTTCCTTATCTTAAAACTCTTATTGCTCGAGGACGATCAATTGATAAGTGTGGGGGTGTTGATAAGAGGCATTTTTACGTGTTTTTAAGCCCCTTTGCGTTTATGTCTTAGGTTCATCTATCGCTTGATTCTTGCCACATGTGCGTTTAATTCGTGCATTAAGTGATTTCAGGTCTTAAATGGATACAATTAAAGAACGGGATGAAAAACGACGTATAAAACAAGTTTAGACCAAATTGCTACGCACCCCTATGCCCAAGCGCCTAAAAACCCACGCCCAGGCGCCGGACAAGATGCAAATAACGTCAACATTCTGCTTACCACGCCTAGGCGCCATCCTGTCCACGCCCGGGCGCCGTATCTGCACCACTTTCCACGTTCGAGCGCTATTTCTGTATGTTTAGAGACCGACTTGGGTGAAGTTCCCTTCCACAATGTTGTAGAACTATGTGTTAGCTTCAAATGAGGACTTGAATCATCCAAATCGGAGTTTCGTGGAGAACGTTATGAATGAAATACGATTGCTGCGCAGGACACATTGCATTTAATTTCAGCATTCTGTCAGCGGCGCCCAAGCGCCGTAATGCCCACGCCTAGGCGTGACCACACCCGAGTTTTGATTCCTTTCAGCCAAAAGATCATCATTTGATGGGGGAATGGAACATTTAAAGCCAAGAGGTCATCACATGTATGGAGGGGATGTCATAAGTATGTTTCTTAGTAGATCTACTTTATGGAATTTTATACTACTCACTTTAGAGTAGTGGAGGACACACTAGGGGAGACACACACTAGGGAGCCCAGAAATTCTGGTCTTCTTAAGGCATTTTCTTCACTTGGGGACCGAGGATAAGAGGGGGAGGGAGGCATTTGGCCATTATTTTTCACCTATCATCATTCATCACCATTCTTCATCACTTTTGGAGGGGAACAAAGAGAGAGGAGTTAAGGATTGAAGTTCAAAAGCAAGGATCCATCATCAATCAATTGAGGGAGTTTTAATTACTTGCATTTACATGTTTATTTCCATGAGTATGTATATGTTTGTATTAGATTTTCTTAAGGCCTTGATGAGAGGCTAATATTGTAGAACTAAGGCCATGTGAAAGCCAATTTATGAATCAATATATGTGAAGTGAATTTTCGTATTAATTCTCATATTGCTTTGTGTGTTGATTTTGAGCTTTTATTACAATCATGTGCTTGATCACCATATGCTTGCTATCTTGCCTAGTCTAGTCATTCGAGAGAAGATAGATTAGGGTTCAATGGAATCAACTCATCATCCGAAACTAATGTGGAATTGCCCCTAGACATAGGTAAAGATTTCCGGGTGCGGTTAGCCGGATTTATCCGGGGAAACTCTAGAACGTTAATGCGTGGTTATTGATTAGATTCTCGGATAGACATATTTAGAGAACCATCAATTAATCATAGGATTATTATGTGCCGAGACATCGGGTAATAATTATCTAAGGAATTTCCACCAAAGCAATAGGAGTCTAATAATTCGAAGAGTAGCTCATCTATATTGACGAGTAGATTCGGTTGTAACATGTGCCTTAGTCATTTTATCATACGTGAGATTTAATCTATAGTTCGTTTCTTTTTGGTTCGTCACTTGCTTACTCGTTTTATTGCAATCTACTTTTGTCCATTTTCATTAATCATAAACTAAAATTCAAGTTTCCATGGTTCGACAACCCGAACTTTTTGTCCACTTATTACTACATACGTCTAGTGCACTTGCTATCATAGCACGTTAGCTTTTAGCGTGTCAGGAGTCTTCCAAGCAACTATTTGATTAAGACTGTTGCCATGAGAGAATCACAGATATTGGAGATTCTAACTCCAGAACATGTGTTTTCAGAGTTAAAGGCATTTGAGTTTGAATTGGGTAAATTCAGCGACACATTGACTTCAGCGACTGAATCAAGAGCTTTAATCGCTACTACCAAAAGTAAGGGCACATCGATTAGTGAGGTGTAATCGACAGAATCCAATGAGGAAAAAGGGATGACTTTATTGGTCAAGAAATTCAAGAAATTTTGAAGATATGAAAAGAGAAACCCTGTTGGACAAACTTCATTTCAAACCCCTCCCCCTGCACCAGCACCTTAGTATCAAGCACCAGTGTATTCTGCACCTCAACCAATAGCCTCAATTCCATACCAAGCGCTTCCATCTCCAAAAGTACTCAGAATCTTTCAGCGGCAATAGTTTCCAAAAGGTTATCAACTGAACAGAAAATGAAAACTAACCTTTGTTATAACTGCAAGAAACCATAGCACTACCAGGTAAATTGCCCTTATCCAAATGTGTCTAAGCCCACAATGTAAGACTATGCGGATAGAAACCAATTCAAAAGCAACCTTCACCAACAAGTTTTGCTAGCGGAATCTGAACCATTCTCCGCACCTGAAAAGGACTTGGAATCATTAGATGAAAGCAGTGATGATGAGCCATCAAGCGACTCAGCATTAATTTGTCTCATGGCGAGAAATGAAGAAGCGTCTGATGACTCGCTATCTAAGGTAAACACTGAATTATCTCATCCTCTTTCCTATGATGAATTACTAGACAAAGTAGATAAGTATTATAAAGATTGTCAAGATGCCGCCAAGTTGTATAAAACTCACTTTGATATCATTTCATCGCTCACAAATGATAGAATGACGCTCAAGGCAGAGTTGCAAGTTCAGCAACAATGCATTGAGAAGAATCAATCACTTGAGAGTGCAATCACCCAATTGAAAAGTGATATTGACATAATAGTCAAGAGAAAAGCTGAATTGATCGCTAAACTTGTCAAATCAGAGCAGCTTGTCTCATCATTATCCAAAGCATCAAGGAAGCTAGATAATGTGACTGAGGTAACCAGACTTTTTGGTGAAAAGACCGGTTTAGGTTATGATAAATTTGGTCAAAAATAAAAAATATCTAAGGTTACGGCAACCAACAAAGAAAAAGGTGTATTTTTTGTTGAGAAGAGTCCAGACGATCAAACGCTGAATGAACCCAAGGAAAATGGTAAGAGGCCAAATGAAAAGGTCAATAACAACTCAGGCAACAAGGAGAAGACAAAAGTGAATGACTCACAAAAGAAAGTTCATCCAAACGCTCAAAAGTCTAAGGATAAACCATCTACAAGTGGATCAATGCTAAGCGTCAATTGCCAAAAGCGAGTCCTAAGCCAACGCCAATATCCTCAAAGATCTAGATCATATTATCGATACTATGATGATTATGATTATGATTACGACTATGATTACTATTACAATCGAGGATATTACTATACACCTAAAAAACACACACAACATAAATCGAAACCCGAAAAGGCCAGTCCTCCCGTAATGAAGACAAGGCAAATACGGGTTCCAAAAGTTTTAATTCAAACTAAAGTCACTAACGTTGAAGGACCCAAGACATAATGGGTAAGGACCCAAGACATAATGGGTACCTAAGAAGAATTAAAACTGCCCTTTAAATGCAGGTACCTGGAGCCAACACCGATACTTCAGTTTGGTACATTGATAGTGGGTCGTCAAGGCACATGACTGACCAGGCAACCAACGGTCCTCAAGTTATATTCGGTGATAACTCCAAAGGTAAAACCAAAGGTATAGGTATCATGCATAGGTGAAACATCATGATAAGTGATGTATATTATGTTGAGAGTCTTAAGCATAATTTGTTAAGCATTAGTCAATTCTGTGCTAAAGGCTTTGAAGTCAAATTCTCAAGCAACTGCTGCTATGTTAATGATGCTAAGACTAAGTCTACTAAATTAGGAGGAAAAAGAACAAACAATGTGTATTTAGTGGATTGAGATTCAACAATAGATAACAACTCCACATGCTTTGTTGCTAAAAGTCAAAATGAATTGGGTTGGTTATGGCATAGAAAAATGAATCACCTCAACTTTAAGGCAATCTCTTAGTTAATATCGCTAAATCTAGTAGAGAGATTACCTAAGGGTTCCTTTCAGAAAAATCACTTATGTGATGCATGTCAAATGGGTAAACAAGTCAAATCATCTTTTAAGAAGAAACCTCATCTATCTACTTCTAGTATTCTTGAACTATTGCATTTAAATTTGTTTGGTCACATTCAAATCATGAGTGTTAGTGGTGAAAAGTACTCACTAGTAATAGTTGATGATTTCTCTCACTATACTTGGGTAGAATTTCTAGCAACAAAAGATGAAACTAGTGTCAAGCTCACAACACTAATTTGTCAATTACAAACCCGAAAGATTTAAAGGTGACAAGAATTAGAAGCCATAGAGGTACTGAGTTTACTAACCATATTGTTGAGAAGTTTTGTATAGATATCAAAATACTTCATGAGTATTCTGTGCCAAGAACACCTCAACAGAATGGAGTGGCTGAGCGACGGAACAGAATGCTTAAAGAAGCTGCTAGGACGATGTTAGCAGAGTCCAAGCTGCCTCAAAGGTTTTGGGCCAAAGCAATCAATACCACTTGCTACACTCAGAACCGGTGTATGATTAACAAGCAACATGATAAGACTCCATATGAATTGTGGAAGGGATGTAAGCCAAACGTTTCGTATTTTCATGTATTTGGTTCAAAAAATTTTCATTCATCACAATGGATCCCAAAATCTAAGGACATTTGATCCTAAAGCTGATGAGGGAATCTTTCTAGGTTGCGCCAAAAATAGAAAGAGTTTTCGCATCCTAAATAAGATCAAATCGAAGGTTCAAGAATCCATCCATGTTGTGTTTGATGATAATAACCAAGAATCGAGTAAGGTGAATATTTATGATGTAGGAATTGAAGATCTTGCCCAACAAGCGTCACAAATCAATCTTGGTGATGATAGTCATAATGATGAGGATGATGAGATCTTTGTTCCCAATCCCAAGGTTACTCGTGAGGTTACTAATGATGATATTGTTAGAAATGCTGATGATCATGAAGAGAATGACCATCAAGAGCAAATTGGAACTGTGAATGACATAGCGACTGCGCAAGAGACAAATGAGAGTCAAGCGAATGATAATTAAGAGTCCCTCAACCCGTTCCAACCAGATCGTAAATGGCTTAGAGATCATCCACCAAAGCTAGTTATTGGAGATATTGGAGCACCTGTTAGAAATAGGGCCACTACAATCAATGAGGCCATGTTCGCAAGTTTCCTATCTCAAATGGAACCAAAGAAAGTGGATGAAGCGCTCAGTGATTCCAGTTGGGTAGAAGCGATGCAAGAGGAGCTTAACCAATTTGAGAGAAGTAAGGTTTGGACGCTAGTACCAGGACCAACTCACCAAGGACTTATTGGGACTAGATGGGTTTTTAGGAACAAGATGGATGAAGATGGCATTGTTATAAGAAACAAAGCTAGACTAGTCGCTCAATGTTATTTCCAAGAAGAGGGTATTGATTTTGATGAAACTTATGCCCTAATAGCACGTCTCGAAGCTATTCGGATGTTCCTAGCGTTTGCAGCATTCAACAAGTTCACAGTGTATCAAATGGACGTGAAAAGTGCTTTCATGAATGGTAAACTCCAAGAAGAAGTATACGTGGAGCAACCCCCAGGATTCACCAACAACCATGGAAAAAGTATGGTCTACAAATTGGATAAGGCACTTTATGGCCTCAAACAAGCACCAAGAGCATTGTATGACACTCTTTCTATCTTCCTTAGAGGTAAAGGCTTTTCAAAAGGCAGTGTTGATACAACGATATTTAAAATTACTCATAATGAAGATATTCTCTTAGTCCAAATTTATGTTGATGATATTATATTAGGATCTACTAATAAGCGATTGTGTGAGAAATTTCCGAAAATGATGCAAGATCAATTTGAAATGAGCATGATGGGTGAATTAACTTTCTTCTTACGGTTACAAGTTAAACAACTCCCTAATGTCATATTTATAAACCAAGATAAATAAATAAGAGATATGATTAAGAAATTTGGTATGGAAAATGCATCATCTTCAAAAATACCAATGAGCCAAATGCTTAAGTTAGATAAAGATGAAAGTAGGAAGAAGATTGATATCACCAACTATAGAGGTATCATTAGATCACTTTTTTATCTTACGGGTAGTAGACCTGATATTATGTTTTCGGTATGCATGTGTGCTCGCTTTCAAGTTGATCCAAAAGAATCACACTTAGTTGCTACCAAGAAGATCCTTAAATACCTAAAAGGCACACAAAATGTGGGCTTGTGGTATCCAAGGGACTCTCCTTTTGAACTAATTGGTTATTCAAACGCCGATTTTGCAGGATGCAAAATAGATAGAAAGACTACTAGTGGTACATGTCAATTTCTAGGTTATAGACTAGTTTTGTGGCATAGTAAAAAACAACAATCCATAGCAACTTCTACCGCTGAGGTAGCGTATGTAGCCGCTGGAAGTTGTTGTGCACAAATCCTTTAGATGAGGCAACAACTTAGAGATTATGGAATTATCTTAGGTCCTACCATAATCCATTGTGATAATCAAAGCGCTTTAGCTATGACCCAAAACCCAGTCCTTCATTCTAGAACTAAACACATTGACAACGTTACCA
Organism: Buddleja alternifolia; assembly: GCA_019426215.1. NCBI lineage: Eukaryota > Viridiplantae > Streptophyta > Magnoliopsida > Lamiales > Scrophulariaceae > Buddleja > Buddleja alternifolia. Next base: position 25,565,632 of record CM033399.1, on the reverse strand, counting down.
TTTCTTGCGTGACCATGTTCAAAAGAAAGATATCTCCATGGATTTCATTAGAACTGACAAACAATTGGCAGATATCTTCACCAAAGCGCTCAACGAACAACGTGTTCTCACTTTGAGAAGTGAATTAGGTATGATTGACTTAAATGCTTAATCATAAAGCATCATATCTTTCATAGGCATATAATTTAGTGGGGAATCCACTTTAGTATTTTGTCTAAAGCATTTTTCAAATTGAAACGAGTTATCAATTTTACGGGGAACTTTAAATTTGTACTTATATCAACTAATAAGCGTCTATGATCAAAAATGATTTTCAAAATTCTTTGCATTGATCATTAGCGTTTATCTTTTATGCATGACAAAATCAATCTCTAATAAAATTAAATAAAAATATCTTTTAAAGATCAAAAGTGAATGAATTTTATTAAAAGGCTTCAGTGTTAAAATATTCCCACTTAAACACTAAGTAACTTTCTCTGAAAATCATGCATTGTTTTCATCACTAAAAGGTAGCGTGTGGATAAGTCCAAAATGATAAGATTTAACAACTACCCACGTGCTCCTATCAAATCAAACTGACGGTTAATGATTCCTATCTAAAAATAGGCGGTTTAGTAAATGCATGTGTCTGTGTACATGTCCGTGTACTAACAGGCGCGTGCATCCCACGTTGAACATTTTCAAAATCTCAAACGTTTTTGAAAAAGTAACTACAGACTCCAAATTTTATATTTCACAGCAGTTGACCTAATTTTACACCCAATATACATCCGTCTTTATTATTTAATGGCCCAGATTCAATAAATTTCATTTCCATATTTACTGCCGTTATACGTGGCACTTATCTAAGCTAGTGAGGAGTTACTTTTGCCCATTATTTAAACCCTTTGAGTTTTTACAAAGAAAAACTTTATCACTTCCAAAATCTATTGGTGTAAAAGTTCATCCTCTTTCTAAGGCAAAGTTCTTAAAACTCTTCAATGGCGCCACCAAAGTCATCATCTTCTACTGCCGAAAAAAACACCAAGAAACCAATGGGTTACAACACATGTTTTCTTCTTAACTGGGACTACCTGTTCGGCAACCAAAGATTTTCGATGAGAAATATTCTCGCTCTCATTGATGAATCCGGTCTGAAAAACCTTCTAACCTCTCATTCTCTTCTGCATGAGATTGAAGTTAAACACTTTTTCAAAAATGCTGTCACTTCTGCCGATTGAAACTCTATTATCTACTCCTTTCCCTCTCTTGAAACACCTTTTGTTCTTACTGCCAAACTCATTGCCAATCTTCTGCAACTGCCTTCGGAGGGATGTGAAGTGGAAGATGTGGGCATGAGTGCATCCACAAAGGTTTGGGAAGCTGTTCGTCGTGATGCAACTGAAGATGATTATAAATCAAACTTCAAGAAGAATGACATGAAATGCGAGTATGTCATTTTGGCAGATATCTGTGCTAAGATGATAGAGTGCACAAAGGGTTCATTCGGTAAAGTGTCTTTAATTCAGTTTAAAATGATGATAGCAGTGTTGACCCAGTTGAAGGTAAATTGGGCTTCCTACATTTTTAATCGCTTCAAGGCAACGATACAAGAGTCCTTCAATCCCAAGCCTTATGGGATTTTATTAAGCTTTTTTATTAGCGCTTGTACATTCGCTACCTCCAAGGGATCCAAAGTGCCCGCTACAAAATTCTATGGAAAGAAAATTGTTGGAGAATTGCTACACCCCAAGCGTCGCAGTGGTGCAACAGTTCCCAAAGAGGAGCGTGAGCGTCTCCTAGCTGAAGGCCTCGCTGAAGGTGAAGGTCAAGTTTGTGGTGATGATGAGGATCAAGCTAGCTCTTCCTCATCAGAAGAACCAATCGATGTTGTTGTTAAGCGACCCAAGAGAAAGGTTGCTACGAAAGTCACTGAACAATCCTAACCATCGAAGAAGCAGAAGAAAGAGAAGAAAAATAAATCTCCTTCCCCTCCCCCAGAGCAAACCCCTTCTCCCCTTCCAGCGACTACCATTTCTCCCCAGACGGAAGAAGAAGCAGAAGAAGTGGAAGTTTCACTTGCTCGGAAGCACACTCCTTGGTCCACTCCAACAGGATCAACAAGCGCTCACGCTGAGCCAACACTTGAAGAACAAGCGAGTGTTCCTCCCCCTCCTCCTTCTAAAGCTATTCCTGAATCTATTCCAGAGCCTAAAGCTGCTATTCCCTTTGAGAAGCTTGCTCGTTTTCAGGGTAAGTACTTATTGTGACATCCGGGTTTTTCTTAACTAATGCAATGATTAGTAGTATAACCTATTGAAAATTGCTAGATTGAATATGTATTAGTATTAGTATTAGGGGCTTATATGTCAATTATATTCAAGTAGGGTCCATGGATATAATGGTTGTAAGGGCTAAGATATAAATTGAAAATTTCAATAAAGTTCCATCACAACTCTATATATATAGGGTACCTTGTATCTCTTTCTTCCCAATCCTTTCTTGTTCCAAAGAAGCATCAACCCTTACCTCCATTACTCCTTACAAGACTTGAAAATCGTCCAATATATTAGAGCAGAAAGGGAGAGATCAAAAAGAAAACGAAAACCCAACAAATTCCAGCTACCTTAGCCAGAACTCGTTTCCGGGCATTGTTTCTATCTTCAGGAGTTCAGGTACCAATGATGTCCAAATTGGACATTTTTAGATAACTTTCATCCTAAGAGGATAAGGAACAAGTATGTGGATCCGATTTTGTCAATTGAGTCCATATTTCCAGAATCAGACATTGCTCAAACTCTACATCAGGTGCCCGGTTTTCAACTGCAGCAACATGTCTCCACTTTTGTTTGCCAGAAACCATGCTTCTAGTGATTTGATCATGCATGCAATCCCACCATTGGAAACCTATGTTCGTGTAGATGATGTTACTGGTAAGTTTTAATGGTTTCGGTTATGTGGATAGTTCATAATTGTTAGTCAAAGAATCATTGCCACTACCCGGGTTTTTAACCCAGAATCTGCCTCTCATTTCGTTTCCCCTGAAATGCTACTTATGATGGTCCAATTCCTTATCCAAGACCACCTATAGAATCCTTTTTGAGTGTAGATTCGTTTACTTGAGTATTTCGTTGAATAACGCTTGGTTAAATGTCCATAAATTGCCACTGCCTAGTTTCCAATTTCAGAAATGTTCATTTGAATTGTTGCCCATAAAACATCATTACCCTATTTTGATTGTACATGCAATACCACCATTAGATGGCCCTATAAGATTAGATGTTAATTACGGTTGGAATCACTCAAATCCATGGGCTAATGTGACCGGAAAGTGGAATGTTTGCAGGCTGCCACGAAGTAATCAGAAATTGACAGTCTTGGTTGTTGACTTCAAAGACATGATTCACCAAATATTTGGCCACTCTTGGAGATGAGGTTTTTACACAGGTTAAGATAAGTTCATGGAGAATCTATGAGTAATAAGTTTTAGTGTTGGATGTGACATAAAGGGATGAAAAAGTGGTAAGAGCAGAGACGCGCGATGTCGGTGGGGGTGCATGGGGATCTAATTGAAGTAATGTTGTTCCCGATCAACAATGGAGTTTCGATATTCTGGACCCGACTTTAGTTTCATCTTGACTACTGGGTAAACTTTGGGTAAGATGGCTTAGCTTAACCTTTGGTAATTCATGTGAGCAATCGAATCATATTGAATCGGTATTTCCTAGAGACTTGTATTCCGATCATACTATTGATAAATCCTTTTTTTTGGAATAGGGGCTTGCTTTATGAGTATTGTGAGGAAACTGGTTGGACAAGTTGGTAGTGTTGGAGATTGGGACGATCATGATTAGCTCGGAAGAGTAATGTGAGTTGCCTCTCAAAATTATAGTTATATGTCTTTCAAAACTGGAAGGAATACGTCATATATATATATATATAGATATATATATGTTACTTTCAACATGCTTTGAATACTTGACATGAAAATGAGTTTCAACACTTTCAAATCAAATTCAGGACTCATTTTACTTCACCAATTCTTGGCACCAACCATATTACCTGCATGAATGTTTTCAAACCGTATCTTGCAAAAGTAATTTTTCAGGCATGTTTGTGAAAATGAATTCGAGGAAAACATTCTTTAAGGAAATTCTGAAACTATTTGTTCGATTAAATATTTCATCGTGAACTAAATACTTCATTTGCATCTTCGTGACATACGTGATTGCGTACTTATTTCAGATGCATAATTTATACAGAATGATTTCGAAATAAACATCGGTTTTATGATTTTTGTGAAATTACTCCCATCATTTCTTGTATCGTGATCATTTGCCGTGATGGTGTTTGTTGACGTTTGCATCTGACGTGGTTGTGTTGGGCCCAGGTCGGGCGATGGATAGGGCAGGGTTCGGCGGTCAAGCATGGGCTTGCGGTCTTAAACAGTTCCCGCTATTCACGTCCAGATCCATGCACCTAGGACGGAGTGCTCTGAGGGTGGCATGGGTCATTTATCGTGTGGCATACTCCGGATATGACAAATCGGGCATCGCGAGCCTGCTTGGGGAGGTATAGGTGATGGCTTTTAAGGCCGCGTGTTCAGGGGTGATAAGGAAGAAGCAGGGGACCCAAAGTCTGTGGGTAAATCATCGGACGCGATGGTATTGCTAACATGGCCCCTACTGCTTAAGCGTGTCTTGTACGCGTGTTCTATAAAATGTGTTGTACTGTTACTTAAACATGTCTTGTACGTGATACTTGCATTGAACTACATGCTTTTTAAAATGCATGTTTTGAAACTTAAATATCATGCCACCAATCGTTCCAGCTTTATCATGAACGTAATTTTTTTTCCAAGCATGTTTTCAATGATATTTGACAAAACCTCATCGTGCATATACTAAGACCTTTGTCTCATACTAGCTATTGCTTAATGTTACTATGATCACAAATTGCTTTTCTTATTTAGGATTTCAATGATCCTTTGAAAATCAATAAAAAAACTATTTTAAAGCAACTTACACACGCCACTGGCACTCACTAAGCGTTTGCTTACGTATTTCACTTTTTTTTCTCCTTCAGTTAGAGTGAGTTGGGCAATGAGATTGGCTGGATGATCTGAGCGTAGACATGGACAATCCTAGAGTGAGAGTTTTGCAAATTAAGCCATGAATAGTAAGGTTACTTAAATGTTTTGTTGACGTTAGGGCCGTGACCTCTACTAGATTAGTTGTCGAAGTGTGTCAATTTTGGATTGTACTACTTAATTGGAAGGTTCACGCTTTTAGTTTAGGCCCCTTTCAGGGCTAAAAAATTTGGGGCGTGACAGAGTGGTATCAGAGCTTGGGGCTAACAGTGCCTGAGGATTGGAGCAATTTTCAAACCACGCTCCACAATCCATCTCTTTCAGACGCTGAGAAGTCAATTATATTTGAAACCCTTGCAAGCAGCAGAGTCGTTACAATGAAAGAAATCATTGCTCGCTTGGAATTTTTGGAAATTCCACAGGAGGATTTGGCAGAGTTAGTGATAAATCATTTTCAAGAAGTCGGCAAGGGCATGGAACGTAATTATCCATTCCACCTAACTCATGTCCAGATAAGGAATCCACATATGGGCGACTGGGGAAGGAATCCAGATGAGGCACAGCTGAACAAGATGGGCTATTTGGCACTCCCCAAGGTTGTTCATTCTAACTCCAACATATCTTTCAAGAAGCCGCTACGTTTATGGAAGGGAAAGGATGTAATGCATCAAGCTCACCCTAACCCTATCAATTTTTGGATCAAAGATGAAGCTAGAGAATTCCTTGCCAGAGTTTGGGCAGAGAGTTATGTTGAAGAGAAGCAGCAATTCAAGAAGCTGCTTGATACAAGACTTGATAGAGAACTCGCTGACACTCTTGGAAAACGCTAGATATTGGATACATCCAGATGGGTAGAGGATTTTGTTTTGTATTTTCATACAATTGATGAGATGCTCAAGTATCCATTTTTGTTCAATTTTGGAATTGAATATAGGCGTAGAGCATATGCCTTATTTCTATTGCAGAGGCAAGAATCGCTTGTGGGTCCAATAGATACCCTACCTTATTATAGCCGAGGTATGGAAAGCTACATCCGTGATCAACTTAGACAAATAAGTCAAGGAGGCTATGAGTTGAATCTTACTCAGTGACTCCAAATTGACTTAAACGAAGACGTTTCTACAAGCAAGCGGGATGAGTGCCTGGGACCAATCGACGCCCCAATTCATATTGCCGATGATTTTGCAGAATTTCAACATGAAAGACGAGCGATTGTCGAGAACTCTCAATCGTTGGATATCACTTTTAACCAACACTTTGGTTTTAGTGACTTCCATGGGTACAACTTACACCCCGTCTTATTTTGCGAGAAGAACATTCAAGTGGCCAAGTTTATTTCTTTAATCAGGCCAGTGGATCAAGAAGCTGCTCAAGCTTTCATGACATTTATTTTGGACTATTACAACTCTTATACTTCAGGTATCAATCTGCCAGAGGATGTGCATTTTGCACTAAGTACTGAATAGCCCAAAGACTCTATATTCTTTATTCCGCTGAAGAACATGCTTAGTCCAAGGCATGTGATGGAAACGATTGGCCCACTCTGGGTCATTGCTGTTGAGAAACAATCTCCTATAGTAGAGATTGCTCAATTAGAATTGGAACAAACTCCTACTGAAGAAGTCACTCCTAATCAAGACGCTGGTTTGCAAACTGAAGTTGCCCCTAGCGCTCCAGTAGATGAGGTTCCAATTGTTGCTCAAGTTGCAGAGATTGATGATGCAACTTAATCTGTTGAGCAAGCGATAGAAGAAGTACATGCAGAGATTGCTGAAGAGCCTCAAGAGCCATTTATCCGAGATAAATCAAAAGGGAAGGTTGTAGTTTCTAGCTCATATGGACTCATTCCGTCCCTAAGCGTTCTTCTTCTTCGGACTATGACTCGGAAAGGGATCAAGAGATGCGAGACTTTAGATGAGCCGTTAGGAATTCGCTCACCACCATCGAGGGTTTCTGCTCCAAAATGCTCGACAATGATGATAGACATATCCGATTAGTCTCCGACAATAGAAGCCGTGATATTGCAAACGCTGCTACAAAGAGCACTATAGCAATAATGGATAGCATTTCACCACTGATCACAAACCGTTCTGAAGAGTTCAATCGCCACTTAGCCCAGACCGCTTCAGCAGATACTGAGCTACACAATTCTTCCAATTCAGTTGCTCAGAGTATTGCGGAACAAGTCGCTCTACTTGTTGAAGAAGTTAGGCTATTACGAAGACATATTGCTGATCTCAAAATCTCCCTTGATGATGCCAAGAAGGGGAAAGATGAGAAAGAAAAGTATCAACTGTCTAAAGCTAAAGGAAAAGTTTTGACGGAGCCAATTTCTAAAACAGACAACAAAAACTGGCAGCCCATGTTTGAAGAAATAGTGAGTCTAAAGAAGATGCTCATGAAGAAGCAAAAGCCAAGATGCTATCATGGCAGGCGCAGGCCTCAGGACATTGATGTTCAATTTATAGAAGGTATGGGTTTTCATCCATACGCGGCACCGCTGAGAAGACCTCTCAATTGAAAACCTTCCAACAACCGAATGCAAGACATTTACCATGATCTTATCAGAACGCTCGGGATCCCTCCAAGGGAATGTGTGGAAAGGTTGATGGAATTAAATCTTAGCGCTAAAAGGAAAAACGAGGACTAGAATGAGGTCTATCATATAACAATGATAGACATCGACCGTGTTTTCATGGATCTAGCGAATGAGATTTATCAAGAAGAGGCTTCAAAGAAGCATCAAAGAAAATGATTTCATTGTTTTTATCTTTTATTTTCTTTATGATCTTGCTATTTAAATTTACTTCCTCAGCATAAATCATGCACTCTTTAAATGTTATATATATATATATGAATGCATGTGATTTAGCGCCGAAGCATCTTGTTGAGGCTAATCTAACATCATCTAACATAACTAACATTATAACGCCGACTTATATTCATTTTGGGCTTTTCTTTGAACTCTTAATCTATAAAAGAGTTATAAGAGTGAAGGTCTTGACATCATCAAAAAGGGGAAAATTGTTAGGAAATTTCATGTTAGATGTTTTGATGACGACAAGATAAGATTTTATGTTAGACCCCAAAAGGAATGTAAGTTTATTGTTTCATAGAACTATTATATAAGCGTTTGAATGTTTGTTATTCTGTTAGGCTTGAAATTTTTATCTTTGTATATTTTAGACTAAGAATTGGATACCAAGTCGCTAATAGAATTCTAGGTGAATCTATTAGAGATGAAGTTGAAGATCAGCGTCTGAAGTCAAGTGAAGATGAAGATTTGTTCTTAACGTCTGTCAAACGCTAAAGGACTGTTTCAGGGTTGTTGAATCAAGCGCTCAAAATACTCAAGCGATCAAAGATCAGATTCACCTGAAATAAATTCTCAAGTCATGGAGGACTTAAGTGCAAACATCAATGGACATTTATTTTCAACGGAAATTAAATTCAAATACATTAAATTCCTGATAAGTGCATTTGTTAGGAATTTCATGTTAGATGTTTTGATGATGCCAATTAGGATTCTATGTTAGACCCCAAGAAATGTAAGTATAAGAGCTTTCATAGAACAAATGTATAAGCGCCTAAAAGCTTGTTTATTTTATTAGGCTTGTATTTTTATCTTTATAGATTTTAGACTAAGGATGTGATACTAAATCACTAGAAGAGTTCTGTGTGAGTCTACCAAGTGATGAAGCTGAAGATCAAGCGTCTGAAGGAATAGTAAAGATAAAGATTAGTCATAAGCGTCCGTCAAGCCCTAAAAGACTGTCCCAGGTTATGAAACCAGCGCTCAAGATTTATTATGAACTTTAGACCAAGTACTTAACACTAAGTCAATGATAGAATTCTGAGTGAGTCTATCAAAGATAAAGTGAAAGGTCAAGCGTCTAAAAGTCGGGCAAAGATACTGACTCTTTTTAAGCGTCTGTTTAGCACATAGAAGACTGCTTTCAAAAAGCCCAATATCCAAAAGCTCAAGCGTCCAGTTCTCAAAGCGTAACCTGAAGACTTAAGCCCAAGTTACTAAAAACTTAAAAATGCATGACCCAACGGTAATTATTTCCAAACGGGAATAAGACAAGATGCATCAAAAGTCGGATAAGTGCTATTAAAATATAAGCACTACAACTTATGGGCAAGCCATTTATTTGACCAAGACTGTCAGAGTTATGAAACCAAGAACATGCCTAACTAATTAAAAATACCCAAAGTTAGGAATGTCAGAACTCATGGAATGTTTAGGGAAACGAGATCCCAACCGTGTCCAACGGACAAAAACCAAATAACCTATAAATAGCGCTTTTCAACAAAAAGAGAAAGAGTGTGACACATACAAGAGATACCTGAATGTATTAGTGTGAATAAAGTCACAAACTCTTGTATATACAAAAAGACACAAGAAAAGAATAAAAACTTTGTTGAAAGAAAAGCCTACAAAATTCATAGCCAAATATCTTTATCAGCTTTTCACAAATATTCCAGAAACAGTCAAATATATCTCAAACCCTTTTTAAGACCCTACACTACTATTGAGATATCCTCAAGTTGTTTGAACTTTCCAAAAACAAACAAACCCGTTATATAAACTCTCAACATCTTTCATCTGAGTGAGAAAGCCTGTTGATTTACAAGTAATATTTTTGTGTAAAAGAAGCTTGTGGAAGAAGATCTTTATTGGAGCTGAAATCTGTGTGACCAAGGAGTTCCGGGATCAAGCGTAACTTGCATTATTTCTGAGTGGAAGAAGCAAGGGGATAGAAGGTCTTTATTGGAGCTGAAATCTGTGTGACCAAGGAGTTCCAAGATTATATCCAATCTCCCTCTATTTTGTAGAAGTCTCTGTGTGACTCTTCGATAAATCATCATAGTGGAAAACCTCCCTGATAAAAGGAGAAGAAGGACGTAGCTGGGATTACATCACCCAGTGAACCTTACAAATATCCTGTGTCATTTATTGCTTTAACTATTCACTGTTTTATTGATTTACTATTCATATTGCATATAATTTGATAAAGTTTTTAAAACACCTATGCGACTACTTTTGATTAACAAACCGAACGCTAAGCCATAAAATACTTCCGCTGTGCTAACCCTGATTTAGTGACTAAACTCTGCCCTACTTTGGTAAGCGTTGAAATCACCGAGTCTAAGTTAACTTTCCTCAAGCACCTGAAACTAGCGCTTAAGTCATCATCTCTCAAGCGCCGCACCAAGCGCTCAAAGCTTTCCAAGCGTTCAAATACTTCAAAGTGATACGAATTTTTAGAAGTCAAAAAGACTTCAGGGTCTATTCAACCCCCCTCCCTTCTAGACCCTTTCGTATACCACTTGGGACCAACAACATTAAATGTGGTAAATCATTATGGCTTGTGGATAAGCCACCTTTTGACTAGACTATCAGATTTCAGTGTTCAAAACCAGCAGAATTTTAGGAATGTCAGAAATGGATTGTTTAACGCACTGCGTGAGTTTCACCAGCTCACATGTGTCTAACGGACAAATCCCTAGAAACCCTATAAATAGTACCCTTCAACAAACCCTAAAATATGTATGTATATACATAAGAAAAGGGTCAAAACTTTGCTGAAATTACTTGAAAGAAAAGCTTACAAACTCCATAGATAAAATCCTTCTAGCTTTTCACAATACATTCCAAAGACAGTCATAGATATCTCAATCCTCTTTAGAGAAGAACTCTAAGTTCCTATTGAGATATCCCAAGTTGTTTGAACTTTCCAACATCAAACAAACCCGTGACAAAACCCTCAACATCTTTCATCTGAGTGAGAAAGTTTGTTGATTCTCCAAGTAGCATTTCTGTGTGAGAGAAGCTTGTTGAAGAAGATCTTCATTGGAGCTGAAGTTTGTGTGATCAAGGAGCTCAAAGATCGTTTTCCCTTTCATCTATTTTGTAGAAGTCTCTATGTGACTCTTCAATAATCAATCTATTGAATTCCTCCAAGTGCATAGGAGAAGAAGGACGCAGTTGGAATTACATCACCCAATGAACCTTACAATACCTTGTGTTACATACTGTTTATTGCTTTACTTTACATTTGTATATTATATCTTGAAAAAGCCTTCACAACAGTTAAGCGACTAATTCAAGTTCAAAAGAACGCTAAGCTATAAAATCATTTCCACTGTGCTAACCCTAATTAAGCGATTGAAGCCCTACTTTGGTAATTGTTGAAATCACTAAGTCTAAGTTATCTTTTTTTAAGCGCCTGACCTAGCGCTAAGCTTTCCAAACGTTCAAACTCTTCAAAGTAATACGAAATTTTTTAAGTTGAAAAAGACTCCAGGGTCTATTCAACTCCCCCTTCTAGACCCTTTCGTATGCCACTTGGGATGATCAATATCCATGGGTCGCCCCAAGTACGTAAGTCAGAAACGAGAGTAACAGTAAAGCAAGCACCTTTAAGGAGAAGTTTTTTGCAAGTAAAGATGTCTTTCCATACCCATGATGAAGAGGGTGGATAAGAATCTTGATCTAGAAAGTTATTATGTCTGACCTACTTAAGCTTGAGAAGTTGGTGCCAAATTTTAGAAGAATATGTACAAAGAGTCCAAGCAAGTTTACCCACCAAGGCTTTGTTCAAATCAAAAGCTCGGCTCAAACCCAAACCACCCCAACTTTTAGGAGAACAAATACTATCCCAACTTTTGAGGGCAAGGACTTTGTTGTTTTGATTGATCTAAATTAATGTCCAAGAATTCAAAAATTAGTTTAATACATATATATATATAGATATATATAATGTGCGCGCGCATGGCATTTCACATGCTTTTGTCCTATTATTCTGATGTAATATATTTCTTAGCGTGAAAGTTATTTCCACATGCACGATGCAACCTGTTAGCCCCTTAGTTCGTCGGGTGCATTGGCATGACAATCTTGCGTGCCGATGTATGTCGGGTTTGATATGTGGTAGGACTCGACATTAGGGAATGTGCTAGTGTCGTGGCACAAGTTGTTGTGGCAACATATGATACAAGATTGGTGCAATTAGTGTTGGATGGTCGGAACGGAATGTGGGTTAAGTAGCACTGTTGAGAAAACTCAGCAGCTTGCGGGTTGGCTCGACAGTGTGCTTGGTTTCTCGGAAACTTGTTGGATTTCTTGTGGGCTAAGTTACTTGGTTGTGGGCTAAGTTTCTCGGCAGATTGGCTAAGATACTAGGCAGTGGGCTAAGTTACTCGGCAGTGTGCTTGGTTTCTCGGCAGACTGGGCAAAATGCTCGGCAGTGGGCTAAGTTATTTGGCAGTGGGGCAAGAGGACTCGGTAGTGTGTGGACCAGGCAGAGAAATGGTGCGCCGGGTGAGCAAGGCACCTGGGCGAGTGCGCGAGGTAGTTACCAAGCAGTTATCAAACATGTGTGAGACATGTGCGGCGGTTGTGGCCTGATTACTCAGCACAACCGCCCGATACTTGGCATCATTCGATTGGCCCTTTGTCCTAGGGGTAGAAAAACTGATTGTAACCTATTTTTTTGTATATTTGAGCAAGAGCTGTACGTTTTGGAGTATTGTGTGCAAGCCTTGTTAAATATATGTTCTTGTATTAAGATTGGTGAATAATACAAGTTGAGCATTGCTCATAATTGTTGTGTTACTTTACATTTCGTACATTGTGTGTGCTTCGGCTTGCCTATTGATCGAATCAAACACGAGTGTGGAAAGCAAAAGATTGACTGACTGGTTTGAGTGATAACCATACCGCACAGTGATGAAACTGAGTGCAAATTAAGGCTCAAAATTTACCCATGTGACACAACCCATAATTATATATGCATGAGGATTCTATGACCTGTGACTTACAGAAAAATCTTTTGTTTAATGATGAATAAAGTCGAATCATTTTTCAACTTCTAATCATACTGAATATAAATGATTTTCATTATTCTCTATCTGTATTTTATCAATAGTTAATTATAATTGGAACAATTGTACCAAATTCAACATAAAGTTATCCCATCTTAATTGCTCTATAATGATTTGCTACAAATAATATGTATGAAAGAATTTGACTAGACATAATTTTATTAGACAATTCTTTTTGTATAAGTAAATCACTAAAATTTAATTGTTTAAACTTTATAATCTAATTATGTTTATTTCATAACTTGATAAATCCGAATCAAATATTTTGTTTCAATTACTAATAATAAAAGAATGGTAACAAAAGTATCTAATAATTGTAAAATTTGAAAAACTTAGTCATGTTCTAGTTCAATACTTTTTCTTTTTCCTGTTTGGTCTTTTAACTGTATATTTATTGTTATTGGCATATTGAGTAACTCATGTGTTACATTTATAAAAAAAAAAATCGTCACTGAAGTATCTATATCTTTATATGACATATATACTTTCATATAATTGAATAACATTTCTCTGTTATCTTTGGTCCATCAACGTAGTGTTTTTTTTTCTTTTCTTTTATTTCTCTTTTGCACTAAAACTTCCACTTTTTTCTTCCCAACTTCACAACTACAGCATAACTCTCTATTCTGTGTACTCCAACTTTACATGTACGTCTCTCTATTCTCTTCCCAACTTCTATGCATATATCTTCTCAAACAGTATTTTCCATCTCCCATGTTCTTTTGTTGACTTTCTTACTAGTACTATAATAAATTATTTTTCCTCATTAATAAAAAATAAGTAAAACATAAGATAAAATGAACAACAAAATAATAAAAATAATCATCTCTTATGATTCAAATAATTAAGCACACACATTTAGTGTGTCATACATCCTATTTTGGAATAACAGAGGGGGGCGAACGAATACATTGAAGAGATAAGAGCAAGTTGTTTGCATGTACAATTAGAAGGTTTTCCGAATTGGAGGATTACCAAAAAATTTCCTTAAACTAAATCAACGACAAAAACATGTCACTTTTCCCCTTCATTTGGGACTCAAACAGCATTGATGCCAGTTATCGTATTTGTCTGCGAACCATTTACTTTGACAGCTTCGGAGGTCTTTATTGGAAGAATACTTGCTTCTGGCTTGTGTTGTTGCAGAGTACTTAGTTCTACCTCTTTTTGGTCCTTACTCTTGCCCCATATCACTAGGTATAGCCCAATAACAATTACAACAGCTCCAAATAGCCTGCAATTATTAAATTGTTTTAGTTCACAATTCTCATACTCATTTTATTTTTTCCAATTTTAATATGAGGAAGAGTGATGATCAATGTAATTGATTTGAGTTTGACAAAAAATTGACATAGTTAGGGTACTTACTTTCCGACGTCCATTTGCTCAGCCAAAATGAAAGAACTCAACACAGCAACTATAACCATGCTCAAAGGATTAAAAGCTGTCACAAAAACAGGGCCTTTTTCCTTCATGATGACTCCCGAGACATAATAAGTAATTCCAGAAGAGACTATTCCCTACACCAAATAAAATCTATTATCAGTGAAAGATCCTTTTTAATTAATTTTTCACGAGAATGAATTAAAGAAAATAGAGTATCTTACTCCATAAACATAAGCTAAAAGTTTGGCGTTCCATCCCAGGGCCCATATTGCGGTATTGTCCCTCTCTACCATGAAAGTGAGTACAGTTCCTTGCAAGGATCCAAATGTGCATATCAGTGCCGTCAGGGACAGTCCAGCTGGGTATGACTTCAATGTATTTGCCTGTAACAAGAAACAAATTTAATCTTTTGTTTTTCTGAAAAGGTTTCTATAAATTATCGGCAAAAAAACCATAATTGTTGAAATTAAAAAGAATACCTGAAGAATGTAAAACAAAGAATAACCCAAACATCCGGCTCAGGATCGTTAGCAGAACTAGCAGAATTAGCACTATGAGATTCGTGCGTCCAAGGTAATCCTAATACTGGTCCTTTAATAAGGGTCATAATCATGGCTCCACCTACAGTAACGACAGTCCCCCAAATCTTTGCGTGGCTCGATATTCTTTTGAAGTTTACCTTCTCAAGCCTACAAAAGATGACATTCATATTATTTAGTCATTGCTCTTTTCTTCTGTGATAAATGCATAATATGCAAATAGTACTAGAATCCATTTAAGCTTAAACTTTAGTACCTAAGTATCCAAGCCAGCAGAAAAGTTAGAGCAGGAATAAGGTTGCACATGGCTGAAGTAACGGTGGCTGATGTATAATTCATTCCAGCGTAGAAAAGGTTTTGTCCGAAAACCGGGCTGTGACACAAAATCATTGCTAAATAATTAGTCATATTATTAATCATAATATATATATATATATGTAACTTTTAGATTACTTACTCTAATAAGCCAAGTAACATGATCTTGAGGAAAATGGTGAAGGTCATTCTTGGCCTGGTTTTCCTTTTGGAAAGAAGAAGAAGAATTATTTCGCAATATAATTAGCACAAAAATTAAAAATCAAAATTTGAATTTCACACACACACACACACAGAAGACTGCGAGAGGAGGAGAAGGAAGATGAATTGTATATATACCTATCTAGAAACAAAGCAAAAGGGGCGAATAGAAGTGCAGCAATAGCATTTCTATAGACAGCGAAAGTGTAATGGCTGGTTCCTTCATTTAAAGCTGCTTTGGCAACAATGGCGAAACCTGCACTACCAAATTGCAGTAAAATGACTCCAACATATGGCTTCAATTTGTTCGCAAAATTCGACTCCATAAACATATTTGTCTCTCGGTAGCTTAATTAAATTCCAAGTACTTTAGCTTCTGTATAACAGTTGGAGTACTTAGTAAGTGGAATTTATGAGTGAAACTTGCATGCATGGTTCGTGCTTATATAGTAGTTTCTGGTCATTGAATGAGAGCCTTAGGAATATTGACTTTTCAGAATCTATTCAACTATATTGAAGAGCAACTCAACAAAAAAATATGCTTTAATAATTCTATTTTTCTTCTTGTTATGTGTGTTGGCTTGTAGTAAGCCATCCTGATACGACCATTTAAAACTGACACGACCAAAAAAAAAAAAGAGAGAGATTCATTAATAGTAATTTGGTGGAAGTCATTCCGTGCAACTTCTACGATACATCCTACTAAGACGACTGTGCATGCATGATAAATTAATTATTAAATGCGGACGATTCGAGTAAGCGCACGCCAGTGGCCTCCAAATCTGAATATATTTGTTATATTAAATATGCTATTTACGTACGTACATTTGTCAAAAAGAATAAGACTATGTTTGGTTGTGTTTGCGTTTCATTTTCAACTATTATTTCTTAAAATGTATTGAAAAGTGAATTTTTTAATTTTTATGTGAAAAAATAAGCATGTTTGATTGTATTTCTGAAAATTGTGGGAATTGATGATTTAATAATACATGCAATGATTGAGTTAGTTAAAAATAATAATTATGTAAATATTATATATAATATAATAGATAATTTTATACTGATTAAATATATATAAGTAAAAATAATAAAAATCTATCCCAAAAAATATCAAAAATATTCAAAATGGGTCTAAAAAATTGTACAGAAACCTATGAAGGTTAAGGCCAAGGACGGATTTACCCCCCCCCCCCCCCCCCCCCCCGGAGATTTCTTTCATAGAATATATATTTTGTGTGGTTTGGCCGCCCCAATAATTATATATGTAATTTCTTTTTCATAAATTTACACGACATCCCAGTATTGCGGTTGGCATACAAGCGAAATTTCATGTTTGGAGGGCAGGAGTTCGAAACTCTTTCTTTTAGTTAGCAACTCTTTCTTTTTTGACCTAAGTAGACCACTATCAATTAGGGAAACACTGTTGATTCTTCATAAGTTAATAATTCATTTCTTGTATCACCCTTTTGGGTATGTTTTTTTTTTTTTATTTTAAAGTTGAATTGTAAATTACTATTAACATTTTTTTTTAAGTTATAAGCGTCGATAGTTGTTTATTTATATATATATATATTTTAAATATTATTATAATATTCTTCAAAATTTTGTGGTTGCATAAAGTTAATTGCATTAGTGTTCAAGGAATAATAGTTGTTATTTATATTCTTTTGAAAAGTTGTGTCGTAATATTGCTGAAATTTTGGGGTTGAATAAATGATTACATTAGTGTTAATATAATACTAGTTGTTTTTTTATTTTTTATTATAATATTGTTAACAATTTGCAATTGAATGTTACTTTCTTATGCCAATTATTTGTACATAAATTTGTAAGGAACATAGCAATTTCTTTAAAATAAATAAAAAATTAATTGCTTGTATCTCCAAATAAAATGGAGAAGTTTACTACCTTCAAGTAAAAGGAGATAGAATCAAGTAGAATGAAAAATATTGAAAAAATATTCTATCATTAATAAATGAATTATAGATGAATTTTATGACATGAGAGGACGCCATGTACAATATAGATAATTTTTTTTAAAAAATACATATATATCTCGAAACTACTCTAAATTTATTAGAAAGCTAGTATTTTTTACATGTAATGTTTTTTTACATATATATTAAAACTAAACTAAGTTTGAATATGTTTTATAAAAATTTAAAAAGATTGCATCAGTGGTAATTCGGCCCTCCAAGAGTTCATTCCTGGATGCGTCCCTGGTTAAGACATGTATTCTATCCCACTATACCACCATATTTGTTGTCGGAAATGTGAATTTTGTAACGAGATATAAGAGAAAGAAAAATGTAAGTGTGATTGATAAAGTGAAATGTAGGTTATTGGAGAATGTGAAAGTAGAAAATAAAAATAATTGTATTTTCAGTTGAGAATGGTGTAAATAGTGTATTTTTATTTTTCAAATGAGAATGAAAATGGAAATAGGGATATGGAAACACAACCAAACAAAGCCTAAGTACTTCTTGTCTTCAAGTTTTTAGTTACAAAATCAATTGCAACACTCCTAGTATCAAAATTTTGAAAAAATAACTTTGCACTTGAAGTTTGAAAAACAAATTTTTTATTTAAAAGTGTTCAGTACGTCTTAAAATTCTCACGACAGAGTTGATGATGAGTTTTCTGAGATAGAAGAAAATTCCCTTTCAACTCTCTTTCTATCTCTTCAATTATACTTTTACCTTTACTTATTCGATGGACCGTATATATTTTTTATTATGTAATTCGTGATTTCTTATTTGAATATATTTGTTATATTAAATATGCTATTTACGTACGTACATTTGTCAAAGACCTTTTATGGAAAGGGTAAATTATACCCAACCCCCTTGTGATCGACCTTATTATCACTACACCCTCTTGTAATAAAAAATTATCAACTTACCCCCTGTGAATAAATTAAAGAAGCAATTTAACTCCCTACGTGCTTCACTCGCGTGTCATGAGATTGGTTATCGAATTTTCATTAGTTAAAATCTATTTTGCCCGTGAATTGCTGACCATTAGATCTGATCTCTTAAATATCAATGGTCAGAATTAATTTTTTATATTTTATTAAATTCAATTTGTTACAAGCGTAGATCTTTATAGAGATCAACGGTTGATATTAAATTTCTTATTTTTATAATAAATATATATTTTTAAAATTTTAAAATTATAAAAGATATTTAAAAAATATATATTAATAAAATATATATCTATATATTGATGCGGTTTGTTTATACACCAAGAAAGTCCTGCAAATTTAAACGCGAGTTTATTTATATGAATACGAGAAATCTAGTTTTAGATGACAAATAGTTTCGAAAATAAGTAAAGAATTTCGAATAAAAACTAGTAAGAAGAACACTTAAATTTTCATTTCTTTTATTTTCAACTTTCTCTCGAAGAACATGAAGAAATACAATAATATTACACTCTTTTCTCTCAATTGTGAATGTAACCCTACAAATGATGAATTTTCTCCTATAAATAGACCAACATGGCCTAATTTTCTCCCCATTCTGCTAGGGTTGGGCGATTTTTTCCAGCTTTCAAGGGATGAGGAGTCATCTCCCCTCTTTTGAGGGATATAGGTTAGGATTGGATACGATTTGATCCTTATCCACTCTTATCTCTTCTTTAGCCATGTCTTCCATTATTTCTTTTAGCTATCTTTTAGCTTCCTTACGACTTACCCAGCTATCCCTCTTAGGTAGCTAATCAGTGCTCCGACTTCTAGGTTTCCTTCAAGATTTCTTTGAGCCTTCTTCCTAATTTTAGCCCACTGCTTTGTCCCTCTTTGGGCCCATCTTTTATTAAAGCCCAGACCATGTCGTAATAATTTACGGACATATCACAAGTCCCCCTACTTGAGAATTTTGGAATAAAAAGGCTCAAAAAGTCTCGAAAGTAAAATAAATTGTCATAATTCCAAAGAGGGTTTGATCATTTTTGATACAATGACTGACTCGTAAAAACCTTACTCGAAAAAACCATTGGGAAAAAACCAAGGCTAAGGGAAAAAGAGTGCAAGGTGTGTCAATTCTTCCTTGTGACCTTATGGTGGGTTCATGGGCTATCCCATGAGCCCTAAATGACCGATTCTGGAGGGAGAGGGACTGAAAATCTCCCCTTCTCATTCTTCTTGTTTTCTCTCTCATTTGCTTCCTTCGTTTCATATATTATTTTGAGGCAACACGCCTTTTTAATCAGCTAGCTTTTAACTTTTTCTCGTGTTTTGTTGTTAGGTGAATATTCTTGGTGGAGATGGCATAGCCCAGCTTCGTCGTACGCTAACAGAGGCCACCAATGAAGCTAAGAGAAATGGTAGCTTAAAAGAGCAGCTCTCATCCAAATCCAAAGAGCTGGAGGGAGAGCGCATTTTGAGAAAGAACTTATCCGCCAAGTTGGATCAGCTAATGAAAGATTTCGCCAAATTTTGGGCAAATCATGTCGATGAAGTAAGAAAGGGACGCCAGGCAGCTCACCAGGAGGTCACTGAGGGTTTCGCCCGTTTCTCTGCTGAGCAGGTCTTTTCAGAAGCTTATTACCAGCGTAAGCGAGAAGAATATCTAAAGTCTAATGACTTCTTTGAAGTATTGACGGGTTCAACTCTCCCATATTATTATCTTCAATTATCTACGTTCATTAAGCAATTTATAGAAGTTCGCTGTCTGCCACCTGCGATAGATGTTTATTTTCTTCAAGAGAGAGCAGGTTTAGCTTATGCTCCAGAGCACGGTGAGGAGGTATCCATGTACATTTTGGCGGATATGCTGTGAAAGATGCCGATGGACAGGTTGTTGAACCTCGCTAGCAAGGATGTTGTTTTTGAGACGACTTTGAGCAATCCCACAGATGAGAATGTTGATGGGCGATGTGATATTGAAGATGATGAAGCTGCAACTGAACTTTTATTTTGAGGCTATAAATGAGCTTTACTTTGAGGCTGTTGAAAAATGTTTTCTTTGAGGCTACTCATGAGCTTTATTTGGAGGTTGCTGATGAGTTTTCCACTAAGGAGGCAGTCGAGGTACCTGAAGAGGCAACTTCGACATAAATTAATACTCATAGTGCAAACACTTTCGCATTGTTTTGCCATTTTTCTTCTTTTGAACTTGGCTTCGATGACACTGTCTTTAGCACCTTGTTTTGGATACTTCGTCATTGCATTAGTGTTCTGAGAAATACATCCTTTGTGAGTTGTTGCGTATTAGAAACGAATACTTATGAGATAGCACTGATAGGCAAGTTGTTGAGCCAACTATTGATGATGTTGCTTTAGAGGTCATTCTGAGCATTCCTATGGTTGGCGGTTGGCAACGAGATGGCTAAAGGGCAGGCGGCCTCTGAGCCCTTCTTTGAGACAACTGAGGAACTTGCAACTAGGCCTTCTTCGTAGTGATATTTAGCTATTCCTTTCATTTCTTTTCCTTTCTTCAAGTTGTTATCGTAGCATTTTTTTAATATTTCCATTTGAACCTTTTATTGTAATGCCCACTTTTGAGGCATAGATTTTGTATTTACATTCTAAGGATTTTGTTTTAATTATTATCTCGTATGTGTCATTTTATCCTTATTTATATATGTGCTTATTTAATGTCAATACCACTGTAATATTGTTAGGATTATGCCCTCAGATGCCATAGAGGATAGAATGATAGGGCATCTTTCTTGTAATGAACTTATTTTGATATTACTAAAAAAGGCATTATTTAGGTTTCACTTAAATCTTATTTGCATCTATAAGTAATGTAAAACGTTTTGTCCATGTATTCAGTGCGATCCCTCTACTTCCTATGGGATAGGAAGAATGGCACTAGAGAGATCGATCTTGATTACTAAAAACTAGTTCGCAAGTAAAATGAAGTCTTTAATGGACAAATAAAGACTTAGAACACTTGTACAATCTTAGATCTGACATGGGAGTGTCAGTCGAGTACCATGGGATGGTAGGAGCTTAAGATTGTAGACACGTCAGTGGAACTAATATGCTCAAACACGACTCGCATCGGTTCTGTCACATAGGTTTTCACTCTGTGACTGTCAATGACAGTGCTGATTATGCGTAATAGGTATAAGTGAACCTTTGACATGAAGTATCAGGCTAAAGATGCACTTGTGACGTCAAGAATTTCACTAGAGTAGTTATACCCACCCATTGGTGGGGTCAACCTCAAAATGCGGCTTGATGGGCAAGTGGTAGTCTTAGCTGATATCTAATATGGGATTTGTTCTCTCATAAGTGAGTGAGAAAGTACCCTATGTGATTATAGATAAATAGAGATCAAAGTCTTTGGCTAAAGCAAAAAGAGACGATTGTACGAGTCACTAAATCGATCTCAATGATCTCGTATTATTATAATTAATACATATGGTCAAGTCCAATGAGTTCATAACCATAACTCTCACTTGACTAGGGTACGTAAACAAAAGGTTTATACTTATACGGTATTTACGATTGAAAGGTTGTGGAATGATCCAATCATTCGATTTCGTTTGGGCTACGAAGTGGGCCATGTGACTGGCTAGGTGTTACCCACTTCCTTTGGTTTCCTCTCATTGCCAAATGAAACGAACCTAAAGAGTCACGCTAAAGGATTGATAAAGAAAAATGAATAAAGGAATTTCTATTTTTCTTCTAGGAGTTTTAGTTTATTGGATAAATCAAATAATTAATTATTTATTAGAGGAAATAATTAATAATAAGGATAAGATTAATTATTAATTAAGTTCCTTTGGAAATAAATTAATGATTAATTTATCTACTTGATTTGGTAATTGAATTTATTTATTTATTTATTGGATATAATAAATTATTAATTAATAGATAATCAATTAAAACAAAAGAAGGCCCCGGGTGCATAATGGGCGTCCATGAGGTCGTCTATTAGGTCAAGTTGGGCATCCATAAGGACGCCCAACATACACGGTATCTTTTGTTTATCTTGGTCAATAAGTCATGAGATATAAAAGGAGTCTTTGACCTAAAACAAGACATACACTTTCATAACTCTCCTAGAAAGAAAAGAAGAAGAAAATCCTCCTCCCTCTCTCTATACTAGCCGTCGTCCCCTAGAGGAAAAAGTGAGAATTTTTTGTCAATCAATTTGTGCGTGATAATTTAGAGACAGTGCAATTTCGTTGTTCGGATCAAACTCAAGAAAGTCAACGAATTCAAGAATTGAAGATTACACGAGGATTGAAGAAATGGAGACTTCATCAATTCGAGTTTCATAGGAGGAATCGGATTCTCCAACCACTTCGCTTCAACGGGTAAGTAGTTATTCGTTACGCAAAATAATAGATTTGAATATGCGATCAAAGAATTTACACTTTAGGTTTTATATTAAATTTTTGAAATCCTTCCGCTGAGTTATTTCGATTTTTTGTGAAATCCAACGGTGGTATTAGAGCCAATCTCTGATTTGTATATTTAATCATGTTTATGTGATTTATGATATGCATAATATGTATTTTTTAAGCATGCAATTATGTGTTAATTAAATCTGCGTTTTTATGGTTCTAAGCATGGATTTTGATTTTTTGTGTTTATTGTAAATCTGGGTATTTTGTGATATATGAAAAAAATTGAAAACGAGGAAAAACAGGGCCCGAAGGCCTCGACGTGGCAGTGGCCACCCGGCCACATGGCCAAATGGCCTGACAGGTCGTGTGTTTCAACACATGACCCGCTGAACTGGGTCTTGGATCCGGGTCGGTAAACGGGCTATGTATTGGGTTGAAATTAGAATTTGGGTTTGGGTAATTTTAATTATCCGGGTGGGTCAAAAGGATGATGATCCGGTATAATTCAAATTAAGCCCAATTAGAAATTTAATCAATTTTGACATATTAATTAGTTTGGGCTTAATTTGATTAATTCCAAATGGGCCATTGGATTGGTGATTTGGATTTAAATTAAAATTAGCCCAATAGAAATTAATAATGCGTGCTTATTTTTTCTAATTAATTAATTATTTTGCCCAATTGAATTAAATCCAAGTAGACCAAAAGGATGGTAACTTGGGTTTGATGAAATCGAGCTCAATAAGATTAATTGGAATAAAAATATTTAATTAGAATATCTAATTATTTTTCTCGGAGATTAATAATTAATTTATGTATTAAATATTATTAATTTTTCCTTAACTTGGAAATTACTTGAACATTGGAATAAAGAATACATATTATTTTTCTTGGATGATTAATAATTTATTCTTTAATCAAATAAAAGGTTTTTCCAATTAAAGATTGCTTTGAATCATAATAAAATAGGATTCCATATTTTATGTATTTATTTTAGTTGGACTAATATTATTTTAATTAAAGGTAGATATACTTAATTTATAATTTTGTATATCTAAGTCATCTAGTAGGACTAGAATGATTTTAATTTAAATAAATAATACATAAAAGTTGGGAATTTTAATAAAGGACTTTTTAGTTGGACTAAAATTTTATATAATCAACATAAGTGTTTTAATATAGTGAGCATGTATTAAATGTTGTGAGCATGTATTAATTGTTGCGAGCATGTCTTATGTGATGGAAATATGAGTCATGGACTTAGGTTATATTCGATTTACTTTTTCTTTTTATGGGTTGTTGTAGTAAAATTAATTTTTTTTAAAAAAATTTGAAGCCCATAAAGTTTAGTTTTTCGCTTTACCTTTCTTTGTGATTGCCCATTGGCTCGGGCCTTCTAGAAAAAGTCCATAATTGAGTGTAAATAGATTTATTTATTTATTTAATTTCATGTCAATATTGATAGGCATGACTATTAGTAGTATAAATTTTTCATGTTCAATATGTGATAGTTGTGCTATAGAAATTGATTAATGTGCACAGTGAGACCAAACATTTGACAATTTAAATTCTCCTAAATAAATAATACCGAGTTAGAAAAGGATGTGTGACATCCTCGCCCTCCACTAAACTTATTAAAATTAAAATTGTTACAAATCTGTAATGCTTCCAGTTATGGGGGTTATACATTTGAAAATAATTTGAAATTTTATTAAGTGCATGGAATGCCTTAATCGAAGCATATTTCACCCCAAAAACCGGTTAGGTTGCAAGGTGAAATTTAAATGTTAGACTATAGGAGTTAGTGGGAATGAACTCAAATAGTTCACGAGATTAGAAATCGGTTAGGTTGCGGTTTGGTGAACTATGGGGAAAGGTATTAAAATATTTATTGGATAAATTGATGTTAGACATCACTTCAATTAATTAATGGGCCAGGAATTGGTTAGGTTGCAACCCATGTAATTAATTGAGGACCTCAATACCCGCTGTGGAATCGATGCCAATGATGATTCTCGATTTTCACATGGGAGTGTGGGATTCGAAAAATGCAGTGGGAGCCAAGATCAATTTTAAGACCTTAATTATTCTTGGTTAAGTCAAATACAAGTAATCTAACTAATTTGGTTTATTTCTACATTTATTTTCTCGTTGATCTCTCTCAAATATGACAAACCCACTTTCAATTCTACTCGAAAAGAATACCCTTACTGGACACAATTATGTGGACTAGCTTAGAAATTTGAGGAGTGTCCTCAATATGGAATCTCTGGGATACGTCTTAGAGGCTGATATCCCGACAGCTCCAGCTAGAACACGTTCTAGTGAGGAAGAGGTCGAAGCCAATGAAAAATGGGCCAAGGACGACATCCGGGTGAGAGGATACATGATGCGATATATGACTAATGAACTTCAAAGGTCACATGATAAGATGCCCACTGCAAGAGCTATCCTATCTAACCTGGTAGAGCTCGATGGTGAGCATAGTCGAACTGAACGATATGAGATATCGAAAGAGCTCTTTGGAGCCAAGATGAAAGAAAGTGAGAAGATTGGTGATCATGTCCTCAAAATGATATCAAGGATTGAGAAATTGGAAGCGAATTCACCATGAACGCCACCCTTCAAACTGACTTAATCTTGCAGTCTCTTCCTGATTCCCTCTCCCAATTTGTGGTTAACTTTAACGGCAATGAGATAGGGTGTAATTTAACTGGGCTAATGAACAAGTTGGTTACTGCACAATCTCAAATGAAACCAAAGGGAAAAAAACTGCCTTAGTCATCTCTTCGGACCTAGAAAGTCTAAGTCTAAGAAGAAGAAAAACAAGAAGCATGCTGGCGAGCTAGGAGCTAAACGGGGTGTTCAAAAGGGTAGGGGAAAGGGTCAAGGGTTTCATAAGAGCAAAGGACCTAAGAAGATGGACAGATGTCTCGAGTGCGGTGAGCTTTGCCACTAGAAGAGGAACTGTCCTAAATTAGGCAAAGGCGCAAAAGGTATGGAACTTTTCGTTTTTGATTCTATGACCGTTTTTTCTACTTCATGGATTCTAGACTCAAGGGCTAGTGCGCATGTGTGTTATTTGTAACAGGATCTGCAGAGAAGTAGGAAGCTAGTCCGAGAAGAAGTGATGATCAAAGTAAGCAGCGAGGAAAGCGTCGCAGCTATTAGGATTGGATTTACTTCTTTATATTTGAATTCTGGACATTTATTGTTTTTAAATGATGTTTAAGTTTTGCCCAAAGGGCTTAAGAATATTGTTTCTATTCCTATATTAGTTAAGATTGGATATGCATTCCATTTTCCTAAATTGAATTGCGACATTTATTATGGAAATAAATTAGCTAGCAATGCTTCTTTAGTTAATGGTTTGTATTATTTATATGTCCGTAATTCATCTGATGTGAATGTTGTAACTAATAAACGTGATAGGCAAGAAGCTAACTTAAGACTTAAGGGGCATCTTAGACTAGGCCATGCCGGAGAGCACAAGATCCACAAAATGGAAAAAGATGGGCTTTTAAGCTCTCTACGATCGGATCCCTATCCAACATGTGAATCATGTCTCTTAGGAAAGATGGCTAGATCACCCTTCACCGGGACTTTTGAAAGACCCACTCATGTCTTAGGATTAGTACATACCGACTTTTGCGGACCATTTGGAGAAATGGCTCATGGAGGTTTCTACTACTTCATCACTTTCACAGACGATCATTCAAGATATGGTCTAGTGTATCTGATGAAGCAAAAGTCTGTATCCTTCGAAAGGTTTAAAGAATTCAAAGCTTTGGTAAAAAATCAAACTGGGCAAAATATAAAAAATCTACGATCGGAACGTGGAGGAGAATATATGACTGCCGAGTTTGATGAATTCCTTAGAGAACAAGGAATAATGTTACAACTAACACCACCAACAACTCCTCAACTAAATGGAGTAGCCGAGCGAAGGAACCGAACACTATTGGACATGGTTCGTTCCATTCTTAGTTACACTGATTTACCCATTTTGTTGTGGGGACAGGCGCTCCGTACTGCTACTTATATAGTGAACAGATGTCCCTCCAAATCCATTCCTAAAACTTCGCATGAGATGTGGAACAATAGGAAACCCTATTATCCAAGATATGGTCTAGTGTATCTGATGAAGCAAAATTTTGAATCCTTTGAAAGGTTTAAAGAATTCAAAGCTTTGTTAAAAAATCAAACTGGGCAAAATATAAAAAATCTACGATCGGAACGTGGAGAAGAATATATGAGTGCCGAGTTTGATGAATTCCTTAGAGAACAAAGAATGATGTTACAACTAACACCACCAACAACTCCTCAACTAAATGGAGTAGCCGAGTGAAGGAACCGAACACTATTGGACATGGTTCGTTCCATTCTTAGTTACACTGGTTTACCCATTTTGTTGTGAGGACAGGCGCTCCTTACTGCTACTTATATATTGAACAGATGTCCCTCCAAATCTATTCCTAAAACTCCGCATGAGATGTGGAATAATAGGAAACCAAGTCTTAATTATATTAATATTTGGGGATGTCCTGCTATTTGTCAAGAAGACTAAAGTGGAGAAATTGGAGACAAGATCCCTCATGGGACATTTCATTGGTTATCCTGAAGATTCCATGGGATTCTTCTTTTACCTACATGATGATCATAGAATCATTGTGGCCCTACAAGCTCACTTCCTTGAAGATGAATTCATCTTGGAAGGGGGCAAAGGTAGAAAGATTGTTCTAGAAGAACAAAATGTAACTCCCTCTGAGATAACTGTCCAAGAACCGAGGCCTAACCCAATAGTAGCACAACCACCACGTAGATCTGGTAGAATACCACATGAACCTGAGAGTTATGGGTATCTACTGCAGGGGGAGCCAGAGCTTCACACTGTAGTACAAGAAGGTCATGAAGATGATCTTTGTACCTATGATCAAGCGATAGTGGATGTCGATGCATCAAGATGGCGAGAAGCAATGGAAACAGAGATGGACTCTATGCAATCGAACCAAGTCTGGACTTTGGTAGATCGTCCTGAAGGTATCAAACCTATAGGATGCAAGTGGATCTACAAAAGAAGGATAGGTAGCGATGGCAAGGTTGACACCTTTAAAGCCAGACTCGCAGCAAAAGGGTTTAGTCAAAGAGAAAAAATTAACTATCAAGAAACCTTTTCGCCCATGGCCATGATAAAGTCCATCCTAATACTGTTATCCATAGCTACATACTTAGATTATGAGATATGGTAGATGGATGTCAAAACAACTTTTCTAAATGGATTCCTCGAAGAGGACATCTATATGGAACAGCCAAAAATTTTTGTATCCGAGACCGATATCCATAAAGTATGTAAACTTGAGAGGTCCATATACGGTCTCAAGCAAGCATCTAGAAGCTGGAATCTTTGTTTTGATGAAGTAGTAAAAGGACATGGCTTCATCAAGAATCAAGATGAACCCTGTGTCTACAAGAGGACTAGTGGGAGCAAGATCTCATTCTTAGTACTATATGTGGATGACATTAATGCTCACCACTGTCAAGAAAAAACTTTCAAGTACGTTTTCCATGAAAGACTTGGGAGAAATGACATACATTCTAGGAATTCGTATCTATAGAGATAGAACGAATAGAATGATTGGTCTCTCCCAAGCTCTTTACTTAGAAAAGGTCCTAAAAAGGTTTAGGATGGACAATTCTAAGAGAGGGTTTCTTTCCATGAGGCATGGAGTACACTTATCCAAATCTATGTGTCCTCAAGGTGAGGAAGACAGAAAGGAGATGAGAAATATATCCTATGCTTCTGCAGTTGGTAGCCTGATGTATGCAATGTTGTGTACAAGACCTGACATTGCCTATGCTGTAAGCGTGGTGAGTCGATTTCAGGCAAACCCGGGAAAACAACATTAGATAGCTGTGAAGAATATCCTAAAGTATCTCAAAAAAACTAAGGACATGATTCTCATCTATGGAGGTGGAGACCTGAAGATGGAAGGTTGCACTGACTCATACTTTCAGTCTGACGTTGATGACAGAAAATCCACCTCTAGGTTTGTTTTCACACTTAATGGTGGGGCGGTGCCTTGGAAGAGTTCCAAGCAAAGCACAACCGCAGATTCCACCACTGAAGCAGAATATATATGTAGCAGTCTCAGAGGCTACCAAAGAAGTTGTTTCTTGGAGAACTTGAAGTGGTTCCTAGTGCACAACTCCTGTTGCCACTTTATTGTGATAACAAAGGAGCAACAACGTAAGCTAAGGAACCAAGGTCTCATAACTGGTCTAAACACATTGAGAGAAGATTTCACATCATCAGAGAGATCGTTGGCAGAGGAGAGATAGCAATGTAGAAAATAGTCTCAGCTAACAATGTAGCCAACCTGTTCACCAAACCACTACCTCAGGCTATTCTGGACCGACACCCGGATGGGTATAAGATACCACAATGAGTGGCATTGCGTGCAAGTGGGAGATTGTTAGGATTATGCCCTCAGATGCCATAGAGGATATAATGACAAGTCATATTTCTTGTAGTGAACTTATTTTGATATTATTAATAAAGGCCTTACTTTGTTTTCACTTAAATCTTATCTGAATCTATAAGTAGTGTAAAACGTTTTGTCCATGTCTTTAGTGCAATCCCTCTACTTCCTATAGGATAGGAAGAATGACACTAGAGAGATCGATCTTGATTGCTAAAAACTAGTTCGCAAGTAAAACGAAGTCTTTAATGGACAAATAAAGACTTAGAACACTTGTACAATCTTAGCTCTGACATGGGAGTGCCAGTCGAACACCATGGGATGGTAGGAGCTTAAAATTGTAGGCACGTCAGTGGAACTAATATGCTCGAACATGATTCGCATTGGTTCTATCACATGGATTTTCACTCTGTGATTGTCAATGACATAACTAACTATGCGTAATAGGTATAAGTGAACCTTTGACCTGAAGTATCAGGTTGAATATGCACTTGTGACGTCAAGTATTTCACTAGAGTAGTTAGACTCAATCCACCCTTTGGTGGGGTCAACCTCGAAATGCGGCTTGATGGGCAAGTGGTAGTCTTAGCTGATATCTAATATGGGATTTGTTCTCTCATAAGTGAGTGAGAAAGTACCCTATGTGATTATAGATAAATAGAGATCAAAATCTTTGTCCAAAGCAAAAAGAAATGATTGTACGAGGCACTAAATCTATCTTAATGATCTCGTATTATTATAATTAATACATATGGTCAAGTCCAGTGAGTTTGACATAACCATGACTCCCACTTGACTAGGGTACGTGAACAAAGGGTTTATACTTATACAGTATTTACGATTGAATAAAGAAGTTTCTATTTTTCTTCTACGAGTTTTAATTTATTGGATAAATTAAATAATTAATTATTGTTAGGAATTTCATGTTAGATGTTTTGATGATGACAAGATAGGATTTTTATGTTAGACCCCAAAATATAATGTAAGTTTATGTTTCGTAGATCAATTGTATAAACATTTGAAAGTATGTAATTTTGTTAGGCTTGTAATTTTTATCTTTATAGATTTTAGACTAAGAATTAGATACCGAATCGCTAATAGAATTCTAGGTGAGTCTATTAGAGAAGAAGTTGAAGATCAGCGTCTGAAGTCAGAAGAAGATGAAGATTTATCCTTAGCGTCTGTCAAACGCTAAAGGACTATTTCAGGATTCTTGAATCAAGCGTTCAAAGCACTCTAGCGATCTGAATCAGATTCACCTGAAATAAATCCTCAAGTCATGAAGGACTTAAATGCAATCATTCAACGGACATTTATTTCCAACGGGAAATAAATTCAAGTGCATTAAATGTGATAAGCTACCACTCTTTTGACTAGACTGTCCGAACTTCAGAGTTTATAGCTGCACCCGTCCAATCGGAACCAGCAGGGATTCAGGAATGTCAGAGAAAAGGTATAATCATGCGCCGCGTGAAAGGCACACTCTCACATGTGTCCAACGGACAGATCCCAAGAATTGCCTATAAATACCTCCTTCCAGCAAACCCTACAGACACAGAGATAAATACATATACGTACATGCACAAGAAAGTTTTGCTGAAGAAAAAGCTTAGAAACTCCATAGCCAAAATCTTTCAAGCTTTTTACTTACATTCCATACAGTCACAAATATCTCAAACATCTTCCAAAGAAGAAACCTAAATTCCTACTGAGATATTCCAAGTTGTTTGATCTTTTCAAAAAACAAACAAACCCTTGTGATAAAATTCTCAACCTTTCATCTGAGTGAGAAAGTTGTTGAAACCCCCTTACAGGCATTATTTCTGAGTGAGAGAAGCTTGTAGAAGAAGATCTTCATTGGTGCTGAAATCTGTGTGATCAAGGAGCTCGAGATCATTCTTACCTATTTACTATCTTGTAGAAGATTCTGTGCGATTCTTTGAAAATCAACTTAGCAAATTCCCTCCAAGTGAAAAAGGAGAAGAAGGACGTAGCTGGGATTACATCACCCAGTGAACCTTATATATCTTGTGTCATTTACTTTCGTTATTGTCTTATTTTATATTATTTTATCTATTCTGAAAAAGACTAGCTAAGTCTGCTAAGCGACTATTTAACCAAAACAAACGCTAAAACTTTAAAATCATTTCCGCTATTGTTAGGAAATTTCATGTTAGATGTTTTGATGATGACAAGATAGGATTCAATGTTACACCCCAAATAAAATGTAAGTTTATGCTTTCATAGATCATTGTATAAAGCGTTTAAAGAGTTTGTAATTTTGTTTAGGCTTGTAATTTTTATCCTCATAGATTTTAGACTAAGTCTTAGCGACTGAATCAATAATAGAATTCTAGGTGAGTCTATTTGAGAAGAAGTTGAAGACCAGCGTCTGAAGTCAACCGAAGATGAAGATTCCTTCTTAGCGCCTGTCAAACGCTAAGAGATCGCAGTTCAGGATTCATGAATCAAGCGTTCAAATACTCAAGCGACTTATAGAAGATTCACCTGAAATAAATCCTCAAGTCATGAAGGACTTAAATGCAATCATTCAACGGACATTTATTTCCAACGGAAAATAAATTCAAATTGCATTAAATGCCTGATAAGAGCATTAAATGTGATAAGCTACTGTGACTTGTGGACAAGCCTGCTTTTGACCAGACTATCAAAACTTTCAGAGTTTTAGCTGCTCCCGTCCAATCGGTTCCAGCGAATTTTCAGGAATGTCAGATTTTAGGTACAATCACGCGCTACGTGAAAGGCACGCTCCTACATGTGTCCAATGGACAGATCCCAAGAAATTGCCTATAAATACCTTACTCCAGAAAATCAAAATAGACAACAACATCAAGAATATACGAGAAATTATTGCCAAAAATCCTACGTACATTCTTTCTGGAAAAAGCTTAGAAACTTCATAGCCAAAACCTTTCAAGCTTTCTATCTACATTCCAGACAGTCACAAATATCTCAAATATCTTCCAAAGAAGAAATCCAAACTCCAACTGAGATATTCCAAGTTGTTTGATCTTCTTTAAAACAAACAAAACCTTAGTGATAAACCTCAACCTTTCATCTGAGTGAGAAAAGTTGTTGAAACCTTTCATGCAGTATTTCTGAGTGAGAGAAGCTTGAAGAAGACGATCTTCATTGGTGCTGAAGTCTGTGTGATCAAGGAGCCCAAGATCATTTTCATCCATTACTATTTTGTAAAAGTTTCTGTGTGATCCTTTGATAATCATCATAGTAATTTCCTCCAAGTGAAAAAGGAGAAGAAGGACGTAGCTGGAATTACATCACCCAGTAACCTTACAAATTATTGTGTCATTTATTTTATTGTCTTATATTATTCACTTCATATTATTCTGAAAAAGACAAGTAAAATTGCAAAGCGATTAATTCAACTAAAAGAATGCTAAACATTATTTCCGCTGTGCTAACCCTGATTAAGCGATCTAAGCGTTGCCCTACTTTGGTAAACTGCTGAAATCACTAAGTCTAAGTTAACTATTCTGAAGCGTCTGACCCAAGCGCTCAGTTTTTCCAAGCGTTCAAATTTCTAAAGTGATATGAAAATTTGTGAAGTCGAAAAAGACTTCAGGGTCTATTCAACCCCCCCTTCTAGACCCTTTCGTATGCCACTTGGGACCACCAAGTGGTATCAGAGCGGTTGAAATAGATACCTAAGCATTTCTGAGCGTAACTGCTTGTTTAGATCCACCTTTCTAAACTTAATCGCTTTAAATCTTTTTATCAAAACATATCATTATGGCTTTTAACAAAATGCCTAAGTTGGTAGAATCAAATTATGATTCATGGAAACTTAGAGCATTCGCATACTTATGCTCATGTGATAATGAAATGTGTGATGTTATTACAGATGGCCTCATCAAAATCATGCAAGTGAGAACTCGAGCACCTGGAGCCGATGAAGCCACTCCAGATGGATATGTCAAGAAAAATAAACTAGACTGGACGCCAGATGATCGAAAAAGAGCGAATCTGGATAATGTTGGACGAAGTGCACTTTACTCAGCGTTAGGAGATAACGATGCATTGTTCAACAAGATAAAGCAATGTAAGACATCCAAAGAAATATGGGATAAATTGGCTATTGTGTGTGAAGGTTCAGCACAAATGAAGGAGAACAAGCTCTCCATAGCCATGCAAAGATTCGAGCATTTCAAAATGCAGCCCAATGAGACGCTAGAACAACTAGACGCAAGGTTTACTTTGCTCATTACCGAGTTAGCGTCATTAGACAAGGAATTGACCAACAAGGAAATGGTCAACAAGATTTTCAGAAGTCTTCCAAGCAAGTATTTAATTAAGACTGTTGCTATGAGAGAATCACAAACATTGGAGACACTTACCCCAGAGCATGTCTTTTCAGAGTTAAAGGCATTTGAGTTCGAATTAGGTGAAGTCAGCGACACATCGACTTCAGCGATTGAATCAGGAGCTTTAATCGCTACCACCAAAAATAGAGGAAAAGCGGTTATTGAGGTCAAACCGGTTGAGTCAAATGAAGAAAAGGAAATGGCCTTATTGGTAAAGAAGTTCAAGAAATTTCTACGATACGAGAAGAGAACTCCTATTGGACAGAATTCATTTCAAACTCCTCCTCCAGCACCAGCGCCTCAGTATCAAGCGCCAGTGTACTCTGCACCTCAACCAGTAGCGCCAGTTCCATACCAAGCGCCTCCATCCCCCACTCAGAATCTCTCAGCACCAGTAGTCTCAAAGCGATTAACTGCTGAACAAAAAATGAAAACTAATTTGTGTTATAATTGCAGGAAACCAAGGCACTACCAGGTAAATTGCCCTTATCCAAATGTGTTAAAGCCCTCAAGGCAAGACTATGCGGATAGAAACCAATTCAGGAGCAACCTTCGCCAACAAGGTCTGCTAGCGGAATCTGAACCATTCTCCGCACCTGAAAAGGATTTGGAATCATCAGACGAAAGTAGTGATGATGAGCCTACAAGCGACTCAGCATTGATTTGTCTCATGGCAAGAGATGATGAAGCGTCTGACGACTCGCTACCAGAGGTAACCAATGAATTATATCATCCTCTCTCTTATGATGAATTACTTGACAAAGTTAAAGAATATTTTAAAGATTGTCAAGAGGCCGCCAAAATATATCAAAACGATCTCGCTATTATTTCGTCGCTCAAAAGTGATAAAGTAACACTCAAAGCCGAGTTGCAAGTTCAGAAACAGTGCATTGAGAAGAACAAATCACTTGAGAGTGAAGTTATTCAGTTAAAAAGCGATCTTGATATAATAGTCAAAAGAGAAGCTGATTTGATCGCTAAACTTGTTAGATCAGAGCAGCTTATCTCATCATTATCAAAAGCTTCTAGAAAGTTGGATAATGTGACTAAGGTAACTAGATTATTTGGTGAAAAGTTCGGTTTAGGATGCAATAAATTCGGTAAACAACCAAATAAATCCAATGTTATGGCAAACAACAAAGGAAAGGGTGTTATCTTTGTTGAGAAAAGTTCACAGAGTGAAACGCTAAGTGAACCTAGCGACAATGGTACGAGGCTAAATGAGAAAGCCAAAGCTGACTCAGGCAAGGGTAAGGCTAAGGCAAAGGATTCACAAAGACAAACTCATCCAAACGCTCAAAAAGTCAAGGACAAGTCTAATCACTGTGAATCAAGCGCTAAGCGTCAAGCACCAAAAGTGCAACCCAAGCCAGCGCCAAGGACTTACCAGCGTCAATATCCAAGACAGTCAAAATCATATCATCAATACTATGATGATTATGACTATGACTATGATTATGACTATTATTATAATCGAGGATATTATTACACACCCAAAAAGCACACACAGCATAAGGTGAACAAAAAGCACACACAACACAATGTGAAACCCAAGAAGACCAGTATTCCTACAATGAAGACCAGGCAAATATGGGTTCCTAAAGTTCTAATTCAAACCAAGGTTACTAACGTTGAAGGACCTAAAACAACATGGGTACCTAAGAAGAATTAGAATTGTCCTTTAAATGCAGGTACCTAGAGCCAGCACCGATACTTCAGTTTGGTACTTTGATACTGGATCGTCAAGACACATGACTGGTTCCAAGAATCTTCTAGTCAACTATCAAGCTACCAACGGTCCTCAAGTTATATTCGGTGATAACTCAAAAGGTAAAACCAAAGGTATAGGTATCATGCATAGGGGGAACATCATGATTAGTGATGTTTATTATGTTGAGGGTCTTAAGCATAACCTGTTAAGCATTAATCAATTTTGTGATAAAGGCTTTGAAGTAAAATTTTCAAGCGACTTCTGCTATGTTAACGACGCTAAGACTAAGTCTACTAAATTAAGAGGAAAAAGAACAAACAATGTGTATTTAGTAGATTGGGATTCTACAGTTGATAACAACCCCACGTGCTTTGTTGCTAAAAGTCAAAATGAATTGGGTTGGTTATGGCATAGAAAAATGAATCACCTCAATTTCAAGGCAATCTCTCAGTTAATATCGCTAAATCTTGTAGAGGGATTACCTAAAGGTTCCTTTCAAAAGAATCGCTTATGTGATGCATGTCAAATGGGTAAACAAGTTAAGTCACCTTTCAAAAAGAAACCATGTCTATCTACTTCTAGAGTTCTTGAACTATTGCATTTAGATTTGTTTGGACCTATTCAAATCATGAGTGTTAGTGGCAAAAAGTACTCGCTAGTAATAGTTGATGATTTCTCTCGCTATACATGGGTAGAATTTCTAGCGACCAAAGATGAAACCAGTGTCAAGCTCACAGCGCTAATTCGTCAATTGCAAAATTCAAAAGATCTAAAAGTGACAAGAATTAGAAGCGATAGAGGAACTGAATTTACTAACCAAGTTGTTGAGAAGTTTTGTATAGATTTAGGAATACTTCATGAGTATTCTGCTCCTAGAACACCTCAACAGAATGGAGTTGCTGAGCGACGGAACAGAACGCTTAAAGAAGCCACAAGGACGATGTTAGCAAAGTCCAAGCTGCCTCAAAGGTTTTGGGCCGAAGCCATCAACACCGCTTGCTACACTCAGAACCGGTGTATGATTAACAAGCAACATGAGAAGACTCCATATGAGTTGTGGAAGGGACGTAAGCCTAACGTTTCATACTTTCATGTATTTGGTTCAAAATGTTTCATTCATAACAATGGATCTCACAGCCTAAAGACATTTGATCCTAAAGCAGATGAGGGAATCTTTCTAGGCTATGCCAAGAATGGAAAGAGTTTTCGCATCTTAAATAAGATCAAATCGAAGGTTGAAGAATCCATTCATGTTGTGTTTGATGATGCTAACCAAGAACCGAGTAAGGTTAATTCTGATGATGTAGGAATTGAAGATCTCTCCCAACAAGCATCGCAAATCAACCTTAGTGATGATAGTGATGACGAGGATGATGGGATTCATGTACTTCCTCCTAAGGATATTCGTGAGGTTAACAAAAATGATAATGTCAGAATCGCTGATGATCATGAAGAGAATGATCATCAAGAGCATATTGGAACTGTGAATAATGCAGCGTCTACGCAAGAGACAAATGAGAATCAAGCAATTAACAACCCGTTCCAACCAGACCGTAAATGGCTTAGAGATCATCCACTAGAGCTAGTAATTGGAGATATTGAAGCACCTGTTAGAACTAGGTGCGCTACATTTAATGAGGCCATGTTCGCAAGTTTCCTATCTCAAATGGAACCAAAGAAAGTGGATGAAGCGCTTAATGATTCAAGTTGGGTAGAAGCAATGCAAGAAGAGCTTAACCAATTTGAAAGAAGCAAGGTTTGGACGCTAGTACCAAGACCAACTCACCAAGGAGTTATTGGAACGAGATGGGTTTTTAGGAACAAAATGGATGAAGATGGCATTGTTATAAGAAACAAAGCTAGATTAGTCGCTCAGGGTTATTGTCAAGAAAAGGGTATTGACTTTGATGAAACGTATGCACCAATAGCCCGTCTTGAAGCAATTAGGATGTTCCTAGCGTTTGCCGCATTCAACAAGTTCACAGTATACCAAATGGACGTGAAGAGTGCATTCTTGAATGGTAAACTCCAAGAAGAAGTCTATGTGGAGCAACCACCAGGATTCATCAACAACCATGGCAAAAGTATGGTCTACAAAATGGATAAGGCACTCTATGGCCTTAAACAAGCACCAAGAGCATGATGCAGATTTTGCAGGATGCAAAATAGATAGAAAAAGTACTAGTGGTACATGTCAATTTCTAGGTGATATACTAGTTTCGTGGCATAGTAAGAAACAACAATCCATAGCGACTTCTACCGCTGAGGCAGAATATGTAGCCGCTGGAAGCTGTTGTGCACAAATCCTTTGGATGAGGCAACAACTTAGAGATTATGGAACAATCCTAGGTCCTACCCCAATCCATTGTGATAACCAAAACGCTTTAGCTATGACCCAAAATCCTGTCCTTCATTCTAG
The DNA here is from genome assembly GCA_019426215.1 of Buddleja alternifolia. Taxonomy (NCBI): domain Eukaryota; kingdom Viridiplantae; phylum Streptophyta; class Magnoliopsida; order Lamiales; family Scrophulariaceae; genus Buddleja; species Buddleja alternifolia. Next base: position 25,527,973 of record CM033399.1, on the reverse strand, counting down.
AACCAAACACATTGACATTCGATACCATTTCTTGCGTGACCATGTTCAAAAGAAAGATATCTCCATGCACTTCATTGGAACTGACAAACAACTAGCAGATATCTTCACAAAAGCGCTCAACGAACAACACTTTCTCACTTTGAGAAGTGAATTAGGTATGATCGATTTAAACGCTTAAATCATAAAGCATCATATTTAAATTTAGAGGGAATCCACTTTATGTTTATGTCTAAAGCGTTTATCAAAATTTGAAATGAGTCATCAACTTTAGGGGGAACTCTAAAATTGTACTTACTTCAATGTATCAAGCGACTGTGATAAAAAATGACTTTCAAAATCTTAAGCATTGATCACTAGCTCTTATCTTTTATGCATGACAAAATCAATCTCTAATAATGTTGTCTCTCATAAATCCAAGCGATTGATTCATTTATTGAAATATTTTATGAAAAGACCTCGCCGTTGAAAGGATTCCCACTTTAATGCTAAGTAACTCGATTTCAAAAATTCATGCATAGTTTTCATCGCTAAAGATAACGTGTGGATAAGTCCAAAAGATCAGATTTGACAACTACCCACACGTGCCTATCAAATCGAACTAACGGTTATGATTCCTATCTAAACCTAGACGGTTCAGTGATTGCATGAGTCTGAGTACGTGTCAGTACACTATCAGGCGCGTGCACTTCACGCTGAAAATTTCAAATTTTTTTTCAAACTTTTTCAAATTAACTGCGGATCCGAAAAATGTTATAGTACTCTACTTTACCGCACTTTTTGACATCCGAAATTAAATTTACACGGTTCAGATTCCTTTTGTCATTAACCTCTGTACACGTGTCATTCATCTGTCAATTGAGGAGTTACTTTCACCTTCTATTTAAACTCACCAAGACTTTTACAGAAAACCTTTATCACTTCCAATCTTTCCTACTGTAAAAGCTTTTTCTCTCCAAAGGCAAAAACTCCTCTATTTTCTTCAAAAGCTTCAACTTTCAGCAATGGCACCCAAAGTTTCAAAATCTTCCAAGACAGCAACTTCTGCTACCGGAAAATCTTCCCGTGCTGAAAAACCAATTACAGTTAACGCCGGATTTTTAGTTAACTGGGACTATCTTTTTGATAACCAGAACTTCCCTCTTCGAACGATTCTTCCACTCGTTCAAGAATCTGGTTTGAAAGACATGCTTACTACTACTTTCAACTACTTTGAAGAAGAATCTCTCCACTTTTTCTACAATGGTCAAATTTCTGAAGACGGAAATTCCATATCCTGCGTCTTCCCCTCTGCAAAAGAGACCTTTGTTCTCACTCCTTCTCTGGTTTCTTCATTACTTGTTCTGCCTAATACTGGCATTGAGGTAGAACGTGTAAATCTCGGCGATGCTACCAAAGTTTGGGACGTGATAAAGAAAGAAGATGTTCACAACGCCTACGAGCCCAACTTCAAGAAGAACGATATGAAAGGCGAATATGTCATCCTCGCTGACATATGTTCAAAGATTATTGAATGCAGAAAAGGGACGTTCGATAAAATCACTAACATTCAATACAAGATGATGGTTGCCATCCTGACCAAATTTTATGGCAAGAAAATGATAAGCGAGCTTCTTAACCCGCGGAAACCTGGCGGAGCAGCGGTTCCAAAAGATCAGCGTGTTGTTCGCAGTGATGATGAAGATCAAGCGTCTTCTTCATCATCATCAGAAGAAGAAGTGGTGGTCAAGCGACCTAAGAGAAAGATCATTCTCAAAGTCGCTGGGCCATCCAAGCCCGCAAAGAAGCAAAAGCCTGAACTGAAGAAGAAGAAGCCGGAACCCAAAAAGAAACAAAAGATCCCTTCTCCTTCTTCCTCTCCTAAGTCTCCTTCTCCTCCTCCAGCATTTTTCTTTTCCGTTCCTGAGGAAGAAGAGACAGAAGTGGAAGAAGAAGTACCGCTTGCACGAAGGCGTACTCCTACTCCCACTCCCGCAGTATCTTCTAGCGCTCCCACAAATCCAGCGCTTAGAGAGTCAGCGAGTGCTTTCGTCTCTGACGCTGTTCCCGAAATCAGCTCAGATCCTCAAGTCGTTTCTCCATCTGAAAGGCTTCCCAATGTTCAGGAACCCGAAGAAGAAGTTCAGGAGCCTGAGGAACTTGTCCAAGAAACAGATCAAGCGACTAAGACAGTCGATGATAGTCCTCAGGGTAAGCGATGTAGTATTTTCTTTGTAAATTTCTCCTCAGTAGGAATTTTTGCTTGCTTTTCTCAATCGCTTACATGTTTCGGCTCATGACGGAGCTCATGATGAACCAATCGCTGAAGCCCCTCCTCTCTCGGAGAATCCAGTCGAACTAGACGTGGACATGGCAACTGTTGTGAATATTGCTAAAGAAGCATCCCAAGTTCTTCCTGACGCTGAAAGCTCATCAGCGAGTGAAGCAACTTTAAACGCTGAGCGGTCGATAGAAGTGGCCCCCATTCCAACAGAAGCTATTGCCCTTGTTCCTACGCCAACCGGACCTCCTCCTCGTGTCATTGATTTCTTCCCGCGCGGATATCATCCAGACATCGAATTTTATTATGCCGCCAGAGAACGTGACGCTCAAATGCTTGCCGAATTGGAAATAAACTTTCAAACCAGTCTCCATCGGCCCGATATGTCTAACACCAAGAAATTTGAGTTTTTCGAGCGTATTGCAGATCTCGGGCTATATGACTTAGAGCGACTTCAATCTCGCTTTGAGTACATTCGTCGTCTAGTGTTCAATAGAGCTGACCTTGATCAACAGCGATTCACTCTAACCGGTCGCTCGGACGAGTCCTTTTATCCTCTGCGCCCAAGCAAGATTGTTTTTAAGAACCCACACATGGGTGATTGGAACAGAAATCCTGATGAGGAAGATCTCAATAAGATAGGATATTGTGCTCTCCCCTCCGTTGTCAAGTCTCCCCAGAACGCTCTCTCTCCTAATCCACTCAAACTCTGGAAAGGCAAAGGCTCGCTTGTTGCGGAGCGCCCAAATCCGGTCAACTCGTGGATTGAAGATGAGGCTCGTGAATATCTTGCCAGATTATGGGCTGAAGACTATGATGATGAAACAGAACGCTTCGAGAAATTCTTAGCAGCTAGAAAAGAGCAAAACAAAGCGAACAAACTTGGAAAACGATGGATGATGGATACAGCCAAATGGGCTGAAGAGTTCGTTCTTCACTTCTACACCCTTGATGAACTCGTCAAATATCCATTCCTGTTTAATTTTGGAATAGAATACAGACGCCGAGGATTTGCCACCTTTTTGCTTCAACAGCGTCAGATAATTGCCGGGAATGTTAGCACTTTGCCACGATACAGACAGCCAATCGAAAGCTACATTCGCCAGCAGCTCGCCTTATTCAGCCAGGGCGGACGCTACGTTTTGCATCCTCGTGCAGACTTTATTCAACGAATCTTCCCTGACCTCAACGAAGACGCTTCGTCAAGTAAACAACCAGTTCTTCAAGGCCAGAGTCAGATTCGTGTTGACACTTCAACAGAACACGCTGAGTTTGCTGAGTTCCACCGAGATATGAGAGCAGTGATAGAAAATGTCCAAGCGTTGGATACAAGATTCAATCACTATTCAGGGTTAAACGATTTCCGAGGATATACTCTCCACCCTGTGCTCTTCAGTGAACAGAATATTCAAGTGGCCAAGATGATCTCGCTGATTAGGCCAGTGGACCAAGAAGCAGCTCAAGCGTTCATGCCGTTGATTTTGGACTTTTTCAACAAATATACATCAGGGATTGCTTTACCAGAAGGTGTGCAACTTGCACTAAGTACTGACGAGCGCGAAGACGCTATATTCTTTATCCTGCAATCTAGCCTGATCAGTCCCCGGCATGTGATGGAAGCCCTTGGCCCCCTCTGGGTTATTGGCCTTAGAGAACCTTCTCCTCCCTCAATCCAAATTCTGGAAGAAGATTCTGCTCCTACTGCGGAAGTCGCTCAACTTCTTGAGGCTTCCTTGCCAGATTCTTCTAGCGCCCCAGTAGTCGAGCCCCCAGCGATTGCTGATTCTACCTTGGATCACGCAATTGAAGAAGTGCACGCTGAAATTGCTCAAGCGCCTGTAGAACCTCTTCTAAGAGATAAAAACAAAGGCAAGGCTGCAGTTTCAAGTTCTTACGGACTTCTCCTGTCCCCAGAGCGTCCTTCTTCGGATTCAGATTCAGACAGTGATTTAGAGGCCCGAGATTTCAGAAAGGCTGTGCGGAACTCGCTTCACCACATCGAAGGTTCCTGCTCCAAGCTTTCTGAAGCCGCTGACAGACAGACTCGCTTAATATTTGATACGCGAAGCCGTGACATTGCCAACGCTTCAAATCAAAGCACCATTGCTATCATGGAAAGCATGTCCCCTCTTATCGCTGAGCTCTCCTCTGAATTCAATCGTCACCTTGCTCAGAGCTCTTCGGCTGATGCGGACAGACACGCTTCATCCGATGCTGTCGCTCAGAGTGTCGCCCAACAGATTGCTCTTCTAGTCGAAGAAGTTAGACTTTTGCGCCGCGATGTCGCTGATCTAAAGTTGTCCCTTGATGAAGTCAAGAAGGGGGAAAGTAAAGAAAAGACCAAAGCGATTTCCAAGACGGATAATAAACATTGGCGTTCGATGTTCGATGAACTGGTAAGCATTAAGAGAATGCTATCCAAGAAACGAAAACCAAGGTATTATCTCGGAAAATACGCTTATGCCGGACCGCTACAACGACCTGTAAATTGGAGACCATTAAATGACCGTCAAAGAGATATATATTATGATCTGATTCGAGAACTTGGCATTCCACCAAGGGATTGGACGGAAAGCTTGTTAGAGCTAAATGAAAGCGCCAGACTCCGCAGGCATGACTATGATGAAGTCCAGCATACAACTATGATCGACATTGATCGACTCTTAAAAGAACTAGCGTTAGAAGTTCTTCAAGGCGAAGAAAGAGTAAAGCGACAGAAGAAATAAATGTTTTTGCGTATTTTATTTCTTTCTCATTCTTTTCAGTATAAATCATGTATGCTTTATTTCAATATATATGAATGATTTATTGCTGAAACAACTTGTTGAAGCCAACCTAACTTTAACTAACATTACTAACCTTTCAAACGCTGACTTATATTCCTTTGGGCCTTTTCTTTTTTTTTAACTCTTAAAAATTATAAAAGAGTTACAAGTCTTGACATCATCAAAAAGGGGGAAATTGTCAGGAAATTTCATGTTAGATGTTTTGATGATGACAAGATAGGATTCAATGTTAGACCCTAAATAAAATGTAAGTTTATGCTTTCATAGATCATTGTATAAAGCGTTTAAAGAGTTTGTAATTTTGTTTAGGCTTGTAATTTTTATCCTCATAGATTTTAGACTAAGTCTTAGCGACTGAATCAATAATAGAATTCTAGGTGAGTCTATTTGAGAAGAAGTTGAAGACCAGCGTCTGAAGTCAACCGAAGATGAAGATTTCTTCTTAGCGCCTGTCAAACGCTAAGAGATCGCAGTTCAGGATTCATGAATCAAGCGTTCAAATACTCAAGCGACTTATAGAAGATTCACCTGAAATAAATCCTCAAGTCATGAAGGACTTAAATGCAATCATTCAACGGACATTTATTTCCAACGGGAAATAAATTCAAATTGCATTAAATGCCTGATAAGAGCATTAAATGTGATAAGCTACTGTGACTTGTGGACAAGCCTCCTTTTGACCAGACTATCAGAACTTTCAGAGTTTTAGCTGCTCCCGTCCAATCGGTTCCAGCGAATTTTCAGGAATGTCAGATTTTAGGTACAATCACGCGCTACGTGAAAGGCACGCTCCTACATGTGTCCAACGGACAGATCCCAAGAAATTGCCTATAAATACCTTACTCCAGAAAATCAAAATAGACAACAACATCAAGAATATACGAGAAATTATTGCCAAAAATCCTACGTACATTCTTTCTGGAAAAAGCTTAGAAACTTCATAGCCAAAACCTTTCAAGCTTTCTATCTACATTCCAGACAGTCACAAATATCTCAAATATCTTCCAAAGAAGAAATCCAAACTCCAACTGAGATATTCCAAGTTGTTTGATCTTCTTTAAAACAAACAAAACCCTAGTGATAAACCTCAATCTTTCATCTGAGTGAGAAGAGTTGTTGAAACCTTTCAGACAGTATTTCTGAGTGAGAGAAGCTTGAAGAAGACGATCTTCATTGGTGCTGAAGTCTGTGTGATCAAGGAGCCCAAGATCATTTTCATCCATTACTATTTTGTAGAAGTTTCTGTGTGATCCTTTGATAATCATCATAGTAATTTCCTCCAAGTGAAAAAGGAGAAGAATGACGTAGCTGGGATTACATCACCCAGTGAACCTTACAAATTATTGTGTCATTTATTTTATTGTCTTATATTATTCACTGCATGTTATTCTGAAAAAGACAAGTAAAATTGCAAAGCGAATAATTCAACTAAAAGAACGCTAAACATTATTTCCGCTGTGCTAACCCTGATTAAGCGATCTAAGCGTTGCCCTACTTTGGTAAACTGCTGAAATCACTAAGTCTAAGTTAACTATTCTGAAGCGTTTGACCCAAGCGCTCAGTTTTTCCAAGCGTTCAAATTTCTAAAGTGATACGAAAATTTGTGAAGTCGAAAAAGACTTCAGGGTCTATTCAACCCCCCCTTCTAGACCCTTTCGTATGCCACTTGGGACCACCAGCTATGCTAACCCTGATTAAACGATCAAAGCGTTACCCTACTTTGGTAAATTGCTAAAATCACTAAGTCTGAGTTATGTTTATTGAAGCGTCTGACCCAAGCGCTCAGCTTTCTAGGCGTTCTAATCTTTAAAAGTGATACGAAATTTTTTAAGTCGAGAAAGACTTCAGGGTCTATTCAACCCCCCTCCCCCCTTTAAACCCTTTCGTATGCCACTTGGGACCACCAATTATTAATTAGATCAAATAATTAATTATAAGGATAATATTAATTATTAATTAAATTCCTTCGGAAATAAATAAATGAATTAATTTATCTAATTAATTTGATTATTTAATTAATTATTTTATTTATTGGATATAATAAATTATTAATTAATAGATAATTAATTAAAATAAAAGAAGGCCCCAAGTGCATAATGGGAGTCCATGAGGACGCCCATTAGGTCAAGTTGGGCGTCCATAAGGATGCCCAATATACATGGTATCCTTTGTTTATCTTGGTCAATAAGTCATGAGATATAAAAAGAGTCTTTGACCCAAAACAAGACATACACTTTCATAACTCTCTGGGAAAGTAAAGAAGAAGAAAATCCTCCTCCCTCTCTCTATACTAGCTGTCGCCCCCTAGAGGAAAAAGTGGGAATTTATTGTCAATCATTCCGTGAGTTATAATTTAGAGACATCGTAATTTTGTTGTGGGGATCAAATTCAAGAAAGTCAACGAATTCAAGAATTGAAAATTACACGAGGATTGATAGGAGTCATTTTTACGTGTTTTTAAGCCCCTTTGCGTTTATATTTTAGGTTCATTTATCACTTGATTTTGTCACTTGTGCGTTTAATTCGTGCATTAAGTGATTTCAGGCCTTAAGTGGATACAATTGAAGAAAGGGTGGAAAAATGATGTATAAAACAAGTTTACGCCAAGATGTTTCACACCTCCACGACCAAACAAGCAAGAAATAAGTTGGAGTTAGCCAAAATCATGTTTTAGTACCATTTCCGCACACCTGGGCGCCAAATCAGAAACAACCTCCACGTTGGAACGCCATTTTGATATTTTTAGAGACAGAATTGGATGAAGTGTCCTTCTACAAAGTTTTAGATCTATGTCGTATCTTTACATGGGTACTTGAATCATCCAATTCGGAGATCTGTGGAGACGTTTATGAATAAAACACTATCCCTGCGCTGGAAAACACGAAAGTGGCAGCTCATGTTCTTGTTAGGTGGAAAACAAGAGAATGGTAGGTGCAAATTCTTGGTAGGTGGAAATTCTTGTTAGGTGGAAAACAAGAGAATGGTAGGTGCAAATTCTTGGTAGGTAGAAATTCTTGGTAGGAGGAAAGAAAGAGAAGGGTAGCTCAAATTCTTGGTAGGTGGATTTTTGGGTATTTAAAGGGGAGTGGGGAGCTCACTTGAGATGATCAAAAAATCATCCTTTGAGAGTGTGAGGACGAAAATTCAGGGGTTTGGGGGAGCATTCTCTTGGTTTTGAGTCATCCTATCATCATACTTGAAGAGCTAAGAAGAGGAAAAGGAGGGATTCAAGCTTCCAATCAAGAATCGATCATCAATCCAAAATAGGGAGTTTCTTAGTTTGATATTCATCTTTATCTATGAGTAATTCTATGTTTTTATTGTTTTCCCAATTTCAATTATGAACTAATTTTCCCTTAACTAGGGCCATGTGAAGGCCAAAGTTATGAGTATATATATATGATATTATTCTTCGTATTAATTCTACAATTGCTTTGTGTTTTGATTTTGTGCGTAATTACTTGCATATGTTTGATCGCCATATGTTTGTCATATTGCCTAACTTAATAGTTTGAAAGAATATAAGTTAGGGTTCAAAGAAATCATCACATCATCCGTGAAAAATAGGGAATTGCCCCTAGAGATAGGTAGAGATTCCAGGGTGCAGTTAGCCGGATTTATTTGGGAAAATTCTAGAACTTGAATGCATGATTATTGATCAAATTCTCGGATAGACATATTTAGAGAACTGTCAATTTATCATAGGATTATTACAGCCGAGACATCGGGTAGTAATTAATTAAGGAATTTTCACCAAAGCAATAGTAGTCTAATAATACGAAGAATAGTTCATATTTATATTAACAAGTAAATTTGGTTGAAGCATGTGCCTTAGTTGTTTTATCTCATAAGAATCTAAATCTATTTGCTAAGTCTTGTTTTTACATTTTTATTGTAAATTAATCACAATCTTTTAATTCAATTTTAATTGCTTTTAAATTCCTAGCTTTAAATAATCTTGTCTCTGTGGGATCGATAACTCGGACTTAAAGTCCACTTTATTACTACACACGACCAGTCCACTTGCTGTTTAATACACGTAAGGATTTTTCGTGTCAAGTTTTTGGCGCCGTTGCCGGGGACTTGATTTATTTTAGTTTCGGATTTTATTGCAATTTTTAGCTTTAATTTCTTTTGTCGTTTTATTATTTTCTATTATTCTCACTGTTATTTTCTATCTTTAAATTTCTGTTGGTTTGCTTCTTTGTTTCAAACAGGTTGATCTTTTGGTGAATGACTCGAACCTCAGGAGAGGCTTTAGAGGAATTTGACCCTGAGATCGAGCGTACGCTTCGTGCAAACCAGAGAAATCGAGCTATGGCTGGCAACTTCCCTGATATGAATCTGCCCGAGAATAGAGAATGGTTGCAAAATCTGTTCCAAGCTATGCAACCGGCACTACCAGCACCACCTCCATCTGTTCGTGGTAATCAGCCAGCCCGTGTACACACTACGCCGGGGCCTGTTGTGGTCCCCAATTTTGCCACGCCGAACTTCCACATTCCACCTCACATGTTTAGCAATGGTTCAGGCTGAACAATTTTATGGTGATCCGAAAGAGTCACCTCATGACCATCTAGAGCACTTCGAAAATGTGTTATCTACCATGCAATTCCACCCAAGAGATCTTGATGCCATCCGCCTCCGATTATTCCATTTTTCGCTTAAGGATAAAGGGACTTTGTGGTACAAGTCGTTGCCCCCACAATCCATTGAAACGTGGGAAGAGTTAGTCGAAGAGTTTCTCAACAAGTTCTTCCCTCCATCAAGGATTAACGAGTTAAGAAGCGAGATCAAGGGTTTTAAGCAAAAACGGGATGAATCGTTAGCATCAGCATGGGCAAGATACAAAGAGTCTGCTTCGAAAGTGCCCCGATCACAACTATTCAAGAGACGAGCGAGTGCTACATTTCTTTAATGGAGTCCGGTCTCGGATTCGTCACAGACTTAATGCAGGAGCAGGCGGTGATCTTTTGGGTCTCGATAGCAGAACAGTGTGGGCTAAACTAGAGCAGATGGCACGGGATGATGAACTGTACCCTGAAGATGACGATGAGTTTCCTCTACAATCCCGAAGGGTTGCTGTTGCTCAGAGGTAGAACAAAATGTTAATCTAAGGCAGAGCCAACCATTAGTGATGTGAACTATGTCGGAAATTCAAACAAGCCTCAATTGAGCTTCCACATACCCGAGAATTTTCCAAAAAGGCCAAATCCCGCACAAAATTCACAACAAGGCATCTACCAAGCACCGAGGCCTCCGTTTTACAACAACCAAACTCAAAGGCCTGGAAATTTTAAGCCACAAGGTCAAGTTCCAAGACATTCGACTGTCGAAGAAAGATTGGCGGCTCACATGCAAAAATCAGACGAATCATTCGCAGAGCTTCGATTGATGTTACAGGGTGTTATGACGGGAATGAAAGAGATGCACCACCAATTTGCACAATTATCGGTTGATGCAGGTGGAAGAGCACCCGGGACACTGCCGAGTGATACAGAGAAAAACCCAAAAGAGCAATGCCATGCCATCGCTCTGAGAAGTGGCAAAGAATTGAAAAGTGCACCTCCCAAGCAGTCCAAGTCCGCACTTGAAGAGGACAATGTTCAAACTTTTGATAAACTTGAAAATTCAAATCTGTCTCCCAAGTACGTACTTGACCAGAACCAAGTAAGTACTTCACACAGCTCAAGTACGTACTTGGAGCAGGATCAAGTCCGTACTTCACAGGCAGACAGGGCGTCTTCTGAAACTTTGACTCCTTCTTTGTCTAATCCTATTGAAATACGTCTCCCTTTCCCCCTAGCACATAAAAAGAATAAGAAAGATATGGATAAGAGTTTTCTTAGGATTTTAGAAATTCTTCGAGAAGTTCGAATTAATATTCCTTTTATTGATGCGATTTTGCAGATGCCCAATTACATCAAGTTCTTCAAGGATATTCTATCCAATAAGCAGAAGTGGGAAGGCAATGGAACGGTGTGCTTGACTGAAGCATGCTCAGCAGTGGTGTTGAACAAGTTGCCACAGAAACTCAAGGATCCAGGGAGCCTCACAATTCCTTGCACTATTGGGCAACTCAAATTCGACCGAGTGCTATGTGATTCGGGCGCCAGCATAAATCTTCTTCCTTACTCGTTGTTCCAGAAATTGGGTTTGGGGAATCCAAAGCCAACCTCGATGAGCCTCCAACTTGCAGATCGATCAATCAAACACCCGAAGGGAATCATAGAGGATGTCATCGTGCAAGTTGACAAGTTTTACTTCCCGGTGGACTTCGTGGTTCTGGAGATGGAAGAAGATGTTGAAGTTCCTCTCATCCTAGGAAGACCCTTCCTAGCCACAGGTAAAGCTATGATCGACATAGCCAATGGTAAGTTAACTTTGAATGTGGGTGAGGAGAGAGTTACTTTTGACGTATACAAGGTTATGAAGCATGTTGGTGATGATGCGTCATGTTTAAGAATAGATGCTTTTGATCCTTTGATTATTGAGCACTTTCAGGAAAACATCTCTGATGATCCACTTGAGGTATGCATAATGAACTCCACGGATGTTGAGTCGGCCAGTGATAAACAACTGGAAGTTGTTCATAGCTTAGAGAGGCGTGCACAATACCCCACGAAGAAATTTGAGAAGTTGGATAGCCCACTGTCTAGCCACTCCAAACCATCTATTGAAGAGCCACCAACTCTTGACCTAAAAACTCTACCCTCTCATCTTAAATATGTTTATTTAAATGACGATGAAACCTTGCCACTCATCATTTCTTCTTCTCTTACAGATCAACAAGAAGCAAGGTTACTGGAGGTGTTGAGAGATCACAAAAAAGCCTTTGGATGGAAGATTGCTGATATCAAGGGATCAGCCCAGCCATCTGCATGCATAAGATTTTAATGGAAAAAAGCTCAAGGCCCACTATACAACCACAAAGGAGGTCTAATCCTCAAATTCAAGAAGTGGTGAAGAAAGAGGTAATCAAGTTACTCGATGCCGGCATTATCTTCCCTATCTCTGATAGTCCATGGGTAAGTCCAACGCAGGTAGTGCCCAAGAAAGGAGGTACGACAGTAGTTCGTAATGACAATAATGAGTTAATTCAATCTAGAATTGTCACTGGTTTTAGGGTTTGCATAGACTATCGTAAATTGAATGAATATACCCGAAAAGACCACTTTCCCCTCCCCTTTATCGATCAAATGTTAGAAAGATTAGCCGGGCATGAATATTACTGTTTTTTGGATGGGTACTCCGGCTATAACCAAATTGCTATTACACCCGAGGATCAAGAGAAAACTACTTTCACTTGTCCTTACGGCACTTTTGCTTATAGGCGTATGCCTTTTGGCTTATGTAATGCACCTGCTACTTTTCAAAGATGCATGATGGCTATATTTCATGACATGGTCGAGCAATTTCTTGAAATCTTCATGGATGATTTTTCTGTTTTTGGCTCTACATATGATAGATGTTTGCACAATCTAACCTTAGTTTTGCAGAGGTGTGAGGAGACTGATCTAGTCTTAAATTGGGAAAAGTGTCATTTCATGGTACAAGAAGGAATTGTTCTGGGTCATAAGATCTCCCACAAGGGGATTGAGGTGGATAGAGCGAAAATTGAAGTGATAGCTAATCTTCCACCACCCACCACGGTCAAAGCCGTGAGAAGCTTTTTGGGACATGCCGGGTTTTACAGGCGTTTTATTTCAAATTTTTCTAAAATTGCTAAACCCCTGTCTAACTTGACCATGAAAAATGCAGTGTTTGACTTTAATGATGCATGCATGCAGGCCTTCCTCACCCTGAAGGAGAAATTAATCTCATCACCTGTGATGTCCGCCCCAGATTGGAGCCTACCATTCGAGTTGATGTGCGATGCGAGCGACATTGCCGTTGGAGCTGTACTAGGTCAAAGGAAGGGTAAAATCTTTCATACTATTTACTATGCTAGTCGTACCTTAAATGAGGCCCAACTCAATTATGCTACGACTGAAAAAGAGCTTTTAGCTGTCATTTTTGCTTTTGACAAATTTCACTCCTATCTTGTGCTTAACAAAGTAATAGTATACACTGATCACTCGGCCTTGAAATACTTGCTTGCTAAAAAAGACGCAAAACCTAGACTACTCAGGTGGATCTTATTACTACAAGAGTTTGACTTAGAAATAAAAGATAAAAAAGGATCTGAAAATGTAGTAGCTGATCACCTATCTAGACTAGAATTAGTGGATAAGAAAATGGATGAGACCCCAATAGGAGATGAATTCCCCGATGAACAGCTTTTTACTCTTTCTTCTATTTCAATCCCCTGGTATGCTGATTATGCTAACTATATAGTTGCTGGAATTTTACCCCCTGATTTGACATTTCACCAAAGAAAGAAGTTTTTGAAAGATGTTAGGCACTATCTGTGGGAAGAGCCCTACTTGTTTAAAATTGGTGTCGAGGGAATTATCAGGCGTTGTGTACCCGAGGAAGAAATGACCTCCGTCTTGGCTCATTGCCATGACATGGTGATAGGTGGCCACTTTGGCCCATCCAAGACTGCTGCCAAGGTTCTGCAATCAGGTTTTTTCTGGCCTACTTTATTTAAAGATGCACACGCTTATGTTCAAAAATGTGATAGATGCCAAAGAGTAGGTAATATCTCTAGACGACATGAAATGCCTATGAATAATGTGCTTGAATGTGAATTATTTGATGTGTGGGGTATAGATTTTATGGGACCTTTCCCTAGTTCTTGTTCCAATAGGTATATTCTAGTCGCTGTTGATTATGTGTCTAAATGGGTCGAAGCTGAGGCTTTGCAAACTAATGATGCTAGGGTTGTTCTTAGATTTCTGAGAAAACATATTTTTGCACGATTTGGAACCCCGAGAGCAATTATAAGTGATGGAGGCACACATTTTCGTAACAAGCAATTTGAAAACTTGTTGAACAAATATGGTGTTAAGCATAAAATCTCGACCCCTTACCACCCTCAAACTAGTGGGCAAGTCGAAGTGTCTAATAGGGAAATTAAACGGATTTTAGAAAAAACGGTAAATAGCCATCGAACTGATTGGTCTCTGAAATTAGATGATGCATTGTGGGCTTACCGTACTGCTTTTAAAACCCCTATTGGCATGTCCCCATATCGTCTTGTATTTGGAAAAGCTTGTCATTTACCTGTCGAACTTGAACATCGTGCTTATTGGGCTATCAAATTCCTGAATTTCGATACAAGTGTTATAGGTAATAAGAGGTTGCTTCAACTGAATGAGCTCGAGGAGTGGAGACATGAAGCATACGAGAATGCAAAACTGTACAAAGAACGGACCAAGAAGTGGCACGACAAGCATATTCTACCCCGGGAATTTGAGGAAGGTGAGAAAGTTCTTATGTACAACTCTAGACTCAAGCTCTTCCCAGGCAAGCTCAAATCGCGTTGGTCGGGACCCTTTCGAGTCACCCGAGTGTATTCTTCCGGAGCTGTGGAGCTTATCACTGAGGATGGACAAGTATTTTTAACCAATGGACATAGGCTGAAACACTACTCGGGCACTGACTGGAGCGCAGACACATTATTTGTCAAGCTCCGAGAACCATCGACTTAAGTCGATCCTGAATAGTCGAGCTATTGACTATAAACAAGCGCTTCTTGGGAGGCAACCCAAGTTTGTAAGTTTTTTTTTTTTTTAGTTTGTTTGTTTATGTTTATGTTCAAACATGCACTTTTGGCATGTATGTTTTCGTATGTTTGATGGTTTGAAAAGTTGAAGTGTTAGATATGATAGACATTTGGACCCCATGTTTAGAGATGCTTATTTTACTCGAGAGGAGAAGAAGTTTTGTAACGATGCATTGGAAGTTAAAGGATGTTTTTCAACATCCTTGGTTGTAAGTGTTCTTTTACCGTTACGTATACTTGTTGTAACAACATTGAGGACAATGTTGGATTTGAGTTTGGGGGTAGAAGAGTGCTTATTTTGAACATTGAAAATGCAATGCTAATTTTTAGCTTGAGTTTGGGGGAAAGTTTGTATGATATCATGTTTAAATACTTCTTTGTTGAGAAAATCAAGTATAAATTTTTTTTTTTTATCTTTCCAATTGATGCATTAAAATTGATTAACTTGAAAAAAAAATGGCATGATTTCTTGAAATAATTTGAATTTAATGGAACATATATATCTTTGAAATTGCTCATGGAGACCCTAGACTAGGATTGATTTCTTAGATGATTCACATTGCACAATAAATCGAGGGTAGAGGAGTTGAGAGGATAACCATCTTGAGACACTTAAGGAGTTTTTCCCGGAAAAAATTAACTTAGATTTTTCATAAGGTTATAAGTTGAGTAGTAAGTTTTTTATGCTAAACAATGAATTAAAAAGGTTGAAGTTTGGTATGACCACAAGTGGTCAGGCTAATATGTACTGGAGGTGAAAAATTTCATGCCTATATACTGTACTATTATGCTAATTTGAGCTAAACTCAAGCCAAAAAGAAGCGAATTGTTTAAAAGATCTAGTTTTATTTCGTGGCCTTTGACACTCAAGTGATTAAATCCTTAGGAGTGTCTTTACACTTAATGCCCCAAAACTATCTAGTTTGGGAGTCATTGATCTAAAACTTGTTACATGGGTGTCATAGAAAGCCTAATGGAATAAAACATTGCACATGATCTAGCCTTAATGAAGTTAATTGGAAAGTTTCATATGAATTGAAAGTTTGAATGGTTGAGATAATGAAATTTAAATGGCTATGAGATTTTCTATGATTCTTATGCTTTGTGTTTGATCAAAAGTTGATAGATATGGAGATTAATGTCCAAAATTTGGTAAGGATGCCTTTCGACTATAATACCTTAGATTTATTTTCACTACACCCTATGGAGTCTTTTCGAGTATTGGTGTCACATGAGCAAAAGTAGTTGATATGTATATATATTTGTGAGCTATAAAAGGATGATTTTGTGCCATTTATTCTTGTTAATTATGTTGAGATGTATTCATTTGGTTGGGATTGAAAGTTTGTTAGATTTTGTGGGTATATCTTCTGCAAACCCTCACGAGACTATAACTCGTCCTTGAGGTAACTCAAAGGTTTAAAGGCTTGTTGCACATGCTAAGTGCAATCGTTTACTCCACGAAAGTGAGTTCGTTTGTTGTTTTTGTTTTCTCCTTTTGGTTGATGATGTTTTTCATGCCTAGAACTTTTATTGCTCGAGGTCGAGCAAATGATAAGTTTGGGGGAGTTGATAGGAGTCATTTTTACGTGTTTTTAAGCCCCTTTGCGTTTATGTTTTAGGTTCATTTATCACTTGATTTTGTCACTTGTGCGTTTAATTCGTGCATTAAGTGATTTCAGGCCTTAAGTGGATACAATTGAAGAAAGGGTGGAAAAATGATGTATAAAACAAGTTTACGCCAAGATGTTTCACACCTCCACGACCAAACAAGCAAGAAATAAGTTGGAGTTAGCCAAAATCATGTTTTAGTACCATTTCCGCACACCTGGGCGCCAAATCAGAAACAACCTCCACGTTGGAACGCCATTTTGATATTTTGTAGAGACAGAATTGGATGAAGTGTCCTTCTACAAAGTTTTAGATCTATGTCTTATCTTTACATGGGTACTTGAATCATCCAATTCGGAGATCTGTGGAGACGTTTATGAATAAAACACTATCCCTGCGCTGGAAAACACGAAAGTGGCAGCTCATGTTCTTGTTAGGTGGAAAACAAGAGAATGGTAGGTGCAAATTCTTGGTAGGTGGAAATTCTTGTTAGGTGGAAAACAAGAGAATGGTAGGTGCAAATTCTTGGTAGGTAGAAATTCTTGGTAGGAGGAAAGAAAGAGAAGGGTAGCTCAAATTCTTGGTAGGTGGATTTTTGGGTATTTAAAGGGGAGTGGGGAGCTCACTTGAGATGATCAAAAAATCATCCTTTGAGAGTGTGAGGACGAAAATTCAGGGGTTTGGGGGAGCATTCTCTTGGTTTTGAGTCATCCTATCATCATACTTGAAGAGCTAAGAAGAGGAAAAGGAGGGATTCAAGCTTCCAATCAAGAATCGATCATCAATCCAAAATAGGGAGTTTCTTAGTTTGATATTCATCTTTATCTATGAGTAATTCTATGTTTTTATTGTTTTCCCAATTTCAATTATGAACTAATTTTCCCTTAACTAGGGCCATGTGAAGGCCAAAGTTATGAGTATATATATATGATATTATTCTTCGTATTAATTCTACAATTGCTTTGTGTTTTGATTTTGTGCGTAATTACTTGCATATGTTTGATCGCCATATGTTTGTCATATTGCCTAACTTAATAGTTTGAAAGAATATAAGTTAGGGTTCAAAGAAATCATCACATCATCCGTAAAAAATAGGGAATTGCCCCTAGAGATAGGTAGAGATTCCCGGGTGCAGTTAGCCGGATTTATTCGGGGAAATTCTAGAACTTGAATGCATGATTATTGATTAAATTCTCGGATAGACATATTTAGAGAACTGTCAATTTATCATAGGATTATTACAGCCGAGACATCGGGTAGTAATTAATTAAGGAATTTTCACCAAAGCAATAGTAGTCTAATAATACGAAGAATAGTTCATATTTATATTAACAAGTAAATTTGGTTGAAGCATGTGCCTTAGTTGTTTTATCTCATAAGAATCTAAATCTATTTGCTAAGTCTCGTTTTTACATTTTTATTGTAAATTAATCACAATCTTTTAATTCAATTTTAATTGTTTTTAAATTCCTAGCTTTAAATAATCTTGTCTCTGTGGGATCGATAACTCGGACTTAAAGTCCACTTTATTACTACACACGACCAGTCCACTTGCTGTTTAATACACGTAAGGATTTTTCGTGTCAAGGATTGAAGAAATTAAGACTTTATCAATTCGAGTTTTAGCGGAGGAGTCTCATTCTCCAACCACTTCGCTTCAACGGGTAAGTAGTTATTCGTTACGCAAAATAATAGATTTGAATATGCGATCAAAGAATTTACACTTTCGGTTTTAAATTAAATTTTTGAAATCCTTCCGATGCTTTTAATTCGATATTTTGGGCGAAACCCAATAAATATTTGTCCAGCGATTAGATATGGTAAACAAGACATAAATAAAAATGACTAAGGAAAATGAATGCTTAAAGGAAATACTTACACATGTATAAGAAAATGTTCCGCCTTCGGGAGGCTTTACAGCTTGCTTTAATTGAAGATGTGTCTCTTTTTTTTTCCTCTTTTTTTTCGCCTGCTGGTGCTTGCAATCAATGAGGCTCTTTCAGGTGCTCGAAATAAACAACTCTTTTTTCAGGTGCTCGAAATAGACGAGGCTTTTTTCAGGCGCTCGAAATAGATAAGGCTTTTTTCAGGTGTCCACCATCAACGGAACTTTTTTTAGGTGTTCAAAATAGATGAGGTTTTTTTCAGGGGCTCGAAATAGATGTGCTTTTTTTCAGGTGCCCACCATCAACGGAACTTTTTTCAGGTGCTTTCAATCAACGAGACTTTTTTCAAGTGCTCGCAATCAACGAGGCTTTTTTCAGGTGTCCGCAATCAATGAGGCTTTTTTTTTTTTCAGGTGCCCTCATTCAAAGGGGCTTTTTCAGAGCACTTGCAATCAACGAGGCTTTTTCTCTTTAAGGTGCCCGCAATCAACGTGGCTTTTTATTTTTTACAGGTGCCCGCATTCAATGGGGCTTTTTCAGAGTGCCCGCAATCAATGAGGCTTTTTTTATTAAGGTGCCCGCATTCAACGGGGTTTTTTTTAGAGTGCTCGCATTCAACGGGGTTTTTTTAAGGTGCCCGCAATCAACAACATTTTTTTCAGGTGCCCGCAATCAATGGGACTTCTTTCTTTAGTGCCTATTTTTCACAGGGCTTATTGGTGCCCAGCTTTCGTGTGCAGGACTTCTTTCTTCATGTTTTGTAGGGCTTTTGCCTTTTCTTTGGATACCTGTTTCAGTGCTTATCCTTCCTTTCGGCAAGGCTTGTTCATTTTCAATGTTAGCAGATTATGCAAACGACATAATGAACGATTATCAAGAAACATTATCATTTTCCAAGAATCACGTGCATTAATTTGGTGAACGAATAGTATGAGTAAATGTAGATGCCTAGCAGATTGCACACATATATCTTGACAAATAAATACTAAGAGGTTTCAACACTTAGCTAATCATATATTTGACTTGACGAGTAATTATCAAGAAATAACAGCATTTTAGCAGATAATAATTACTTCAATTGTGCAGTAGGACAATAAGAAATAAACATGCACATACTAAAACCAACATCCGTAGGTACGACGAAAGAAGGAAGTAAGATAACTAATTTTTTTTTCTTTAGGTGTAGCACTCTCTCGAGTTCTGAACATTCCAGGGCTTCGACAGCTTTCTATCCATTGACTAAAATGTCCATTGTTTTGCGGCCTCATGGGCTCATTAATCCCAAATGCTCTAATGGCTAATGATGCATTGTTACATATCGCTAACATCGCTTATATTTTTGCATCGAGTCTTTAGTGCCAGCTTTTACAGCCAACTAGTGGTAGCCTCACTGATGGCTTTAGCAATAACGGTAATCCCCCTGGCGTGGTAATCACATAGTCTCTTGTGTATTTTTGTTTGGGCATGTTATCTTTCTTCTTTCAAGAGATACCTCAAGTAAGACTGTGTGAATAATCTTTGTATAACACTTCGTCTAGTATGACGAATGTCATAGCTTCGTGTGGTATCCTCAAAATTTTGAGCTTGTACCCCAAAAATTAATCTTGTAGGAGGTTGGTTAAGATCGAGCTTATGCAATCGTCAGCCCCTTTAGCAGTCCAATGCGCCAGGTAGTCAGCTTTGGCATTCTCTGATCTAGGTATTTGGTAGACCTTAAGGCTCTCAAATTCTTTATTCAATTCTTCTAAAGTTTTCAGGTATTCGATCATTCTAGCTTCCTTGGCCTTATACCATCCATCCACTTGGCAGGATACCAGTAGAGAGTCAGAATAGATCACCAGATGCATGGACCCGGACTTTATTGTTATCATCACTCTAATGATCAATGCTTCATACGTTGCTCCATTATTAGATGCTTTAAATTCGAATTCTATAGAGTACAATAACTCGTTTCCTTCAACCAGTAGGAGAAGAAGATGTAGTTGTCTCACGTGGATGGCTCCGCAACATCTTCCTAGAGTGGAGCTGGAAGGCGGCTTAAATGATGCACGAGAGCCCGATGAGGAGGCTCCAGTATACATCCTGCCAGCGGCTGGCAAAGATGATGAGCACGTTGATGTTTGTGCTAGGGATAATGTCAAGGGGCGAGCTGACGAGCTCATTGCACATGATGTGGCATGAAGATGGATCAGAATCAGCCAGCTGATGGTGGTATCATCCAAAGCGGCCATCTCTTATTAGGTCGTTTATGCGGTTTTGGGATGTTCCCTTGGCCTGCGAGTACGAGGGGTGTCTCAGGGCATCCTTATAAAGCATCCATCAATCTTTATGAACTTGCAGCTAGACGTTAAGTCCAATAAATAGTTTATCCTTGGTAGGGATAGCATTCTGTTAGTCATGCCTTGTTGAGACCTTTCAAATCTCGAGTTCGTGGCATCTTGGGTATGGCACTAACTCTTACGCTTCTTTCATAAGGCAGGAGCAAGCTGAGTCGCCAACTCCAGGAAAGAGTCAGCATGCTAAAATGAACCTGCCAAGTCCCCGGTAGAAGACTGTTGAGACGCCTGAAATTCTCTCTCGTTTGTGAGCTGAAGAGAAACCTATTGAGATAGCTTGTGGAAAGCGTGGTACAGATGTTGTTGAGAGCCCTTGCGAGATAGCTCAAGATAAGGTCTAGTGGTATCCACCTCGCACTATATGTAATTGAATTTTTTCTATTCTATATGCATATATCTTTGTCTTTGACATCTTGTTTATTTTATGCAACAGATACCACCATATTTAGGACTCTTCTCAAGGGAAAGCTAGTTAGCAGGGTGTACGGCTAACGCTCCTAAAGGTTGTTCCAAGCCATCTAATGGTAATCATGAGGTTCCCATCGTTCCTCTTCGTCTACCATCCTCCAGGCGGGCTAGTGATAAGGGTGATAACAAGCGTGACCGGGACACTGCAGCGGGCCCTCAGGGGATAGCTAAAGAGAAAACTCATGTCACTACTACAGAAATGACCTATTACAGTGGGTTTTTTTTTTTACCAATTACAGCGGTTTTTTAACCGCTGTAATTGGTTTACACTATTACAGCGGTTAAAAAATCGCTGTAATAGGGACCAATTACATCGGTTATTGAAATAACCGCTGTCATTGGGGGACCAATTACCACATGGTTTTGACAGGAGCAGATCCATTCTTCTTGTACCGCGAGGCGCCACATTTCGGACAGGCCTTCAATGATGCATAGTCAGTTCTAAACAATATGCAATCATTGAGACAGGCATGTATCCTCTTATATCCCATGCCTATTAAGGTTAACATCTTCTTAGCCTCGCAAGTACGATTAGTTAACACATTATCCTCGGGTAGCATGTTTTTTAATAGATCAAGTAAGTCTGTGAAACTCTTATCACTTGCTTGTTGGCTTTTAACTTGTAGAGGTTTAGGACTGCTTTCAATCTTGTGAATTTACTACCACTATACAATGGTGTCTTTGAATCACTTGTCAAGTTGTCAAACATCTTGGGACAATTTCGCAAATCCTACTCAATCACATTTGTCATCTCCTCCAAACGATCAGGCTCATAATGATCCATGTCAAAATCACGTGATCGATATGATGTACCACCAAAATCAGTTGAGGTGGCACTGCTTTCACCGTGTCTTGTCCAACGTGTGTAGCTTTTATCAATTTCATTACACACCAAATGATCTTCCAACTCACGTGGAATAATTCTCTTTCCAAAACAACATCGTAAACACGGGTAACTGATCCTAGTCTGATCCGGTGCATGCTCAACCGCAAAGTCGATGAATTCTTTCACCCCTTTCTCATATTGCTCCGACATACGATCCGCTAAAATCCAACTTCGATCCATCTCAATTTTGATTTATATTCATTTTTTTCCTAATTCAAATTTATCATGTCATACAGCTATTGTCAAAACACTATAAAAGTTTATAAATTATTTGAAAATTAAACTAACATTAATTACTATTCTTAAATAATTTTATTCTCAAAACTCAGATATTTCAACCACAACAAACTCAAACAAATATATATGCAGTAAAACAAATAACAATGCCCATTATTCTAGAAAAAATTCGGCAGAGTAACGGCGTAAAAATTTCTACCAAGTTCTCGACTTAATCTTCCCCCAGCCTACCTAGCAACCAACAAAACCAATCGAACTTCACAAAACCATGAATGCATTAAACGATGTCAACAAAATAATACAACGAAAATCCAATCATAATACCAACATAACCAATTAACACTAATCAACTATAACAAAAACCCAGATTATATAACAAAAACCCATTAAACCCACATAACCAATTATTCAAACACTAACATATATAACCAATTAATTAACATAATCAACTATAGTAAAAACCCAGATTATATAACAAAAACCCATTAAACCCACATAACCAATTATTCAAACACTAACATATATAACCAATTAATTAACATAATCAACTATAGTAAAAACCCAGATTATATAATAAAAACCCATTAAACCCACATAACCAATTATTCAAACACTAACATATATAACCAATTAATTAACATAATCAACTATAGTAAAAACCCACATTATATAACAAAAACCCATTAAACCCACATAACCAATTATCCAAACACTAACATATATAAGCAATTAATTAACATAATCAACTATAGTAAAAACCCACATTATGTAACAAAAACCCATTAAACCCACATAACTAATTATTCAAACACTAACATATATAACCAATTAATTAACATAATCAACTATAGTAAAAACCCACATTATATAAAAAAAACCCATTAAACCCACATAACTAATTATTCAAACACTAACATATATAACCAATTAATTAACATAATCAACTATAGTAAAAACCCACATTATATAACAAAAACCCATTAAACTCACATAACCAATTATTCAAACACTAACATAATCAACTATAACAAAAACCCATAATATATAACAAAAACCCATTAAACCCATATAATCATATATTCAAGCACTAACATAATCAATTAATTAACATAATCAAATATAACAAAAACCGACATTTATATAATTCACAAAAAATATAAACATATATATATATATATATGTATACCTAGGGTTTATAATTAGTGGAGAAAAGGTGGTGGTGGTGGTGAAGGTGGGGTCGGCGGCGGTACGGGTCGGCGGTGGTGGGGTGGCCAATCGAGAGAGAGAGAAAATTGAAAAATGGGGGGAGAATGATGATGGCTATGGCGGCGGCCGATTGTGGTGGTGGTGGTTGGTGGGGGTGGAGTGGAGAGAGAGAGTATAGAGAAAGAGAGAGTTGAGAGAGAGAATAGAGAGAGAGGCCGCGGTTTTGGGGGGGGAAATGGGGGAAATTTTTTCAAAAAACTGCTATAACCGGTCCTACAGTAAAGCCTATTACAGCGGTTCACCCATGAACCGCTGTAATAGGCCCCTCCGTTTAGCGGTTTTCAGAAAACCGCTGTAATAGGTGCGCTGTAATAATGTATTTTTGTAGTAGTGTGTGCTTCTAGACTCTCAGCCTGCTCCACAGCTACATGAGCGTGTCTTCCAGTGATCTTTGGATGAGGTTATTCCTCCCGCTAAGCAATCTCTCGGTTCTTTCAGCTATGAGCCTTCAACTGGCTCCCATTCTTGGGAGAGACAGCCGTCAGTCTCTTTACTCTTAGGTGGTAGCAAGAAGATAGCTGGTGATCAGCTAATGGGATTGATTTCCTCACGCGATCGTCCATATTTGAGTGATCTTTTCGATGTTACTCTCCTAGAAAACTATGCTTTTGCCACCATGCAGGTATGCTCATTTCTTGACTTTAGTAATTGATTAGTGAGAGTAATAGCTTTCTTTATTGTCATCATTCGCTGTGCGAGTATGCTGGGCGGTGACATGATGAGTCAATTTCTCAACTGACTTTCTACTCCCCTTGAGGCTTCCAAGAAGTTAACTGAGTGGGAGAAGCAGGTCCTTTCGTTGACTAGTGATTTTAGCAAACGAACGTATCTTGAAGAATGAATTATCATATGAGCTTGAATAGTTGAAATGGATAATGTCCATGAGATTGAGCAGGCTTGTCAGGCAGCTCGAGAGAAAGTAAATGGAGGAGTGGTGACAAAATTTTCACACTCTATCAAGGGGCTTGCTTTAATGGAAGACAATCATCAGCATCGTCTTGAAGAATTCTTGAAGTCCCCAAGTTTAAAAAGCTGTTGATTGAGCCCACCCTTCAGTATTATTATCATGGATTCCGCTCATGTATGAAACAAATGGTAGGACTAGGCATCTGCTTCCCGGGATAGATATTTTTTTTTCAGGAGAGAGCTGGTTTAGATGATGTGTCGGAGCCTGGAAAAGTGGGGCTGGTATTTCTTATGCCAGCTATTGGGAAGGCTGATGAGCCTACTAGTATTGATGTTAGAGATAGTACAAAGGGGCGAGCTGTTGAGATCACTGATCACGATGTTGTTTCGAAGGATCGAAGCCATGGCGATGGCGAATAGATGTTCCTACTGACCAGCTAGCTAGGGTGCCTTCTCCACTGGAGGCATGCTCGGTAGCAGGTTGTAGGGCACGGAGTGTGCATGTTGTTCATTCTCCAATGGCGGCATGCTTCGGGCCTCCTCTTTCAACTTGTTTCTCTTCGCCCATGGGAGGTCCACTTCCGTATACCGGCGGTATAAATTCAGTAGTCCCCCGTGTCGATAACACTATGTTGTGCATTCTTAGATGGCGGCATGTTGTAGGCCTCCTCTATCAATTTGTTGCTCTTCACCTACGGGAGGTCCATTTTTTGGTAGTGCCATGCTTTGCCAGGCGCCAAGGACCATTTTTCCTAGCATATAGCTCGAGGAGATGCCGTCAAGTGCAACAAGTGTGTACTCTAACCTTTCTTCTTCACCTTGATGCTTCTTGCCACATTCTTGTACCGACAACATAGGCTCGGTAACTCCTTGCGATGGAAGTGCTTTGGGCCCAAATGCTCATAAGGGATAGATGATAGGAGTGCTGGCAAGTTAAATCTGGTGCATACGCCATCGCACTTACCTGTAAAGGGAATGACACTCCCGAGGCAGCTGATAAGAGTGCTAACGGTATAACTCCTAGCGCGTAAACCTTCAAATTCGCCTGTGAAGGGAATAGAGCTCCTGGGATAGTTTATAGGAGTGCTAGCAGGATAACTCCGCGTGTGCCATTGTAGTCACTTGTGAAGGAGATGGGGCTCCCAGGATAGCCGATAGGTGTGCTAGCGGGATAAATCCTAGTGCATACGTCATCACAATCACCTGTGAAAGGAATGACACTCCTGCTGATCAGCTAGCTAAGGCACATTTCTCTATTGCAACGAAGCAGTGGGCAAGATTCTATCCAAAACTCCCGGTACGTCGGTCTTCTCCATGGCTAGGTCTCTTGCTAAGATTTTCTTCCATATTTTTGGGAGTTGTTTCTCAAAGGATCCCCTCCGAATCCGACTTTGCTTCCATCTAGAAGGTTTTAGATCTGCTCGTGAGAGTCCAACTGACCTTGACCGAATCCAAGACCTGAACCGCGATTTATGAATTTTCCACCGAAACTAGGCAACCCAGTCCGCAATCTAATTTTGCTTCATCTTCACAAACACTTTCGAGCCTTCATACTTCTGAGCTGGATCTGGACGTCTTCATAACAATTGTAAGTCTTTGTCTTGGATTTTCATTCATATAAAAATCACTGAAAATGGATGTATGTAACTCCAGTTATGTCGATATTTCCAAAACTGCGTAAAATCACCTAATTTGGTCGAAAACTCTTTTCACTCCAAAGTCGAGATTTCCACATCGGAAACTGGAAAAGAGCGAAAAGTCTATAAAATTCTTGATTTTCTTCAAAATTTGTTATCATAACTCACATCTTCAACACAGATTTTCCCACAGACGGTGCCACTTAATGGGTTCGTTTTTACACCAAGAAAGTCCTGCAAATTCAAATGTGACTTTATTTATATGAATATGAGAAATCTAATTTTAGAAGACAAATAGTTTCAAAAATAAGTAAAGAATTTTGAATAAAAACTAGTAAGAAGAACACGTAAATTTCCATTTCTTTTATTTTCAACTTTCTCCCGAAGAATATGAAGAAATACAATAATATTACACTCTTTTTTCTCAATTGTGAATGTAACCCTACAAATGACGAATTTTCTCCTATAAATAGACCAACATGGCCAAATTTTCTCCCCATTTTGTTAGGGTTGGGCAATTTTTCCACCTTTGTGGGGATGAGGAGTCATCTCCACTATTTTGAGGGATATAAGTTCGGATTAGATACAATTTGATCCTTATCCACTCTTATCTCTTCTTTAGCTATCCCTTCTTTAGTCATGCCTTCCTTATTTCTTTCAGCTATCTTTCAGCTTCCTTGCGATTTACGCAACTATCCTTCTTAGGTAGCTAATCAGTGCTTCGACTTCTAGGTTTCCTTCAAGCTACCTTTGAACCTTCTTCCTAATTTTAGCCCACTACTTCGTCCCTCTTTGGGCCCATCTTTTAATAAAGCCCAAGACCATGTCATAATAATTTACAAGCATATCATATTCATATATATATATATATATATATATATGTATATAAGTATGTATATAGATATATATATTTATATATATCCCATCACCACCCCTTCACTACCGACGAACGGTCTCCGACGTCGAATCTGCAAAATGTTCTTGATTTGAAGCTCAAAGAAGCTTGACTTACAGAGGCTAGGTTTCCATTGGATAGCGTTTTGAAGACTTCTTTTCTGATGAAAGTCTTTTAGCCTTTTTTTGGGTCCTATTTCTTGTTTTCTTCAAATCTGCAAAGTTGCATATTTGAATAATACATAGATATATATATATATATATGTGTGTATATATATATATATGATATGGATCAAATACATCCCAATTCATTAGGTAAGATATAAGACCAATCCACACCATTGATACCATTTGATCCTAAGGTCTAATTTTAACACATTTTTTAGATTTTATAATTTTTTTTAATGCTGTCAGGGGCCATTTTAGTCATTAAATCATAACAAACATATGCAATTTTACATGCAGTATCAAATCAAATCCCCCTTTTTAGGCGCCATAACCGAATTCATTATTTTCTTTCTATTTTCAGCTCCATCAGCTCACAACTTACGATCAGTTACTCAGATCAATTCCCAGATCAGCTCACAAATCAATTTTGTATATCCAATTTCAGTCCGATCAGATCTGCTCATTTCATCCCAATCAATTTTCTGTATCCAATTCCAGTTCGATCAGATCAAAGATCGTTTCATACCCATACATTTTGTTTATCCAAATTCATCGCGCGATCAGTTCTCCATTGAATCGAGTCTTTTTCCCAGACTAATTCATCATCAAATCAATTAACCATCAAGATCGTTTAATCATAATTGTCAATTAATCATCATCTTCAGTTCTGCGGTTTATCATCCATTTATAAATAGGTTTTGATTTCATGTTTTATAGCTGAGATGGTTTCAGGTATTGTTAATCATCATCACATCGATTTATGTTATCAACGTAAAAAATTGCTAAAGTTACTGATATTTGCAATTTTATGATATACAGCATATTATACAGCAACATACAATGCACATAATTGTGATATACAGCATATTATATATTGATATATAGTTGGATTAGCTGCATGTGGATGTAGTGAATTGTATACAGTAGACAGTAGAGTATTGAACAATATACAGCGACTATAATTGTGATATACAGTGTTATATTTTATTAATTTACTAGCAGCGATTTGAATGCATTATACATCAAATTATATTACATTATACAGTTCATATTGCTGGGATATACAGTGCGTGATTATATGCGTTCCAGCAGTAAGTTGAATACATTATACAGCATCTTATATGACATTATACAGTATCTTATACATTAATATACATTACATATAATGATATTATACAGTATCTTATTAACTCATCATACATTTATGATAGACTAAATAATCAAACTGTATACAGTACATATAATGATGTTATACATTATCATTGTATTCAGAACTTATATTTACTCTATACAGTTGATTCTGATGACTTATAATGTATATTATTGACAGGATCAGTAGTGTATACCAATAATGATGTTGAGAATCAAGGTGTCAGATCTTCTTCATCGTCTAATTCTATATCATCACCGGGCGGTTCAAAATATTGGGAACCAGTGTGTGCTACTGAGTTTAAACCTTACATTGGTAAGGCATTTGAAAGCTTGAAGTTTGCATTTGAGTTTTACAAAAGCTATGCTCGGTTATGTGGTTTTGATGTACGCAAGTGTTCCCAAAAAACCCATAAGGATGGTACTGTCATATCTAAACATTATGTATGTAGTCGTTCCGGTGTTTACAAAAACGGTGATGATGTTGGTAGGATGAAGAAGTGTATGATTGGTCGATGTGATTGTAACGCTAAGATTGTAGTGAGGTTTAGTGCTTCAGAGGGATATGTTATAAAGAACTTTGTTGAGCGGCACAATCACGAGTTGGCGACCGACGAGGGGAAACAGTTTCTGAAAGTTAATCGAAATATTGATCCGTCCCGGATTATGTTCTGCTTAAACGCATCAAAGGTGAATGTTGGCGCCATTAAATCACATTCATTTCTGAAGGAAATTGCAGGTGGTTTTAATAATGTTGGGTCGATTTCTACAGATTTCAAAAATGCAAAAAGGGATGTGAAGCAATACGTCGGTGAGAACGATGGGGAGATGATTGTTAGGAAATTTATGAATATGAAAAAAGCTTGTGAAGGATTTTTTATTTTTTTTTATTATGCCACAGATGATGACGGTTGTATAAGTAAGTTGTTTTGGACTGATCCAATTGCAATAAGGAATTTTGAACTGTTTGGTGATGTTTGCTCGGTCGATGCAACATTTCGATCCAACAAGTAAGCACTTTTTTAATGTATAATACATATTTTTCAATAGGTAATGAATATATGTTGTATAACACCTTGTCAGTTACTGTATAATGATTCATTCAGTTACTGTATAATGACTAATTACTTACTGTATAAATCATTTACAGTGTCTGTTTACCCTGTTAATAACTGTATAATGATTCATTCATTGACTGTATAATCCCTTATAATTCCTTTTCAGGTATCAAATGAAGTTTGTTCCTTTTACTGGTTTAGATAACCACAAGAAAATAGTCACCTTTGTTGCTTCTCTAATCGCAAAAGAAAACATTGAGTCATACACGTGGGTTTTTGAAGCTTCTACATGTGCAATGGGACGGGAACCAATCTATATTGTATCTGATCAATGTCATGCTATGAAACAGGCTATTCCTAGTGTTTTTAAAAATGCTAGGCATCGTCTGTGCGCGTGGCATATCATGAAGAAGTTCCCAACCAAGGTGTGTGTTTTTACTTTTTTTTAATCCATATTGTGTGTCACATTTTATATTAATGTGTTATAATAGTATTTAACATATTGTAGTATGATATTGTATTTAGTGTACAATGCATTTTAATAAGTTTTAAATCTATACTGTATAATGTGTTATAAGAGACTGTATAATGCTATTTTAGGTAGTGTATATTACTATGTATTATGCTGTATAATATGTTTTTCATTTGATTGTTTTTTCTCCAGATTTCACCACATACAGGTAAATATGCTGAAGTAGTGAGAAAGGTGAATAATTTTGTGTATAATGACGACATCACTCCACTTGAGTTTGAAGATGGTTGGAATGCTCTTATTTCAAAGTATGGGCTAAGCCATATTGACTGGCTTTCTGAAATTTACGACAACAGACATTCATGGGTATCCGCATATTATCGAGATGTTTCGATGGGTGGGTTATTGAGGACTACTTCGATTTCAGAGTGGGTTAATTCATTCTTTAACCAATTCTACGTAAAGGGTGACACAATCATTGAGTTCAATAGTAGATTTGAAAGTGCTATGGACAGGCAAAAGAATACGAATGCAAGATTAAATCACGAGTCTTTGGTCTCTAAGCCATCAACCGAAACCCCTATGCCGATAGAGGAGGATGCTTCAGAGGTATATACACGCGCTGTTTTCTATGATGTAGAAGTGGATATCAAAAAGTCTGTGTATCAAGTGATACTTCAAAGTCTAAATGTTGTTAATGGTGTGAAATTATTTGTCGTATTCGACTCCGACAACGAATCAAAGTTATATGAGGTATATCCTTTTTTATACTGTATGTTATTATTATATATGTTGTATATTATTCTTACAGTTAATGTATGTTACAGTTTTGTTCACTGTATTTATGTTATAGGTGAAACATGTTGTATCGAACAATCAGGTTGCCTGTTCTTGCCGATTGTTTTTTAGGCAGGGTATTTTGTGCAGACACATTTTCTTTGCATTCAACCAAAGCCGAATACTCGATTTGCCTGCCGAGTATGTTCTGAATAGATGGAGAAAAAATGCAAAAATTATGGCTTTCGATATAATTAATAACCAAGTCAGACAATATCGCGCGATGATTGAGAAGACCACAAATGATGTGAGTCAAATTTGGATTGACTTTCAATCATGTTTAAATCTTCCAGGTTTTAACAAAGAAAAACTCGACTACATAAAAAATCAATTGGTGGATATGAAGTCTCATTTGAGTGTCAGTGCGGACGATAACACTAAGAATAACAAGAATGTTGTTATCGAGACACTAGTGGGACCCCAAATTGAGAACGAGCTCAGGATCAGAAATCCTCAACTGAGCCGAACTAAAGGGTGTGGTAAAAGAATTAAGAGCAGTGCGGAGATATCAAAGCATGTTCCTAAGAGGAGAAAATGCGCTGCATGTGGAAAAGTTGATGGGCTTTTCTTTTTCACATTTGTTACTGTACAATGAAGTAGTATTCACTGTATAATATATGATTATACTCTGTATAATGAAGTGTTAATCAATGTATAATGAATCAAGATTTCAATGTATACTGAAACATGAGTGACCGTTCAATGAAGTGTTATTCAGTGTATGTTCAAAATGCCATAATGTATTTTGTATATTTTTTAGTGTTTTTTTTATTATACAGTTTAATTATTTACTTTAATTGAGTATTTTTTATTCTGTACAATGAATATATTTGGGTTGTTAGACTGCATTCAAGTTCACTGTATAATGTAATTGTATTAACTGTATAATTAACTATCAGTTACTGTGTAACATGTATATTTATGTGATGTATATGTTATGAACACTTAATGACAAACTCAATGAACAGAACAATAACAGGATATGTGCAATGAACAAACTTTATATATTTAAACTGCTCAACTAAAAGTTATATTGCAACAAAAACTAATAACTAATAAAAAAAAACTATACAATGAATTTAAAAAAACCAGAATATTAACACCCAATCTAACTGTTGTAACCACATCATGTTGCTTATATCTAACCCTTCTTCCCCTTTTTCTTTTGGGCTTGTTCATGTTCCAACTCCTTTGATTGTCTGATGATGTCGTCCTTGAGTGTGTTCAGATCACAAGTAAGGATCTTTTCCAGATAAAGTCCCATCAATCTAGTGAGTTTTGCAACTTGTGATTTCTGCATTATATAAATATTAAAGTTAGATAGACAGGAAAATAAAGATTTTCAGAAACTTTCATTCATACAATAAAAAAGTGTAAATCATTACGTTTTCTGCACCCAATTCTGGATCCTAATTCTTTAATCCTCCACCGAAGTAAGTCTCCATGTGACGCATTACAAAAACACCACAATCCGAGTTGTTTCTGTGTGTACGCCATGGCATTGAAAGCCTTTCAATTTCTACCATTGACAACGCTCGCCCAGCTGAATGGTTCATATCATCCAGGAACTTGATAAACATGTCTCTCTGTTTTGAAACAAACAAACTAAAAAATGTAAGTTGCGGTGTATAAATATATTAATATACAGTACATTAATATATCATTATATAGTATATTCTTGTTTCAATATACAGTGTATAATTAATGATTATACAGTCCTCTATTATACCATTATACAGTAGGCTAATATATCAATTAACAGTATATGATCATATCATTATTTAGTGTTTTAGTATACAATTGTATGGTGCATCAGTGTATAATTTAAAGTTAATTGTGTGATAATGAAGATTTAACAATGATATATTGACATCAAAAATAAATATTAGTGTTTAAAGGATCGTTACCAAAGTGAATGGCACATGTTGGTGTTTGTTTTCGAACTACACATCTGTTGCGCTGTTGTCAAGGATCTCAATAGCTGGTTGCTTCAAATTAAAGCATATCACGTAGTAGTGTCCAGCGTGAAGAATAGGAAAGACGGCCTATATATCGATGGGATGAAAGTGGTGTTAATAAATTTACATAAAATACGATAATTATAACAAACTAACGGTGTTAGCTTACCAACGTAACATCGGTTATGTTCACTCTTGAAAACACGTTCAAACGATTTTTGATGTTTTCCACGAATCTTTGCTGCATCGCATCAGCATTTTTGGCTCCTTTGTTTGTCGTGAAGAAAACCTGTTATCAAATTTTAAAAAAAAATTAGTTAGTGAGCAGAACATTATATTGTATGTATTAACAAAAATTAAAGAAGTATATTTTACCGTGTCGGACACGTGAAAAAAAAATCTTAGCGGTGATGTTGGTGCTCTTGTTGACTCGCCATTGTTCAACAGGTATGACCAGATGTCAATAACTCCAGATAAAAGCTCATTCCGTTAAGACAATGTCTTTACATCCCAAATATAGCCCATTATATCACCACTTTGGAAAACAATAGTTCTGAAAAACCATTATACAGTTGTAATAAGTTATTGTACAAAGGTTTATTGTTCATTATACAGTATGTAATGATGTAATATACAACAATCAATATTACATTATACAATGTATATTCAGTTATTATACAGTATACATATAGAATTCACAGGAATATAAATAGAACAATTGTATTTTAGAAATGACATGTACTCACATGTTGTCCTCGGTAACTTGATTCACCCAATCCCACAGCCTTTTTTCATTTGTGCCCTGCTTTGAGCTTATCTGCACAACCCGTTGAACGTATGGAGAACACATGTCTGGAGCTGGTTTTAACTGTCTCCTTGTTTCTCCAATGAACTCTACAACAGCCGGTTTAATCGTAACATCTGAAGACGGCTGAGGCAATTGTTCTGTGACAATGGAGTCATCATCAGCGTATTGTTTAGCGATTGAAACCGCCTCAGCCATTACATTATCATCCGATTCAGTACGTTGCGTTTTACCCGGCGGTGTTTGCTGTGTCAACAAGTCAAAACTTGGCATTGAGAGTATCACTGGTACACGTGTTGCATCCTCTTTTGAGTGTTTTACTTTCGGCGGCGTTTGTTGTGGCCGTGTCTGTATTCGAGTACTCATTGTTGTATCGGGTGCAGGTTCTTCATGTTGGATAGGCTGTTCAGTATTGGATGCACCTTTTTAAGGGGACGGAGGTTTTTCTTGTTTCTCGGTAGGATCCGCGGTGTCAGGTTCAACAAGTGTTTCATCTTCTCCCCCCCCCCGGTTGTATTCGGTACAGTCCTCCAACAGTACCCAACACCATTTGTTCAATTTGTTTCAATCTTGGATTTGATGGGAGTATGGAAACACATGACTTCATATGTGCATTGTACTTGACAAGATTGTCGATGAGGTCAAATGCAGCCCGTTCCAAATTTTGCAGCAGCCCCTGCATGAATTTTAAAAATAATTAATGTTCAACATTATTGATTATTGTATGGGTTATTTTATAGTCAATGTATAACATTTTTTAGTAGTTAATGTATGTTATTTATCATGATTGTATTATTAATTATTAGATACTGTATATTGTTAGTGTAAGTACTGTATAATGGCTGAGTAGTTAATGTAAAGCTCACAAATGTGATATATTGGTTAATGTATAATTATTAAGTACATATTGTATAATACAATATTAGTGAATGTACACTGTTTTTTAAGTGTAAATGTATGCTAATGATTTTCAAAACATTAAACAATGAATTACAAAAAATTCAAGTATACAGCATGTTAATATACAACATATATTTAAAAGTATACAGCATGTTAATATACAATAGATAATAAACATATATACAATACATAAAATTCAAGTATACAACATATATTTAAAAGTAAGCAATTAATGAAACAATATACAGTATGTGTTTTACAGAGATATGCATACCTCTTCAACCGTATTCCATTCTTTGATTGACTCCGCTTGTTGGGACGGAGTTTCTAGCGAGGCAGGGGATTGTTTTGGATCTTCTATTTGATGAACTACATGGTTTCCTTTCTCAGCCTTCATCATCCATTGTGACATTGAGATTACTCCCGTCCCGAAAAATCCTTTTTTAATTTCTACGTTATTCTTTTCCCATAGGGCAACATCAGTCCAATTAAGCCACATGGGGATTGATCGTTGGACTGTCAAATGGCCCTTGTAGTTTACCCTGTCAGCATACAGTATCTACATTATCAGAAAACAAAAAGAGTTAAAAAAAATTAGTATACAGTATATTACACTACATTATATAGTAACATATTAATCAATATACAGTAGAGTATTCCACATTATATAGTATATATATAACTAATTATACAATAGATCATATACAATAATATTCAGTATACAGTGTGGGAGTATACATCACACAGTTAAAATACAATATTAAATTAAAGATTACACTTAATGAACAATACCACATTTTTTTGTTGGTAATGTGCACTTACAATCAGAAAAAGAAGAGGTCCCGTATACATACGAGTTGCCGGATCCGCTTCCCATGAAGCTTTTGTGTGGCCAAACTGTCCAGAACAAGTCTAGGCCAGTTGTATCTTGGCAACTCATCAAGGTCTCCTCTGAAGTTCAGTATCTTCTTGTTGACAAACGGCGTTCCAGGAGACTCTATCAAGCAATTATACAGAATCATAATGAAATTGAGCTTGAATTGGTCCGTTACTTCATTCTCATTCTCCAATTCATTCAATATCATCTGAGCCGAAACTTTAAATTGTTTGGACTTCTCAAGCGCAAATTGCGCTGTCCATAGGTCCACCCTCTCTTTATTCTTGACCGTTAGGTCTATAGGCCATTCACTGTGTGGGAAGCCTAGAACCTCCTCCACATCTTGTTCGTTAATATCAATATTGCCTACGGGCAGAGTCAATCTAAAGTTTCCTGGATTTAAAGCCTTGAGAATCTTATAACCGAGCTTGTGAGGCAGCTCCGTTATTTTGAAATCTAAGAACGTCCCTAATCTAGACTTTTTAACCCATTCATGTTGAGGTTCGTTCAGTTTTGATACAGCCTTCCCCAACACCTTCATCGAAACACGTATTTGTGTATAGTCAACCATTTTTCCCCTTTTTTTGTTGATGTTTCTGTACATTAGATGTTTTTCTTCGCTTCGTCTGTGTCTTAGGAGAATGTCATTTTGCACGTCTCTTCCTAATCGTGCGTTAGGGTTCTGAGTCTGATTCTTCGTCTGATTCGACGAAGTCATCATCTGAATTACGATGAATTACGTTTAGAGGCTCCGTATCTTCTATAGGAACCAGCTGTAACTTACCTTCAGAGGTGGACTCAGATGATTCTTCTAAAGAAGATGTAGTAAACATATTGTTAATATTGATTAACACATTATACAGTAACAAATCAAGATATTATACACAAATGTTTATCATATTATACATTAATTAATGTATTATGCAGTATATGTTAATAAAAAAAATTCAAAATACAGTAAAAATAATATGGATATACGGTATGTTATATTCCAACATACAATACCATACATTCCATGTATACAGCATATGTATATACACCATACACTCTTCTATACTATAAACCATTATTCAGTATCATGCAACTCAGAATTCAATATCATATAATCCAATATACAGTACCACATAATCCATTATACTATTAAATAGTCCCAAATAGTTAAGTATACCATTATACAATAAGTCATACATAAATATACAGGAAATACAATGTTTATATACCAGTATTCAGAACAATCATTGGTGTCAAACCATTATACAGTGCCATTTATGCTAATATACAGTGTATGATAACGCATTATACAACATAATATAACACAGTATACAGTATATGAAAATACATCATTCAATTACAATACAATAACCCATTATACAGTATATTATAATACATTATACAGTAACATTTAATTCATTATACAGTATATGTAAACTCGTTATTCAGTAACATTTCACTACCTAATTTAAAAAAAACATCTTTTTTTACACAGATATGCATTCAAAATCAATAAAAAACACATTATTTGCATACAAATATAAATAAAAACACATTATGTGTTCCCAATATACAGCGTATAGATACAGCAGCCATCAAAATCAACAAAATACATAATATTGTCACCCATAGGTTCGAACAAGAACTGAAAATTGTATGTATAATCGATACCTGTTCTTCTCGATGGATTTTTCGTCCTCATTTTATGCTGGAAAAAAAATTGGTTTGGGAGAAAAATCTAAGGTTCGTCGCGTGCGAAATCACAATATGGAGTGAGATTTGGAAAGAATTAGCGGATTTTAATACGATTCAAATCGTGGATTACAGTTTAATTTTCGTGGGTTTAAAATGGAAGAGATTTCAGGGGAGATCGTGGAGTGATTTTAGGACGTGGTTTGCTGTATAATGGTGTGTAGTTTACCAGAATACCCCTCAGACAGTTTCATCTTTCTTTCCCGCGCGTTTACAGTGATTAAATTGGACCGTTGAATTTAATTGATCCAATGGTGCATAGTGGGTCTTATATCTTATCTAAGATAGGGTACAGTATTCATAAAATAACAATTCATTATACAGTAAAAATAATATGGATATTCAGTATATTATAAACTCAATATACAGTGTGTGTTTATACATCATACAATTACAATGTAATGAACCATTATATAGTACATTCTACAATGTTATACAGTAATGTGTAAGGCAATATATAGTGTATACACACACATTATACAGTAGCATTACACTCACTAATTTAAAAATAAACAGCATGTTTCACACAAATATGCATACAAAATCAATAAAAACACATTGATTGTCCCCAACAAACAGTGTATAGTTACAGCAAATTAAACAAAAACGTATATTTTAACAACAAAATCAACAAAATACATGAATTTATCCTCTATATGTTCGAATATGAACTGAAAATCGATTTACGCATTGGTACAAAAACGTATATTTTAACAACAAAAGACATGAAGTTATCCTCTATATGATCGAATATGAACTGAAAATTGATTTTTGCATTGGTACCTGTGACTCTCGATGGATTTTTAGACCTCATTTTCCGCTGAAAAAAAGTCAAAATTGGGTGAGACTTTAGGGTTTCTTCTTGTGCGAAATCCGAATATCCAGTTAGATTGAGAAAGATATGGATTCAATACGATTCAAATCGTGATTTACAGTTGATTGTGCGTGGGTTTAAATGTGAGAGATTTTAGAGAGATTGTGGAGCTAATTTAGGGATGTGCTTGCTGTATAATGGTGTGTATTTTACTATTATACCCCTCAGCCAATTAGAATTGGGGTTTCCCGCCTGTTTCTAGTGTTATTTTGGACTGTTTGATTTAATTGATCCAATGGTGTATATTGGGTCTTATATCTTATCTAATATAAGGTATGTATTAGATCTTGACCCTATATATATTATAATATAACCCTCCAATCTACCCCTCCGGAGAAAGACCCAACAATTGTGGATTTGAGCCTCATTCATCGTACCAATCATCCCAATTTTGATCTTCTTCTTCTTCTCCGTCGGAATTAGAGCAATCGGCATATTATTATTATTATTATTATTATTATTATGATGATGATGATGATGATGATGATGAAGAATATGGCCTAAACTCATTGAACCTGGAAAGTCAAATCCTTGAAATCCGAGTTTACTCAAATCCTTGTAACTTGGTATTTTTAAATATCTTTTTGTGATTATAAAATTTAAATTGGGATGGGAAGATGATTTAGATGATGGTGCATTCTTGGGAGGCTGATTCTGGAGATGCATTTTGGTTAGATAAGAAAATGATGTATTAGGATTAGGGATTTGGGGGGAAGGAATGAGTTGGGGAAGAAGATGAAAATAAAAAAAAAGTAAAAATGAAAAGGTAAATAAAAATTACATATAAAATAATAGAAACAATATAAAAAATTAGAGTTAATATTAGAGTAAATATTTTCAATAGGCAAGGGTATTTTGCTCTTTAGAGAACTTTTTAAAGGCAAAAATATTCGATGGATGCGGTAGATGTCTTTTTAGAAATGGTTTGGGAGTAAGTTGATAATTTTTTTATCATAGGGAGTGCAGTGTTAATAAGGTAGATCAAAGGAGGGTTGGGTGTAAATTTACCCTTAAGGGAAAAGTGAGAACTAAAATTCAAAGGGTTAATTAAATGCACACTTCCTCATCTTTTCCGTAATTAGAATCAACCCCCCAAGACCCCAACATTTGGTATATTACCAACACACCTCATGCCAAACTCAGTCTAATATTAGGAATTTCAGAATGGAAAAAGGCATAAGGGAAATCCGTAAGCAAAATCTATAGATAAAAAAAGATGAGGGAAATCCGTAAGTATGTCTTCTCTGGCTTATCTAACCGAAGAGGTTTCCGTAATTTGCCTATCGTCGGGGTGTTTCTAGCTAATTGACCTTTGATAGAGGGATTTTTTGTAATTTACTCAAAATTTAAACCCTGAATTAATGTATTTTTTTATAAAAAAAAATTAATGGAGGTGTTTTATTAGTTTCTTAATAATATCCTGTAATAACATTTATCGGGAAAAAATTGAGGAGATATTTGCAACGAAACAAATTTACGAGAGTTACTCATGGAAGGTGGACGGAAATAACTTATCCTACACATGCATATTGACTTAATATCACTTCACACCTACCGAAGATGATCGATTGTCAAGTCCTTGATACATTAATTATAGGAGTATTCAAAACTAAGATCATGTGAGGTCACACAATCTCTATCGGCTACCTAAAAATCATAGGAGTACTCAAGCTTAGTTAAACATGTGATAGAGAAAAAATCGGCATTAATATGTATGAATATATTACGGATTATTGTTGATAGTTATACACCAAAAAATTGGTTCAAAAATATGGAACACAATATATGAATTCGTTGGTGTACCGAAAAAATTCAAATGTAATTGAATTTAGGGAGTAATAATGCAAATTATTTTTATATAGTTTTTATTTGTATCATACTTTTATTCACTTATTAATTTAAAAAGAAAAGCTATTTTCTTTGTATCAAAGACTTATTTAGTTTTGTTGGAACTTCTCAACAAGTTGACAAATATCGTTGATGTTGAATGATTCGTAGCCATCTCTTGGATCTAAAGCTGAGCTCAGTTTGAGCAGTTCAATTGCATTTTCATCAAATCGATTATTCATCTAAGTGAGGGGTTTGTGTGGAGATGATTTCAAATAGCCACGCAAATTGACAAAAAAGGAAGACAAAATGGCGCCAAGACGGATCCGAGATGGGCCGGGGTAGATCCGGGGTTGCGAAATAGGGTCAAAATAAACTGGAGTCGTGAAGGAGTCAAAAAAGGCCCGGGGGCACCTAGGCGCCAATGCGCAAAAGGCTGCGCCCAGGCACCGGGAATTGGCACCTAGGAACCGATGTGCGAAGCTGTACGCGTTTTATGATGAGTCTTGGCGAGTTTTTGTCTTGGGGTGCAAGTTTGGTAGATTTTGGCATATTTAAGTCCAAGTTTGATTATAATTATTTCCTCTTGTATTTAGGAAATATTTCATTTGTCAATTATGATTGTTTTTCTAATTTGTTAGGGTTTAGACTTCTCCACTAATATAAATATGAAAACTCTCCTTGTAATTCATTGATGTACTCGATTCACCCTTGAGAAGTAAATATGTAATCTAGGTGTTGGCTCGTGGATGTAGGCAAGTTATGCCGAACTACGTTAAAATTCTCGTGTCGTTATCTTCATGTTTAGGCTTAGACTTCTTGTTTATTCTTCATGCTCTGAGCTACCATTCTTAACAACTGGTATCAGAGCCATAGCTTGTATATTTGTGAGACGTCTTAGATCTAGGTCTATAGGGAAGCAGTTTGGTTAAACGCGGATTTTATCATGGGAACGTTGGTAGGAGCTGGAAGAATAATCAAGCTTGACAACTTCTTTGCAGGGAACATGGATTGAGGTCGTGGTGAAATAGGAGAAGATGACAGAGGAGGATAGGGTCAGTTAGATCACCAACCAAAGAAGAGTAATCTCGTTGAACGTTAATGAAGAATCATTAGAAAATCGTGGTGCTAACAAATAGGCAGATTCGCAGCAGCAGAGGCATTTTTGTGTTGCAAAGTGGGTAGACACGAAGCCAGTGGAAGCAGTTGCGGTGCTAGAGGAAGATCCGTTGAGCTAGAGGTCAGAGAGCAAATTCATGTTGTCGAGAGAGAGAGCAAACGAGTTGCTAGATTGGGGGGGGGGGGGGCAGAGTTACGGTGCTAAGAAAGCAAATCCACCAAGCCAGAGGTCAAAGTGACAGAATTGGTAACCGAGAGGGTAAATTCGTGTAGTCAACAAACAAGAGGGCAGGGTTGTGGAGGCATGACCACGTAGAGAGAAACCATGAAGGCAGGAAGCGGTGTCAAGAGGGATTAACTGTGGAGTTGAAAGTCATGGAGGTAGGATGCGAAGCCGGGTAGGCAGAGTCGCGGAGTCATGGGGGTTTTTTAGCAAAGGGATGCGACATAGCTCGTGGAGTGGGAGCTCGAGTAGATGTATTAGTGATCCGAGTTGGCCATTGAAAAACCAAGTAGGCAGATGGATCAAACATAGCTCATGCAGGGGCATAGAGCAGATATGTGAGGGATCTGAGATTGCCATTGGAAAAATTTCTTGGTGGAAAGATGTCAGTAGACGGGTTGATCGAGCGGTTTGGGTCGTGACATGCTCGCATTTTAGAGTAACCTATATCCATGGGTCAGTTGGACTGAGATGGATAGGCCACGATATTCATAAGTTGGTTGATCACCAAAAGAATAGGATAGTGGCAAGGGTTCAAAGAGAGGGAACGGTGTTCACATGGAGAGTTCGTCAAGTGGGTGACACGAGAGGACGAATGAATTGACGAGACATTGAGAAGTCTTGGGATTTAATCTCCGTTGGGATTGGGGATGGATCGACTAGACTAAGGTTCAATTAGGAAAAGTGAATTGGTGGCTCAATTTGAGTTCGAGAATCCGAAGATCATTCTCCAAGTGAGAGATTCATGGGTTTTTGTGGAAATGATTTCAAATAGCCAAGGAAATTAACCTAAAAGGAAGACAAAATAGAGCCAAAATGAAGCCGAGATGGGTCAGGGTAGACCCAGAGTTGCGAACTAAGGTCAGAATAGACTGGAGTCGCGAAGGACTAGAAAAATAGGCCATGGGCGCCCAGGCGTGGCCAGGATGGCGCCCTAGCGCTACATTATGACGCCTAGGTGCCGATGTGCGAAAGGCCGCGCCCAGGCACCGGGAATTGCTGTACATATTTTTTGATGAGTTTTGGCGAGTTTTTTTGTCTTGGGGTGCAAGTTTGGTGAATTTTGGCATATTTCAGTCCTAGTTTGATTAGAATTATTTATTATTGTGTTTAGGAAATATTCCCTTTGTCAATTAGAATTGTTTTCCTAATGTGTTAGGGTTTAGACTTCTCCACTAGCATAAATATGAGAACTCTCCTTGTAATTCATTGATGTACTCGATTTACTCTTGAAAAATAAAGATATAGTTTAGGTGTTGGCTCCTAAATGTAGGCAAATTATGTCAAACCACATTAAAATTCTCATGTCATTATCTTCATGTGTAGGCTTCGTTTAAATTTTTTTATTGATTATTTCTTCGCATTCTAATGCTACCATCCCTAACAGTAAGCACGTCTAATTTCATCTCGTTTATCAAATGGATAATCCCATATGAATTTACGTAACCCAGTATCCCGTTCAATATGAGGAGTATTTGAATCTCGATCAACCTTTCTAACTTTTGTTGGGGAAGATTTTGGCAAAGATGCTTGATCTTCTTGGGAATTGGGAGTTCCATGGTTGATATTATCCAAGTTGATTGTTGAACTTTCAAGAATAATAGGACTAGCTTTGTCTTCAAGACCTCGTTTCTTGAAGTAAGAGTCAATTTTCTTGTTACTCATAGCGAGCCTAGATAAAAGTACTCAAATAATTATAACCTTGAACAATTAGTTACAATGCTATTACAAAAATATTTATGTCCTAATTGTTTTTTTCTATCTACTCTACAAAATTATTATATCAAGAAGAAAGCAGCAAGCAAAACCTCAATTCAACCAAGAATATTTCATTTTTCAACTCAAATCATGATAAAAATAAAACAACTACATTCTATATATTAAAAAAATTTAATTACTAAGCAATTCTATGTCTCATAACTTGGTCAAAGAAAATAAAAACCAAGCGTCAAAAGTATTTGTCCCCACTGCGCCAACACTTTAAAACTCACTTAATGCACCACATATCCACAACAAAAGTATCACACTATTAAGCCTCACTCATCACAAGTTATTAAGCCCCATTTTCCACTTGGCCACTAAATATCAAGCCTCACTCACTTGCCACTTTAATTTACACAACAGCACACAGGACACTTATATTACAAAAATAAGAAATAACAATCTACCCCTCACCCCCAGACCACACGGCCCCACCCCCTTACACACACCATTATATATACATATAACTATATATATTGAATGTATATCATATACATACACACAATCCACATCAGACATCACAATTCACAACACACAAGTATCAAGTTTAAAGTATATGTCTTTGATCTATAACTTCAATTCTTTTCATCTCCACACCTTTTCAATTGTTTCATTGATGCCCACAATCTATTTGTTAGAGTTATTAACCAAAAAAATTCTTGAACATAGTTTAGAGCAACCCGTGAAATATATAGTAAAAAATCAAAATTAAATTTTAGAAACTTACATTTAAATAATACAATACTTTCTTTGTCTTTCAAATGAAAAATCTATAGATTTTCACCATCCAAAATCTTGATTCTTGAGAATGTGTTGAAGGAAAAAAGCCCTAAATTTTCTTCTCTCTCTTGAATAGAAGGTTAGAACCATATGATAGGGAGGGAAAATGTGAAGAGTAATTTGGGAATTGTGAAATAGAATTGGAAAAGTCAAAGTCCCTTTTTAAAAAAAAAAAAAAAGTAAAATATTAACTATTTAAATGGACTAGGAAGGCCTGAGGTTGCTGTAAAGTTTTTGAAGTTAATACAAACATTTACTAGTTCCAAAAAAAAATTGACTAGGAAGTATGTTGCCTCTTCTTTTAGAATTGACATTATTAACAATTTTTTTATATATAATTTTTTTGATATGTAAAAATAACTGGTTCGCAAGTCGAAGATAGTATTGACTGGACATCATTACTGGATAAAGACTTGTATGATATAAGTTTTGACAGAGAAAGTGTCAGTCAAACACTATGAGAATGGTAGTGGAAACTTATGTCATAGACATCTCAGTTAGATTGATATGTTCGAACACGGCTCACATCGGTTTCATTACATGGGTTTTCACTCACTGACAGTCAATGATGAAGCTGATAAGTTGTGATAGGTACGCTTGAACCTTAGACCTGAGGGATCAAGTTGAAGATGTACTTGTGACATCAAGTCTGTCATTAGGATAGTTAGATCTAATTCACTCGTCGGTGGGATCGACTTCGAAGTACGACTTGATTGGCAAGTAGCAGTCTTAACTGATTAGTAAAATGGAATTTAATTCTCTCATAAGTGTATGAGCTAAATTTCCTATGCAATCATGAATGAATGAGGTCAAAAGACTTTGGCCAAAGCATAAGAGATACTCATGTTAGACATGAAGGTATACTCCTTGACCTCGATTCATTATGAGCTAAGCATATGGTCAAGTGTTGTGAGTTTGACTTAACCATTACTCTCACTTGATTGGGATATAAGAATAAAAAGTTTATACTCGTACGATATTCACAGCGTAAAAGGTTTGGAATGATCCCATTTATTCGTTCTCAATTGGGATACGATGTGAGACACGTGTCTGGCTCGGTGTTACTCACATCCTCTTGGTTTCCCTCCCAATTACCTTTTGAGATGAACCTAAAGAGTCGTACTTAAAGGAATTGCAAAAGGAAAAAATATGAAATTGACTTGAGAGATTTTTCGGTATTAGATATCGCAATTAATTAATTAATCATTGGATGATTCTATTAATTAATTAAGTTAATGTGTTAATTAATTTCTTAGAAAAAATTAATTATAGAATTAACATGGATTTAGTTAGTTATTTAATTAAATTATTTATTG
Source organism: Buddleja alternifolia (assembly GCA_019426215.1). Lineage (NCBI taxonomy): Eukaryota > Viridiplantae > Streptophyta > Magnoliopsida > Lamiales > Scrophulariaceae > Buddleja > Buddleja alternifolia. The sequence goes on along the minus strand of CM033399.1, from coordinate 25,483,266 downwards.
GATAAATAATATTAATTAATTAATTAATTAAACAAACAAAAGTGGATTAAAGCCCGAAGGATTTAAAACACTTAAAGTAGGCGTCTACATGTGCCTTAGAAGCCTAAGGTTATTGACTTCTAGTAGTAGTATAAATATACTACTTAGTGAAATTAATAACAAGCCTCAAGTCATAAATTTTTATCGAAGTCAAAACAATCTTCCATCTCTCTCTCTCTCTCTCTCTCTCTCTCTCTCTCTCTCTCTCTCCATCTAGTCGATTTCAAGGAGGAAAAAGAAGAGGTTTTCGCTTTTGATCCCGGCGTGGCAATTTAGAGACGGCGACAATTTTGCTGTTCAAAAGTGATCGTGATTTCTGGTTCAGAATTCAACATACGCGAAGAATGGTGCATAATTTCGAAACCCAATTTGAATCTGTGAAATCAAGATGAACCACGTGTGAGTTTAATTTTCCGCTGTGTATTTATGCTATAAATCCGAACACTACCGACATTGATCGAGTACTTTCTATCTATTTGAATATATTATTTATCCAATACTTAATTTATTTAAAAGGGATAATATATAATTTATATTTTATACGCATGCAATCAGCCGAACTTTAGTCTTAACTAATTCATACTGCGCATTCCACAATCCACACCATTATGCATGGTTAGATAATCTTAGACCTAAATAGGGGTACCCCTACCAAAAAAAAAAAAAAAAACCCACGCTCAGCAACAACAACACACACATAATTACCCGCGCACACACACACAATTACATGCGCGCACACGCACATACAAACACACAAATCACACAAACACACTCGCACACACCGTCATACACAAAGACACACTGTCCATGCCTATTTGAAAGGGCGTGAAGTGAAAGTGTAAGGAACAGAAGGGTAAAGAGGTCATTTGACCTATCAAATATCTTGGTTTTATTTTTTATTTTTTGATTTTTTTTTCCAGTTTTCTGTAAGGATAAGAATGTCTTTTGACACTTTCTGTCCAACCTTACCTCAATATGAGAAATATTGGGATGTTAGATGTAATTTATTAAACTATTAGATTTTTTTTGTAATTTCGCAATACCTCAGGGGTACCCAGTGTGTATATATATATATATATATAATGACTAAAGGATAAAATCGTCCAACCATTTCCAATAGTCATAAATCATAATGCCGTTCAAGAAGGATGTCAGCTCTTCACAAACGGAGGAGTTAATGGACCCTTAGTTTGAGGGACTAATTTGTAGGTAATTAGTTGAGGGTATATGCGACCAAGCCTATCGTTTAGGGGTATGATATATTTTAGGAAAAAATATACTTTGACCCCGAACTATACCCTTTGTACCAATTACCCCCCTGAACTGTAGAAAAATACTCTTACCTCCTTCAATTGCAAGGAATTGTCCCTATTACCCTTAAACATTATTTTTCCTTTCATTTTTCATTTTCTCCACCATTTTTTCCTTTCCCTACACAAATTGGTTAAAAGTTATCCAAAGCATTATAATTAATTAGATAAAATAATAATTTGCAAAATTGTTTTAGCACAAACGTTAAATTAATTTGGTGAGAACACATTATATCAATGTTTAAAAAAATTCAACTAATGCGTTGTGACAAAATAAAATTATTTCAAAAACATTTGTAATATGTTTTATGTATATTTTGATAATACGTATATATATATATATGTGTGTGTGTGTGTGTGTGTGTGTCTTTTAAATCAGGGGGTGTAAGGATATGTATATTTTTTTATTAATTTAAATATTTTTATATATTATTAAAATATAATCGGTTAGCATTAATTTTAAAATATATGTATTCTAGTAAATTAGGGTATTAAAAATACACATATATGTAGTAAGAAAATATACATAAAAGATATTTGTTTCAATTAATTTGATTTTGAAACAATGCATTAATAGAATTCCATCGTACATTAATTTAATTCAATGTCACCAAATTAATTTATTATCAATATTCAAGTTGTTATTTCAAAAATTAGTTATGATGGACTGCAAACTCTCTCTTCTCATCTCTCTCTAAATCCTAGCCTTCTTTTTTCTTCTATTTTCCTCCTCCAACGATGGTTTGGTGAAGCAGTTGTCTACTTCACCAATGTTACCACCACCATCATCGGCGGGTTGAGTTGGAGCACCCTTCTTCAAGTTGTACTTCGCATCTCAAATATGATGAGACGGATATGGATATAACGAGATAGAGACAGATCTGATGAGATGAAGATGGGTGATATATAAAGTTTTATATGGCGTTTTAGATATTTTATTTTTTTCTCTCGTATGAGAGTTTGCTTTCTCTCTTGAATTATGAGAGTTTCGTCTCTCTTTGAATAGGAGTTGCACAAGAATTTTTTTGGGCTCATTTGTTAGTTCTTAAGATTTATTATCTTGAAAAATCTCGATATTTGGTGCTTCAATTGTTCTTTACTACATCGTTAGACACAGTTTTAGTTGTATTATTCTTGACGTTGTAAACTTTTTATTGGATGAAATAAAATACTGCTTTCCCTTCAAAAAAAAATTAGTTATAATGCATTGGGTAAATTTGAACTAATCTATGTAAGTAAAGAAAATGTGTGAAAAAGAATAATGAAAAAAAGATTAAAAAAAAATTAATGATTAAGGGCAATAAAGACAATTCCATTCAATTGAGGTGGGGGGGGGGGGGGTGTAGTGTATTTTTCTATAACCCATGGAGGAGTTTGGTACAAAGGGTATAGCTAAGGGGCCAAAGTGTATTTTGCCCTATATTTAACTCTCAAAATATTACAAAATTAGAGTCATATGAGAACGTATATAAGGGTAGGATTTAGGAGTATGGTCTTAAATTTCGATCGAAATTCTGAAATTTCGGGTTTCCCAAAGTTCGGAAGCGAAATCTTATTTTCAACCCAATTTGCAGAATATCCATCGAAGTTTCGACAAAAAACAGATTTTCCCGAAATTTTCATTGAAATCCTAAATTACCCAAAATTTAAAAATAATATTAAATAATCTAAATTAGATTTAAATATTTTATGTTTAACTATAACTTTTAAAATTAATTTTAGATATTTTTTTTCTTTCTTTGGGACCACAATTATCTAGTATGAAAAGTTGATATGAGACAAAATATAACAATTTGTGTTCTCCTAGAAATTTCATATGATTTTGAATAATATATTTTATGAAAATTATAGGTTTTTTGCTTTAGTGTAATTTTAAAAATATTTTATCACTAATTTAATTTACTTTCAAATCCTACTTATTTTAAATTTTTGCCACAAATTTTACTCATACTAATCAACAGACCTCCTTATATATATATATATATATATATATTACACACAATATTATTAATGTAAAAATACATAATTTTGAATTAAAGATATCAAAAGGATCATTTAAAATGTTCAGTGATTTCTATAAATTTTCATGATTTTGTTAGAATCCAAACCGAAATGATGGATATTCTCAAAATTTCATTCTGTTGAAATTTCCGTAAATTTAGTACCCTGAAATCAACAACGATACCGATATTTAATACCTTGGATAGGGGTCAGAAATATAAATGTTATATACTGAATTATTTTTGTAGTTTCAACTAATATACTAAGAAAACAATTATCATATTTCACTTTTATCTTTTTAGTTAAATTTAACATTGGCATAATTATTTCTTAAGAAATATATTATATTTCATTAATTTTTAGTTTAAATGTGTTTTTTCTTAATGTTCTATTGATGTATTACAAAAATAATTTTTTAATTTACACGAATTGATTATATGTCGACTGCTAGTACTAATGATTTGACTTCACTAATATATAATAAAATTCTTTTTGGGTGGCATCTGCACCAGTCAAGATATTCCACTTTTTGGATACGAAGTAATAAATATTGAATTTTGACTACAAAAGTCAAGTTTTGAAACCACATGCAAAAAAGCACACAAAATTAGTTCATATTCGAATCACGTCTCAATGCAAATCTTTCCGGTCAAGATATTTGTATTGTACGTCTTGTATTTCTAATAAACTACATGGCTTTTGCCAGCAGAATTCTAGCTCTTCAATATAAATAAAATAAGACTGTTAGATGTCAAATATATACCTACTTATATGTTTTTAAGTGAAAAAATGAAAATGGTTATGGCACAATAACTTTTCACGAATTCAATAGTGACAAAGACTGTGCATAACTTATCATTATTAACAATTAGTAAAACAAATATTGTTTGTATAATTGTCCATATTGACAATTAATCTCACATGTTTCATGAATATTAAGTTATAAAAAATATAGTTGTCCTGCACTGCTTTTGTCGCTATTGTCAACAACAACTAAGGATGTTTCTCGTTATAAAAAAAAATTTATCGTGACAGTAAAATTATAGTCATAAAATGCATAATTTCTCACTAGATTATTTTTAAAAAAAATACTTTTTTTGTGAATTTGTTATGAATTTGTTGGAAATTAAGCCTTGAAATTTCCTCATTTTCTTAATTTTCATCTTATTAGTTTCATAAAGTTTATAACCTCATTTAATAATACTTTTTTGACTCTTTATATGCATTTTGGTGTTACATTTTGTGATTTATGGCCCTCTTATTCCATATTTCATGAGCCCTTTTATTATGTCTTTATTACACAATTTATTTGGATCATCACAGTATCTTATTCCTATGTTTTATGTTAATTAATATATACTATTTCATGATTTATAATAGTTATATCATGATAGATTAGTAGTATATATTGTGAGACTATTGGAATAATATATAATTATTTAAACACAAATCACAAAATTTATAACAGAAATGAGAAGTATCTTGGTGAAAGCTATCAACTGAAGTTTCTTACAAGTTTCGTATTAGACCCATAGAGTGAAGCTAGTCAACAGTTGGTATATTATTCTCCTACTCAAGTCCATTGTGACGGGTATCCGGCCCACAATTACCCTGCCCAACTTCAGATAATTGGACGACATTTCGGACCCCATCATATATATGAGGAATTAATTTCTCAAGTTTGAACATATAAATGATAACAAACTTGACTCTTCTATTAAGAAAAGATCTTTTTTAATTATTTAAAATGTGCATTTAAAAACTTGTTGAATTAACATGGCAAGATGATTTATATATTATGTTTTTGGGGGCGGGGGATTAGTTTGTTACATATTCGAAATTTTATTATAATTTGTTTGAAACGTGTTTATTATGCGTCACCCCCTGCTATTTGCTCTCATGAAAGTGTCTCTCTTAATTGTTGTTACGTTGTATTATTTTGGCCCTACAATTTTTTAAAATACTTCGCCAGTCATTTCTTAGAAATTCACACATAATTTACCAAATATACCCCTACCAACAAACGTCGAGTTAGAAAAGAAGAAAGAAGACAAAAAAAATTTATTTAAAGTTAGGAGGACATCCATAAATTAGATAATTATTAATTGTGGGTAATTTTGAATATTTAAGTTTAACTAATTTAAAGTTTTATGCTGTGTTTTTTTTGTTTTGGGGTTACTTTTTGGTCAAAATTTTGGGAAAATTACATTTGGATTTACAATTTTTGACCAAAAACCAACACAAATATTTGGCCAAAAATAATTGTCCCCTTTTAAGATGTGACCGATTGAATCGTGGTAATTTGCTATTGACCTATCTCAAAATAAAGTAATAGAGTGATAGCATAAAATAATTGAAAATCCTATTCCTCATCATATTTGAATTTTGACATTTCTTCTTAATTGTGAAATAATGGATCGTATAGTAAGATATATAGCTGAAATTAATTCTGACATTACGAATAAAATAATATTTTATAAATTAATAAAAATGAATGTAACATAAATAATCACATTAACCATAATATTATGTTTATATATAATATTTTATGCATATTATAAAATATTATATATTATATGTATATTATAATATATAATATATAATCTGACTATATATATTGTAATGAGTATATACATATAATATTAATATTATATATATTATAATCATTTAAAACTTATGATATGATATATTTTTCAATAATTAACATTACTTTTTCAAACAAAAACTTACATGATTTGACTGCTACAGTGATTTTTGTTCCATCTAAAAACAAAACCAAACAGATTTTCACCAAAAAACCTCCCAAATATTACTTCAAAAAAGCTAATCCAAACACATTCTCATCAAAATACATAACTTCTAATAAAATGTTTCACCAAAATTTTCACTAAAAACACATTCTAAAATAGAAGCAAACACAACCTTAAATTTTGAGATAGAGATTTTTATGTCATTGCTCAACAAAAATGGCCCTAGCCCAACAAAAATGGCCCTAGCCTGACCCGATAGCCCAAATAATAGGTTCAAGGCACAAGTAGCCAATTGAATAGGTTGGATTTCATGTAAAACTCACTCATTTTAAATAATTCTCACCTTTCTCCACACATACCCAATTCAACACTAATTTCACTTATACACTACAACAAAAAGTAATGTTAATGACAAAATTGAAAGTGATAATGTTAAATTTGTCACTAGATATATATAATGAGTGTCAATAATTTTTGCTTTGTCACAAAAAGAATTTTTAGTGACAAGAGTTTCTTTATAATTGTCACTATTGACAATTAGTGACACATGTATAATGACAACACAAATAGAGTGACAATTATAATTGTTGTCACTAAATTATCACTAAAGGTGTGTCACTAATTGTCAATAGTGACAATAAATTCCTTGCACTATTTATCAAGAGTGACAAATTCTATACAAATCTTGTTACTATTACACAAGTAAAACTTATTCTTGTGACAAAACAAAAAATCTTGTTACTAAAAAATTATAATTAATGACAACTTTTATACTCTCACTTGACATTTTATCATTAATGTATTATTTTTTTCTAGTGATAGATGTAGTCCATAGTAGGGGTGTCCAACGAGCCGAGCCGGCTTGAAAAAAGCTTGACTTGAGCTCGAGCCGAGCTTTTTTGTCGAGTGGCGGTCGAGCCCAAATATGTCCGTTCGAAGGCTCGCGAGTCTGAATAAAAAATAATATTTTATTATATTTATTTTTTAATATATATAATACAATATTTTATTTATTTTTTAATATATACATACATGTAATATAATATCTTATAATATTATATATGTATTAATTATTAAATATTAAATATTTATGATGATTATTTTTAATTATATATATTAATACAAAATTAATAAAAATATATATTAATTAAAGAAAATTAATTTTTTTCTGAGCTTGACTTCAAGCTCGGCTCGGCTCGACCCAGGCTCGAGTGCGAACAAGCTCGAGCTCGAAATTCTTGGCTCGAGCAGGAAATTTGGTCAGGTTCGGCTCGTAGGCACCCTTAGTCCATCGACAGTAAATGGAGTATGCTTCGTTTTCTCTCTTGTTGCTTTTAATAGTTATTCTTACTTCTTAGGGCTGATCAAAAGAACTTAAAAAACCATTTGATCCGACCTAATTGCATTGCAATGCATTGACTATGTCGAAGTTTTATACAAAACACCGGTTTAAAAATTAAATGAAAATCGCACCACAATGTACGGTTTGATATTTAATTTACTTATATATATATCAAATATTAAAATTTAATTATTATATTTTATATTTCCAATTAATAATACTTGATAGTTTATGTTTGGAATCACTCTAGTTGTCATCAAGTGTGTGCCTCAACTTTATGTGTTCTTATGGAACATAAACATTGGTACACATGAACTAAACCAAGCCCTCATTCTTTTGGTAGGTAGAATCTTTGTGAAACTCGATATCTCAATCAATTATAAAAAGGGGCAAATTTCACTTATAATACCTAAAGTATTACGTTTGACTCACTTACGTCCCTAAAGTAAAGTTTGTTACGCTACCATTTCTAAAGTAATAATTTCATCTCACTTTAGTCTTTTTCGGTGAAGATTGAACTGAAATGGAGCGAGTGTACTACACACGCTGGTCAACTTTGGTCTTTTTTTTTTTTTTTTTACATTTTTCAACCCTAAAAAAGTGGGAACAACTTCAGTTTGGCGCGCAAATATGCTTGGAATAGTCTCATTTTTTCTCTACCAAAAACCAAAAATTAACTTGAAAAAACGGAAATGGCTGCAACTACATGCTATTGTGAAAACTTGGCAAAACTAAGATGTTTATGGACCGATTCCAACCCATGTTAGTTAAATACGGGACGAAAAAAAATTCATCATTTATTATGTACGAGTATATTACAAAATTTTCTTGAAAGTTACAGTGAAAAAATTGGTTAAAAAATACTTGAATTAAAATAAATAGATTCGTAGATGTGCGAGTTTAATACGGATACAAATGAATTATTAGGGAGTAAAAATTCAGCTTATGTTTATATGAATTTGAATGATTTTTTGCTTGTACTTGCTTTTGTTTTATAAAAATAATAGTTTATACGAGTATCTAGTTGATAAATAGATTATCAAAGTTCGTAGGTTTTTAATTGTGTAATACTCAATTTTGGTATAAGTTTTTCGTAGCAATGATTGAGTATTACACAATTAAAAACCTACAAACTTCGCTAATATATCCAAATATTAATAAAAAAATGCTATATACCACCATTTATTTATCACCATTTTTTCATTGATTCTTTATATGGTAAGATATCTATTTGTTATGTCAAACATAAATTACGGAAATAAAATGAAATGTATATATTACATTCAATTCTTATCAAAATTAGAAGAAGTGAAAAAAGGTAGACAATAACCGGTGGTATATAGCATCACTCTATTAATTATTGTCAACTAGATATTCATATAAACTACTATTTTTATAAAATAAAAGCAAGTAAAAGCAATATATCATTCCAATTCATATAAAATAAGCGTTTACTCTCAAATAATTCATTTGTATCTGTATTATACTTGTTCATCTACGAAGCTATTTATTTTCCGTTCACGTATTTTTTAGCCGAGTTTTTCACCGTAACTTTCAAGAAAATTTTGTAATATCTTGTCACGTATTTAACTAACTAGGGCTGAAATCAGTCCATGAGCACCTTACCTTGGCTAAGTTTCTACAATAGCATGAAGCTGCAACCATTTTTGTGAGTATTTTTTTATTTTTCAAGTTAAATTTTGGTTTTTGGTACAGAAAAAATAAGGTCATTCCAATCATTTTTGGGTGCCAAAATGAAGTTGTTCCCACTTTTTTTTTTTTTTTGGGGGGGGGGGGGGGGGGGGGGGGGTTGTAAAAAATTAAAAAAGGACCAAAGTGAGAAAAAAATTCTAGAAAAGGGACCAAAGTGAAACAGAAAAACCTCAGTCGACTGGCGTGTATAGTACACTTGTTCAATTTCCGTTCAATCTCCATCGGAAAGGACTAAAACTAGACGAAATCATTATCTCAGGGACGGTAGGGTAACAAACTTTACTTTAGGGACGTAAGTGAGACAAACGTAACACTTTAGAGACTATAAGTTACATTTGTACTAAAAAAAAAGCAAAATTTAATGGAATCACAGGAGAAAAGACCTCCACGCAAACAAAGAACAATAAAATAAATGGGCCAGGTCATTACCTGACCCAAAAATCCAGTTGTGGGCAATTGAGCTTGACCCATAGATCTAATGTATCTCTGGTGGGGTCGGGTCACATTATATATGGATATTTTCGGATCTAGTTTGGGGCCCATCCATTGATAAGTTATGATTCTGGTGCTTATTAAACAGATGCGAGGTTACGCGAAACTGCACCTACTCTAATTTATCATTCTTCTCGTATGCGCATGGACTAAATTTGTAATTAGACGATGACTAGTTACTAAGAAAACAAAGAAACTATGATTGATTAGTTATGTTTATATCAAAATTGTAGGGAATTAAATAGCATACACACACACAAGAAGATGGGTTGAGTTTACCAATATATGCAGCGAAAATTTGTCGGTCCATACGTTTCGAATCTAACTCGTCTACAAGCCATTTTGATTGAATTACGATCATATCTTCACCTTTCTCGCCGTGGTGGATCAGGTACCAGCGCAATCCATTTGTATTTTCATACCTTAAACCCATGGAGACTTGGTGATTCTCCAAAGAGGGCTTGAGGGAGAACATGTTTTAGGAGAGGAACAGAGAGAGTTTTCTGGGAAAGAATACGTGATATATCTCAGTTAGTTCTAATATGTGGGAAGGTATATCTTATTTAAAGATATATTTTCCTATCACACTAGGACTTCTATTCCAACCAAAATTAGAATATTCCTAGTCCAATCTAAATATGGATGTCAATTGGGTCAAGGGTCCAAACATGACCCAATTTCCTACATCTCTCACTCATACATATTTGATTTGATCTCTTTGAATCTCATCCTATCCCTTCTTCTATACAAGAAATAAGGCGTGCGACCAAGCGAGAAAGAAATAAGTGAGGAGAGTTATATTAAGTCATCACCTAACTAATATAACCCTACAACTCTGAAAAAAGCCCGTTGTGTACCCCAAACTATATGGTTGCACCAGATCAAACATCTTTGATCTCCATATGTATGATAAATAGAGCATGCTTGACTCTCTCAAATATGTATCTATGTTTATAACTAGTCAGACATATTCCGACAGAGTGGCCCGGGCAATGAACCATGGAACATAAGTGTGTTACCAGTTTAGTTCTTCCTCGTCCTCTCATGCCAATTAGCGTGGACTTGACAGATTTTCTAGACATGCTCCGATAGACCGAATCACCCATGGCCATTGGATAACATGCTAAAGTAGCGTCATCAAGTTTACACCTCTTAAACGGTCTAGAGTCCCAAAGGGTACGGGAAACAATAAGGACTCACACAGTGACAAAGCAGGGACCCATTCAGTCACTTCTTTAGGAGGTCACAAAGCACATGTGTATGATTACATGCTATGATGGAGCTCCCACTCAATTTGGGCATGTCAAGCTCTTAACATCATACAAACCTTAGTCCAATCGCTATTTAAGCACTTTACTTGTGCACCACCAAACAATCACTCTTAATAACTTCTAGTAGTTCACACATTCAACTACAATCAGGCTTTTATGAAGTTTGGACATACTTCGTGGTCGATCAAGTATGATCTCATCTTAGCCTCTATGCTAAACCAACTATAAGTTGTATATATTAGCTTTCCACATTCTTCCAAGTGTGAAGGTGATCTATTCGTATGCCTTTTACTAATGCAAACGATCTTTAAATCTCATCATGCTCGCTATCTCAGTGCCAGGGCGATTGCCCATGTGAGAGGGCCAATCAAAGCCTTGTGAGATTTTTTATCTCACAAACCCAGTACCAATACCATAATGAGAATCATAAAGATATCTCATCAGTTGACATATGTTCTCAAAGGCCAGTCCATTAAATTCTATTGAATTCTTAACTTGCCTTTGGAGCATATCTCCATACAAAGGCTCAGTAAAAGAATGAACGACCACAACGCTCATAGAACATACCTGAGAACATTTTAAATATGCGCAACATACTCATTAGTGGAGCTATATTTGGGTATGAGTATGCTTGATCCTCCAACAATACTTGGCGCCCAAAGCATACATCAAAGTGGCTCTATTATCACACAAGTAAGAGTAATTGTACAAATGTGCAGCACAATGCGCATCACAAATAGCATCCACATCAGCTTAGACCAAACTAATAAGATAGATAAGTATTCACTTTAATGCACCTCAACATTTACATCAAGGACCACTTTGACATCCACTCACCACTCTAACTACTAAGCACATGCTAGATGAGCATATGAGCACATAGAAAGTGTACATCAAACTTTCTTCAGAGCTTAAACTACACATTTCTTTACTTCTTCTAGGTTTAGGCATAGCTCTTTGACTAAGAGTACAATCATTGACCACAGAGTGTCAATCGGAAAAGTATGATGCATACTTCAATTACTTCAAAGAAAACTTAAAAGTTTCCTAGAAAAACTTTGATAGTTCAACACCAAGTGTGCATCTTACTTCTCCTATGTTCTTTTCTCGAGTATAAAGGACAACCACTACAAAGTGGCCACATCTCCATTTTTTCAGCCATCACAGTATCACTCACATAATGAGAGATCAATCCTCCTACTCACTATTTACATATATGTAGTAATCTAATTCGATCATTGTAAAGCCTATCAAGATGATAGCTTGATGGATTCGATAGTATCACTACTTGGGAAAAGTTCAATGGATTGATGAAGCTTTTCAAGCAAAAAACTTTGTGTTGTTGCTCCATATGAATTCATTGGAGGATCCCTATGATCTCCCCACCATTCCACATATCAATATGTCAATTTCCACATCGAGGACAAACCAAGATGACAGTGGCGACTAACATTACAGTATGGCGAATGAGGCAAATCTCACCACCAGGGAGACAATTTTCACTTGTCAATTAATCCATCTAGATTGCACTTGACCTCTAGAAACCACATGTTTCCAATGGTCTTGTATCTAGATAGAAGATCAACTAGCTTGGATTTTTGTTCTTAGTCATTAGGCATTTTCCTTCATGGTAGTTATCCACTTAAGACACTAAGTAAAGTCAAATGTGCTAAGTTACTCATCAATCGTCCACATAAGTACATGAGAAGGAATCCCACTCAATCTCGTGTAGACGATGGGAACAATTCTCGTTCTATCCTTCTTACTCTATGTATTTTGAGAGTAGATGTCAGATGAGACACTCTCACTGACTTTAGGGTCACTCTCATTATCTTAGCATTCGTTGGATGAGCTTAAGAGTCTATACCCTTGCTAGATATATAAGTGTTCCTTGTGGACCTTGTAGCTCATATAGCTCAAGCTTGCTTTGACTTCAATTATTCTCACAATTTTCTCATTGAGAAAATTTAATTGTGTGACTTAGTCTATGTCATGCCTCCATCAACGTATTATTCACTAAGTGAAAATATACCTTGTCTAAGAAGGGCGCAGAACCTTGGAATTGGCTTGTTGCCGTGCCAAAAAGCATATAGTGGAGCATTGACTTTGTAGACAAATAATTCATAATGTAGGGTACACTCATGATTGCACTTTCTTGTGAGATGCAAATCGTTTGCGCTATGAAAAATCTAGCTCTCTAGAAGTTTTTGATTCATCACTATTTCGCAAGCTTATTTAGCTGCTTAGCTTTTTTAATCTTCTAGCAACTTTATTTTCCTTGGTATTTGTCCAAACTAATTAGACATGTCATCTCGCTAGCCATTAGTACATTCAACATCAGTTTTCAACTCCACTTGATCTCTACTCTTCGTCAAGAGTCGTTTAACAATGATTTTGCGTTTCTGGCTAGTGATCATATAACGGATTTACTAACTCATAGCGTGAAACAGTGGAAAATAGAAGCCATCATTGTCTTACATTCATAAGTTCGCACTCGTTTAAATGGACTAACTCTATAGGATAAATAACCTACTTTTGTTTTCCAGCAGACTCTTCCTGCTAGAAAATTTTATAGAGAAAAGTGAACTTTAGCGAGTAAGACAATAAGCCTTCTCTAGCTTGCGTGGTCATCCTTCTCTCACATGCCAAATTTATAGAAGGAGGTTGACCTTAGCGACTAAGCCAATAGGCCTCCTCCAGCTGGTCAACTTTCTAACCTCACACGTCGAGAAATGAGAAGCAAAAGAACTTGTATTTTAAGTTAATTTCATTTGGGAGAAAACATGAAACAACTCATGCCATAAAGGTCTCTCTTAGGAAAGATGGACCAATTATATTGCTCAACAAATGTCTAACAAGTGCTTTATTTAGAATAGACTATATCATGTAATGAGTGTCTTTTACATATCACTATTGATTAGCTCACATTCATCATAATCGTTTTAAAAAATAACTCAAATACACATTTTGAATTTTAGGTGGCGCTCATTATGCCTCCTTTTGCGCACCACAATCTTTCTTAATAAATTTGAGCTGCACAACGCTTGATGATAGTCTATTTATTGCTCGATATTCAAGGATGCTATGTCTCACTAGCATCTATAACCAATGTTAGTAAAGATTTGGGAACATTAGCATTTAAAATCTAACGAGAGAGCCTTAGAAAGTCAAACTTCATCTCAGTGCAACTACAGGCAAATTGACCTATCTTTATCAATTTAGCACTAAGAATCTGTTGATCTTTGGTGTCTTTGATGGTCCCAAGCGGCATACGAAAGGGTCTAGAAGGGGGGAGGGTTTGAATAGACCCTGAAGTATTTTTGGACTTCAAAAATTTCATATCACTTTTTAAAGATTTGAACTCTTAGAGAGCTGAGCGCTAGGTCAGGCGCTACAGTAAAGATAACTTAGACTTAGTGATTTTAGTAATTTACCAAAGCAGTGTAAAACTTAGATCGCTTAATAAGGGTTAGCATAGCAAAATGATTTTAAAGCTTTAGCGTTCGTTTTGGTCAAATAGTCTCTTAACCGTTTTACTTGTCTTTTTCAGAATAAATGATAGAATATAAAGTAAGACAATAAGACAGTAAATAACACAAGAATTTGTAAGGTTCACTGAGTGGTGTAATCCCAGCTAAGTCCTTTTTATCCTTGAACACTTGGAGGAATTACACTAAATTAATTATCGAAGGATCACACAAAGGCTTCTACAAAATAGAGGAGAAGATGATGATCTTCGGCTCCTTGATCATACAGACTTCATCACCAATGAAGATCTTCACCAACAAGCTTCTCTCATTCAGAAATGCTGCTTGTAGAGTCAACAACTTCTTCACATAGATAGATGAGGTTGAGGATTTGATCACGGGTTTGTTAATTAGGAAGTTCAAACAACTTAGGATATCTCAATAATAGTGTATGTTTCTTCTTTGAAGATGTTTGAGATATCTATGATTGCCTGGAATGTATGTAAAAAGCTTGAAAGAATTTTGGCTATGGAGTTTCTAAACTTTTCTTGAGAAAATATTTCAGCAAAGTTTTGACTTTCTTGTGTATGTACGTATTTTTGGGTTTTGCTGACGGTTACTATTTATAGGTTTATTGGGATTTGTCCATTGGACACATGTGAGCACGTGTACCTCACGCAGCGCGTTAAATAGTCCCATTCTGACATTCCTGAAATTCTGCTGGTTCTGATTGGACAGGAGCAGGTTTGAACTCTGAAATTCTGACATTCTAAGCTAGTAGGTAGCTTGCTCCGTATACAATCTGTCCTTATCACATTTAATGCTCTTATCAAGCATTTAATGCATTTGAATTTATTTTCCGTTGGAAATAAATTCCAGTTAAATGATTGCATTTAAGTCCTTAGTGACTTCGGATTTTATTTCCGGTGAATCTGATCTTCTTGATCGCTTTAGCACTTTGAGCGCTTGATTCATGCATCTTGAAACAGTCCATAGCGATTGGCGGTAGATTAAGACGAAATCTTCATCTTTGCTTAACTTCAGATGCTGATCTTCAACTTCATCTCTAATAAACTCACCTAGAATTCTACTAGTGAGTTGGTATCCAATACTTAATCTAAAATCTACAAAGATAAAAATTACAAGCCTAGCAAGATTACAAACTTTCAAACGCTTATACAATTGTTCTATGAAAATATAAACTTACATTCTTTTGGGCTCAACATAAAATCCTATCTTGTCATCATCAAAACTTCTAACATGAAATTTCCTCACAGTCTTTAAGATTGAAGTGACACATCTTATCACTTTCTTAAATCAGTTTTGGTTCTGATTTTTAAATTATACTTTTGTCCAGCTCCACTTTGCTTGTGTTAATATTTGCCCTAATTGGCTCTTGTTGATTAGTATGAGCGGCAAAATTAAAATGACCATGTGCATTTTCCAATCTTACAAAATCAACCTCAAATTAGGCGATTTTTGTTGAATTTAGCACAAACTATAAATACCAATAGTCGGCTCGAATAGCGACATAAGAGTATATAAGTCACTTAATAAGAACCATTGTTCGTGAGTGAACTCATATTCTAGATTAGAGCTCGAACTCCTTAATATTTTTATAATTGCAACTTAAACAAATTAAAGCGCAATTTTCAATTTTGATCCACTTACAAATTTTCAATTGCCAGCGCCTTAAATCGCAACAATATAGACAATAAGTGAATTTTCATGATCAATTGACTTAAAATAGTAAAATGGTGAGTTGATCTAAGGTTTAGTATACACTAATTGCACAATATATACTGTTCTAATATTTTATTCAAGATCCAAGTAAATCTCTTATAATGCCTTTATACTCAGCAAACTCGAGAATTCCGCGACTCAGGCTAGTAATCATCTCCCACTGAGTTAAAAGACAAAATAAGTATTCATCAATCCAGAATAAAATACAATTTTGTCCATGTAACCAATATATGCATGCATGAGCAATTCAATAATAATGCATGCAACACATATGAATAATAGCTAAGATCCTCATAGACCACATTGACATTTAGTGCATCATATCGAGATAATTGTGCCTATGTTAGTAACTAACGAAATATATCCCTAATTACTTAGCCTACAAATTGGCCCAAGAAAAAACAAGTTGAAGAAAAAGTGGGGATCACGTATTACCACAACTTCCACTAATTATCTTACACAATTAGATAATAAATAAATATAATGATAAATCTTCAACTTGCATGAGCACTCCAATGTCAAAATATATTCATCACAAACATAAGAATAAATTCATATAGCATGTGTTGCATCATGATAATATTTGCACAAAAACAACCACAAAGCATGAATTTTTTAAGCCATATAAATAATCAAATATTCATACCCATCACATAGAAAGGTAAAAATAATAGGCTCAAAATTTTTAATTTTAATTTTTTTTCCGCATTTTTGGCACAAAGTAAGCTGCCAACCAGTACTTAAGCCGAGCTTTTGGCTCCCAGTCAGCTAGCTCATAAGTCGAGCCATCTCAACTGCTGACCCGAGCCATGTACCGCCATCAAGGAACCAACAAGCTGCCCAATAAGGGGTATTATCCAATGCATCACATTCTATTGCACCCTATTCCCTTTTTTAAAGAAGGCCCACACAAAAAAACTGTCATATATCCGAGTGTGCCGCCCACTTATAGGTGCGAAACAATTGGATTATTCCCTCCTAGCTCACTGGTTTCCGGCTCCCCCGCAACAGCTCCAAAGTGTTTTTTGGGCGAATATATATTTTTTCGGTGAGATTTTCAAAAATTCATGACGAATTCGTTTCTTATCCACTTCTTATCAATTTTACTCCATTTTCATCGTCTTTTCAAGATATTTCTAATGGTTTAAAAATCACATAGCAAAAAATGAAAAATCTGGTCTGAAACTTTGGGTTTTTTTAAAAAGACATATCTCTCTAATTTCAACTCCGATTTTCATGCATAATATATGGTTTCGAACCACTTTCCATGCTCTACAATCTAGCATAAAAATTATTCAGAAAAATACAGAAAAACAAGTTCAATTTTGGAGCACAAAAATTTGAATTTCTTAAACTAGGGCTCAAAAATACTCCCTAATTAAATATCCAATTTTCACCAAATTTTATACCCGTAATCAACACATATAAGACTCCACATGGTTAAAATTTTATGGTCTGATTTCACATATTTTAGGAAAATATTTTTTTTATATTTTCTTTATAAGGCCAAAACATGAATGTTCCACATTCAATCAATTAAAGTGGCGAGAACGAACTTTAAGGGATCTAATACCACTGTATGAAATTAAATAGCATACACACAGAAAGAAGGTGGATCGAGTTTACCAATAAAGGAAGCGGAAATTCGTTGATCCATATGTCCCAAATCTGACTCGTCTACAAGCCGTTTGGATTGAATGACGATCATGTCTTTACCTTACTCGCTGTGGCGAATCAACTACCAAAGTAATCCACTTGTATTTGCACGCCTTAAACTCATGGAGACTTGGTGATTTTTCAAAGAGGGATTAAGGGAGAACGTGTTTTAAGACAGAGAATAGAGAGAATTTTCTGGGAGAGAATACATAAGATATATCAGTGAAACAGGAAAACCTTAGGTGACCCGCGTGTATAGTACACTCGCTCAATTTCCTTTCAATCTCCACCGGAAAGGACTAAAATGAGAAAAAATTATTACTTTAGAGACGGTAGCGTAACAAACATTAGTTTAGGGATGTGAGTGAGATAAACATAATATTTAGGGACTATAAGTGACATTTGTCCTAAAAAAAGGCAAAATTTATTGGAATCACAGGAGAAACGACCCCCCACGCAAACAAAGAACAATGAAATAAATGGGCCAGGTCATTGCCGGACCCAAAAATCCGGTTTTGGGCAATTGAGCCTGACCTATAGATCTAGTGGATCTCTGGTGGGGTAGGGTCACATTATATATAGATATTTTGAGATCTAGTTTGAGCCCCATTCATTGATAAGTTACGATTCTGGCGCATTATTAAACAGATGCGAGGTTACGTGAAACTGCACCTACTCTGATTTATCCTTCCTCTCGTATGCGCATAGACTAAATTTGTAATTAGACGAGGACTAGTTACTAAGAAAACAAAGAAAACTACGATTGATTAATTATGTTTATATCGAAATATTTGAATGCTGAAACCAAATTAAGTCAGATTATTATAACAACCTCAACTGAAATATGATATATTGCTTTGTAATCGGTCATTTTTGTTATAATTAGACGCCTTCAATTAGAATCCTGGCTTACTTCAAGAAATTCTAATGGAGTAGAAAAGTTCTTGGATTGTCACAGGAGATAAGTTGAGGATTATAGGATTATACTCACTATCACCACTCACCAGTATTAGGTGATAAAAGAGTATATAGCCTGAAATTATTATGTGAGTATGTTGTATTTTCATTTTTATGCTTTCTTATTTAAGTTAAAGCTGGATTTGTTAATTTTCGAGGGAGAGATAAGTTGACGTTGACGATTCTAATTTCTAAAGTTTTGAATTTAAGGTGATTGTGTAGTTTGATTGATTTGTTAGATTTAGATTTACATTATTGATTAAAAAAAATTAGATTCACATCAATTTGTTGAGTAACAATTTATAGCTAGTCTTATTTCCAGAGGTGCCCAACAAGTTGAGTAGGCTCACGACCCGACATTCCGGTTCTACAATAGCGACTCAAGCTTGAGTTCGAGCTCGTTTATATGTGTTTAGGAGCTCTTGATGATAGCTCATGCATAATTATATATATATATATATAGGGAAAATTGCAAAACATACCCCTGTCAAACACGAAAGTTGCATGCAATCCACCTGTGTTACAAAAATAGCCTGACATGCCCCTGTGTTTTCGAAAACCCTGCACAGAAACCCCCCTCCGTCAGAAACTAACGGAGGGTAGGCAACACGCGCGGGTTGTGCGATGCAGCACGTATTTTGGCCTCTTTTTGTGTTTAAGTGGCTGGTCAATGGACAAAATTGCCCCTCCATGTATGTTATAACATAGAAACCCTCTCACCCATTTATTTCTCACCCACAAATCTGAATCTCTCTCCAGTTTTTTCTAACCCTCTCAAGATCAGGTAAGGCTTCTATTTTCCTTCACTTTTTTACATCTTGCTCAACTAAAGTTATTATCTAAGTTAAATATATATATATATTTTTTTATGTAGAAATGTCTTCTACTTCACGAAAATCATCTAATCTGAACAGTGAAAATTTCGATTTGAGGTATAAGATCCCAAAATGTTATTGCAAAAAATATGCTGCAATTAGGATTGTTGGTCCTACAAAAGACACTGAAGGCAAATTATTTTGCAATTGTAAGACTAATGTATGTTCATTTTTTGAGTGGCTGGAGCCAATTAGTATTTTAGGAAAGAATTCCCAGTCGAGCTCAATGAATGTTCCAACTGTAGAAGAGGAAGTTCAATCCAACCGATCTGGAGCCGAAGATGGTTATGCTGAAGTAATTGCTATTTGCCAAGAACTGACGTCCAAAATGAAACAGTTGGATGCGCAACAGGGGTTGATTAAGGCTTTAATTGTAGCTATTCTTGTTCTGTTGAATGTTGTAATAGTGAAATAGGATGACATTTTCAATGCAATTTTATTCTAACTTTCAATGCAATGCAATCATCAATTTCGACAATAAGTTTCATACAACAAAAAAGTATATTAACCCAAATCCAACAACTTTGCATTAACTTGATAATATGATCCTTGTACTGTGTGCAAAAAACACAATCAGATTACACAAAACACAACAGTAGCTAGCCAAAAAAAATAGCATGTCCACAACCTAAAAACATATGAGCAGTTGTTCATTCAAAATCATTCTAAAAAATAACAAAAAACAACACCCAAAATGTCATCACAATCACAAGTTAGGAGAATGTGTAGCAGCTTCCTGAGTTGTCTTTGATGATGCAGATGGGGCAGTAGGTCCTCTTGGCCTGTATGATGCAGAAATGGACCTCAACACCGATGAGGTAGATGATGGCTCCTTAAATGCAGGATTTGGAGTGGGGCTCAGCACCTGCTTCATCTTTTGCAATTTTCTAGAAGATAAGGAAGCTGGATTTCCTTGTTTTCTGCTTTTATGAAACTGTCCTGGCATTTGTTGAGGATTCTACCCAGGGAACACAAACTGAATTGTCAGAAAGTTTAATTTGTTTATGGAAATTAAAGGACCACTTTTTATATGAATTAATAAGTAATTTACCTGAGAAGACTGTGATTGGGTGGGAATTGGTGGTCCTTCTGATGCAGAAATTGTAGTGGCTTGACCACCAAAGGTGGGGACCTACATTGAAAAATTCCATCAAACCATTTTGATTTACAAAAAAGGACAGTTCTATTCATTAATTGTATACCTCAAAAGCAGGCAAGTGGGAAGAACTTTTATGTGTTGAATCATTACTGGTTTGGCCACCAACAGTGGGCCCTTGGGAAGTCTGTAGAGGCAAAGTGAAAATTCCAATCAGAAACATCTTACCATTATATTCATTAAATAAAGTCAGTAGGGGGATTTAATACCTGGCTTGCACTTCTAAATCCTGGAGCAGTTTGTGTTGTTGGATGTTGTGTTGCAGATTTTGTTCTTGGTTGTGTGGGCAACTACAAAAATCAGGGTAAGTTGACATAAATTACTATAAAAACCCTTGGTACATGAAATACTTAGTGTAACTAAGTACCTGAGCTAAAGTTGATGCATTTGTTGTTTTAGGTGCAGTTTGCCTTCTCAATGGCTGTGATGCACTTTGCCTTCTCACTGGCTGTGATGCAGTGGGCCTTCTCACTGGTTGGGATGCAACAAATGGCATCTACAAGGGTACAAGGTGAGCTAAACATGAATTGATACAACAAGTAACAAAATCATTTGTACTTAATGTAACTCAATACCTGATTTGAAGCAGATGTTCCTGTTGGCCTCCATGTAGGTTGTCTTACTCTTGATTGGGATCCAGTTTGCCTTCTCACTGGTTGGGATGCAGTTTGGCTTTTCTCTGGTTGGGATGCAGCTTGTCTTCTTGGTTGAGATGCAGAGGGCAGCTAAAAAAACAACACTTAGTTTAGTTTGATTTACAAAAATAGGTATAAAAATTAATAATATAAGTGTTTTATTATAACTTAATACCTCAGTTGATGTTCCTGTCTCTGATTGGGGAGGTGGATTTGCTGTACAATGATTGTAGCAGACTGGGGGGGGGGCATCTACAATCAAGAAAATTGGCATATAAGTATAAGATTAAGACAACTTTAGATAAATGAAAACCTTATAAAATGGACTTAACCTCGGAATCAGTGTGTAGCATATAGGCATCTTCATCTGCAGCCTGGGGGGGGGGGGGCATCTACAAATCAAATTGGCACATCATTCAAAAATTTAGATAATTTAATGTTTATAAAAAGTATTTCATAGCAAATTGTTATACATGAGTATGAAATATTTATTAATACCTGACTTTGTCTTGTGTGTTTGTGATGTCTAGATTTGTTGTGTCCTTGTAGTCCACATATGCTGCATGTGTGAGTTAGACATTTTCTCGACACAGATAGACCCCTTATGTCATTACCATCTCTCCTTCTCACTTTCCTTGGCCTTCCAGGCAGAATTACCCCCAACCCAAACATAAAAATCAGCATAATCTGGCAATGGCAACCCCATTATCTGCAAATAATTAAACAGATCTTACTAAGTTTTCACTAACAATTAAACATAAAAACCTGGGACCACATAATAAACAATACACATAATAAAGTAATTTCTTAGTTGGGACCACTCATACACTATGATTACTATCATACACAGCATATTCTTTAAAGGTTTACCTAATAAACAAACATTTTTTTAGGACCACAACACACAATTCATACACAGCACATAACTCACAATAATAAAGTCCAGTTGGGACCTACACACTACAATCACATGTGAAAAGGGAAGGGAACACACCTCTGTATTTTAAGCAGGGAGCCAAAGTGGGGACAAATCAAAGCCAGCAACCACTAGTAAACAACAAAACAGACAAAGAAATAGTTTAGAACAGATAAATTCGGAACTTTTAACCTTTATTATGAACATTAAACTAATAATAAAACCAAATCCATGTTTTTTCGAACATAAAGACACAAAATAATATAAACTAACTGAAGCCCATGCCTTTTCAAACATAAAAAGCAGAAAATGACAAAAAACAACTGAACCCATGTTTATTCGAACACCAAAAGCACAAAAGAAGTACAAAAAATTGTACATTTACGGAACCCTAGCTTCTGGGGAAATCCGACGCAAATAGGGTCACCAAAACCTACACAAGAAATAAACACTAAGTTAATAACAATTTAAAACCTAAATGGAAAATTAAAATTCAATTTTTCAAAACCCTAACCTCAGTTTTTAGAACAACAACGCGAATCCCTTCGTCAGATGTTTGAAATACCCTCGCCTGTGTTATTTTACGCACTTTAAATCGACATTTTGTTCAGAACAGCTCACTCAATTCGAATTGTGTTACTCAAACCCTAGATTCACCCCAGATCCCCTTTTCACCTTCGTCTCTTTCTCTCTCTTCGATTGAATCTGCAAATGGTAAATAAAAAGTCAGTAAAAAAAGTTGTATCTATTTATATATGAGGGGCACAACAGGAAATCTAAAAAAATATGTAACGCCGTTAGTGCCAACTAACGGCAGGGGAGAGTGTGCAATAGAAATAGAAACACAGGGGTTTCTGTGGCTATTTTCTTAACACAGGTGGGGTGGGTTTTGTACAGATTTTCGATAACACAGGGGGGTTTTATGCAATTTTCCCATATATATATGTGTGTGTGTGCGTGCGCGCACACGCGTTGAAAATTGGGTACGGGTTATGGGTCGCCCATGAGGGCTTGACCCTACCCATATTTATTTGAAATATGGAAATGGAGTGAGTGATTTTCGTAGGAAAAAACCACTCCAAACTTCCCTATTATTATCTCCTAAGTTAGTCATAAATGAGAAAATATACAAAAAGAAGAAAAAATTCGCAGCACATTTTACGGGGTAAAATACAAAGACATAGAAGTGTCATTTTTGTGTGATATTGGCAAAGGAGATTCATCATTTGAAGTACTTGGATCATGGAAAGCATCTCTTTTCCCAAAATGTGCTAAAATACAAAGACATAGAAGTGTCATTTTGGTGTAATATTGGCAAAGAAGATTCATCATTTGAAGTACTTAGATCGTGGAAAGCATCGCTCTCCCAGTGATTGAGATTACAAACGTTTTGGGGTATCAAAATCGTGTGAAA
This sequence comes from Buddleja alternifolia, assembly GCA_019426215.1. Lineage (NCBI taxonomy): Eukaryota > Viridiplantae > Streptophyta > Magnoliopsida > Lamiales > Scrophulariaceae > Buddleja > Buddleja alternifolia. The sequence continues at coordinate 25,459,529 of CM033399.1, read as the reverse complement.
GACACTGTGAAACAACAAAGATAATATTCGCGTTTAGTAATTATTTATTATGCCAAATTCCCATGTTATGTATGATTAATTTCCGTCATTGGTATCAGAGCCAGGTTTGGTTGTGTTCCAGACTTGTTTTCACATGAAAATGTGATTGAATTATGCCTTCAAACGTTAATTTACTATGCTCCCCATTTTTGCATGAAATATGGCTTCATTAATGATGATTTTAAGATATGTTCATATTATGCATTAATTTTCGAAATGTAGCATTCTTATATATGAATAAACAATGTATGAAAGTTACGTGCATCCATGCTTTACATGAGATATTAATTTTTTGGGTGAAAATTTCAGTGACTTCAGAGGCCATATTGAACTGTTTGTTGTTGCGATTACTACAAACTTTTTATATGGTGAGAATCCTCGTGTCAAGGGCTTTCCAACAATATATTGCATGTTCAAAACAGATTAGAAATAAGAGAGATATAGCCTCTCAAAGTTATGGTCTCATTTTGTAAAATTTGGAAAAATGTTGAAGAAGATGAACAGTAACCGATGACCCATCCCACTCGCGCATACAGAGAGTGTATCCATTCCCATAGCTAGAGTTCTCGGAAAATAAAACAGAGACCACCTTTGGATTTGCCATAGTCGAAAATGCGGGGGTAGGCAAAATTAGTGAGCCAAAAAACGACACGAAGGCGGTGCGTGTGCCACTCACACGCCCACTGTTGGGTTTCGCAAAAAATTGAATAAACGCAGCGAAAGGTTTTAAAAATTAAATTTAAAAAACCCAAAGTGAAATTTTTTTGATTGCATATTCGAATCGATTAATTCGCATAATGAGAAACAACTTACCCGTTGAAGCGAAGTGGTAGGAGAATCTGATTCCTCCTCTAAATTTCGAATTGATGAAGTCTCGATTTCTTCAATCCTCGTGTAATCTTCACTTTTTGAATTTGTTGAGTTTTCTTGAAATTTGATCCGAACAACAAAAACACATTGTCTCTAAATTATCACGCACATATTGCTTGACGAAAAATTCCCACTTTTTCTCTGAGGTAGGCGAGGGCTAGGTATGGAGAGAGGGAGGAGACTTTCTTCTTTTCTTTCTAGGAGAGTTATGATTGTGTGTGTCATGTTTTACTTTTATATCCTCTTGACTTATTGACCAAGACAAACAAAAGAGACCTTTGTTGTTGGGCATCCTTGTGGACGCCAAACTAGCCTCATTAGGTGTCCTCCTGGACGCCCATCATGTGCTCGGGGCTTCTTTTGTTTTAATTAATTATCTATTTAATTAATAATTTATTATATCCAATAAATAAATAAATTAATTAAATAACCAAATTAATTAGATAAATTAATTCATTAATTTATTTCCATAGGAAATTAATTAATAATTAATCTCATCTTTATAATTAATTATTTCATCTAATGAGTAATTAATTATTTAATTTATCCAATAATTTAAAACTTCTAGAATAAAACAGAAACAACTTTTTCATTTTTCTTTATCAATCCTTTAGCGCGACTCTTTAGGTTCATTTCATTTGGCAATGAGAGGAAACCAAAAGAAGTGGGTAACACCTAGCCAGTCACATGGCCCACTTCGTAGCCCAAACGAAATCGAATGATTGGATCATTCCACAACCTTCTAATCGTAAATACCGTATAAGTATAAACCCATTGTTCACACGCCCAGTCCAGTGAGAGTCATGGTTATGTCAAACTCACTGGACTTGATCATATGTATTAATTATAATAATACAAGATCATTGAGATCGATTTAGTGCCTCGCACAATCGTCTCTTTTTGATTTGGCCAAAGACTTTGATCTCTATTTATCTATAATCACATAGGGTACTTTGTCATTCACTTATGAGAGAACAAATCTCATATTAGATATCCGCTAAGACTGCCACTTACCATCAAGCCGCATTTCGAGGTCGACCCCACCAATGGGTGAATTGGGTCTAACTACTCTAGTGAAATACTTGACGTCACAAGTGCATCTTCAGCCTGATACTTTAGGTCAAAGGTTCTTTTATAACTATTACGCATAATAAGTTCTATCATTAACAATAACAATAACAAAGTGAAAACCCATGTGACAGAAAAAATGCGAGTCGTATTCGAGCATATCAGTTCCACTGATGTGCCTACAGTCTTGAGCTACCACCATCACACGGTGCTCGACTGACACTCCCATGTCAGAGCTAAGATTGTACAAGTGTTCTCAGTCCTTAATTGTCCATTAAAGACTTCATATTACTTGCGAACGAGTTTAAGTAATCAAGATCAATCTCTCCAGTGCCAATCTTCCTATCCCATAGGAAGTAAAGGTATTGCACTGAAAACATGGACAAAACGTTTTACACTACTTATAGATGAAGATAAGATTTAAGTGAAAACTAAATAATGTCTTTTTATTATAAATATCAAATAAGTTCATTACAAGAAAGATGCCCTATCATTCTATCCTCTATGGCATCTGAGGGCATAATCCTATCAATCTCCCACTTGCACACAATGCCACTCATTGTGGTATCTTATACTCATCCTTTACAGGTGTCGGTCCAGAACAACCTGAGGAAGTGGTTTGGTGAATGGGTTAGCTACATTGTCAGTTGAGGCTATTTTCTACACTACTATCTCTCCTCTCACAACGATCTCTATGATGATGTGAAATCTTCTCTCAATGTGTTTAGACTTGTTATGAGACCTTGGTTCCTTGGCTTGCGTTATTGCTCAGTTGTTATCACAATAAAATGGCAACTGGGAGCTTTGCAATAGGAACCACTTCAAGTTCTCCAAGAGACTTTCTCATCCAAACAGCTTCTTTGGCTGCCTCTGAGGCTGCCACATATTCTGCTTTAGTGGTGGAATCAGCGGTTGTGCTTTGCTTGGAACTTTTCCAAGACACTACCCCACCATTAAGTGTGAAAACAAACCCTGAAGTGGATTTTCGGTCATCAATGTCAGACTGAAAGTCTGAGTCAGTGTAACCTTCCATCTTCAGGTCTCCACCTCCATAGATGAGAATCATATCCATATTTCTTTTGAGATACATTAGGATATTCTTCACATCCATCCAATGTTCTTTTCCCGAGTTTGCCTGAAATCGACTCACCATGCTTACAGCATAGGCAATGTTAGGTCTTGTACACAACATTGCATACATCAGGCTACCAATTGTAGAAGCATAGGGTACATTGCTCATCTCTTTTCTATCTTCCTCACTTTGAGGACACATAGATTTGGATAAGTGTACTCCATGCCTTATGGGAAGAAACCCTATCTTAGAATTGTCAATCCTAAATCTCTTTAGGACCTTTTCTAAGTAAAGGGCTTGGGAGAGACCTATCATTCTATTCGTTCTATCTCTGTAGATACGAATTCCTAGAATGTATGTCACTTATCCCAAGTCTTTCATGGCAAAACGTACTCGAAAGCAATTTCTTGACAGTGGTGAGCATTCTCACATCATTTCTTATAAGTAGAACGTCAAACACATATAGTACTAAATGAGATCTTGCTCTCACTAGTCTTCTTGTAGACAGTTGATACCCATACCTCTCAGGTTCATGTGGTATTCTACCTGATCTATGTGGTGGTTGTGCTACTATTGGGTCATGCCTTGATTCTTGGACAAATGTCTCAGAGGGAGTTTCATTTTATTCTTATACAACAATCTTTCTACCTTTGCCCCCTTCCAAGATGAATTCATCTTCAAGGCAGTGGGCTTGTAGGGTGTAGAGCCACAATGATTCTCTGATCATCATGTAGGTAAAAGAAGAATCCCATGGAATCTTCAGGATAACCAATGAAATGTCCCATAAGGGATCTTATCTCCAATTTCTCCACGTCTTCTTAACATAAGCACGACATCCCCAAATCTTAATGTGACTAAGACTTGGTTTCCTATTATTCCACATCTCATGCGGAGTTTTAGGAACGGTTTTGGAGGGACATCTGTTCAATATATAAGCATCAGTAAGGAGTGCATGTCCCCACAACAAAATCGGTAAATCAGTGTAACTAAGCATGGAACGAACCATGTCCAACAATGTTTAGTTCCTACGCTCGGCTACTTCATTTAGTTGAGGAGTTGCTGGTGGTGTTAGTTGTAACATTATTCCTTGTTCTCTAAGGAATTCATCAAACTCGGTGCTCATATATTCTCCTCCACGATCCGATCATAGAGTTTTTATGTTTTGCCTAGTTTGATTTTATACTAAAGCTTTGAATTCTTTAAACCTTTCAAAGGATTCAGACTTTTGCTTCATCAGATACACTAGACCATATCTTGAATGATCGTCTGTGAAAGTGATGAAGAAAACCATTGTTGTCATGATTGTGTTATGATTGTGTGTGTCATGTTTTACTTTTATATCCTCTTGACTTATTGACCAAGACAAACAAAAGAGACCTTTGTTGTTGGGCATCCTTATGGATGCCCAACTAGCCTTAATAGGCGTCCTCATGGATGCCCATCATGTGCTCGGGGCTTCTTTTGTTTTAATTAATTATCTATTTATTTAATAATTTATTATATTCAATAAATTAATTAATTACTTACATAACCAAATTAATTAAATAATTTAATTCATTAATTTATTTCCATAGGAAATTAATTAATAATTGATCTCATCTTTATAATTAATTATTTCATCTAATGAGTAATTAATTATTTAAATTATCCAATAAATTAAAACTCCTAGAATAAAATAGAAACTGATTTTTCATTTTTATTTATCAATCCTTTAGCGTAACTCTTTAGGTTCATTTTGTTTGTCAATGAGAGGAAACCAAAGGAAGTGGGTAACACCTAGCCAGTCACGTGGCCCACTTCATAGCCCAAACAAAATCGAATGATTGGATCATTCCACAACCTTCCAATCATAAATACCGTATAAGTATAAACCCTTTGTTCACGTGCCCCAGTCAATTGAGAGTCATCGTCATGTCAAACTCACTGGACTTGTCCATATGTGTTAATTATAATAATACGAGATCATTGAGATCGATTTTGTGCCTCGCACAATCGTCTCTTTTTTCTTTGGCCAAAGACTTTGATCTCTATTTATCTATAATCACATAGGGTACTTTCCCATTCACTTATGAGAGAACAAATCCCATATTAGATATCAGTTAAGACTACCACTTGCCCATCAAGCCGCATTTCAAGGTCGACCCCATTTACGGGTGAATTGGATCGAACTACTCTAGTGAAGTACTTGACGTCACAAGTGCATCTTCAGCCTGATACTTCAGGTCAAAGGTTCACTTATACCTATTAAGCATAATCAGTTCTGTCATTGACAGTCACAGAGTGAAAACCCATCTGATAGAACCGATGTGAGTCGTGTTCGAGCATATCAGTTCCACTGATATGCCTACAGTCTTGAGCTCCACCATTACATGGTGCTCGACGGGCTCTCCCATGTCAGAGCTAAGATTGTACAAGTGTTCTAAGTCTTTATCTGTCCATTAAAGACTTCATATTACTTGCGAACGAGTTTAAGGAATCAAGATCAATCTCTCTAGTGCCAATCTTTCTATCCTATAGGAAGTAGAGGGATTGCACTGAAAACATAGACAAAACATTTTACACTACTTATAGATGCAGATAAGATTTAAGTGAAAATTTAATAATGCCTTTTTATTATAAATATCAAATAAGTTCATTACAAGAAAGATGTCTTATCATTCTATCCTCTATGGAATCTGAGGGCATAATCCTAACACCCACACCCGTACCTGGCGCGTGGGGGCATGTGCGGCACCTTCCCGCGGCCGGTTTCGGCTGTAAATTTTTTTGTACAGTTAGAAATGTCATTTTTGATTTTTTGGATTTAAAATATATTTTTTGGAGATCAAATTTTTCTCTCTCGATTTATTGAAAGTAATAATGATGGAAAATCATAGAAAAATATTTTTATAGACAAAAATTTTTTGATTAATTTTCTGAAATTATTTCTCATGCCTAGGCTACCAAGATGAAGACTTTTTGAACACTTTTAATACTATCCTCATTTTTTAAAATGTATTTGGAATTGTTTTTACTAAATTTAATTGTTGGAGCATAATTGTAAAAAAAAATTGTGAAGTGTTAAAATCTTCATATGTTAGGTAAAGTATTATGATTGGCGTCATGTCCAATCTAATACCAATTTTTTCATTTTCATAGACGATGAGATCACAATTTACTTCTAGCATCCTCTGGAGGGGAGTTAGAGCGAGAATAACTCGTGTACGTTTGGAAAAGTTTGAATTGATGAGTGGTTATAAAATGCACCCCGAACATTCTTTGCATGGACACTTTAAAATAATGAAAATGAAGTACAAGGAGCTTCTTCATTTGGGTCATTATTTCGGTGGTCCGGACCAAAAGAGAGAATTATGGAAAAATTCTCTAATTGCATTTTGGGGAAGTGAATTCAATAGAATTTACACTTTAAATAAAGACAGAGATCTACGTCTCTAGAAGTCGTTATTGATTAAATTGTGGGACAAGAGAGAGCTACTATTGAGGACAAGAAAATTATTATCTTTGAGGATGAATAATGGTCCTCGTCGTCTTTTGAAATTCGCTCCTAGAGATAGGCTCTTGATTGGGATAGTTAATACGGTTTCTCGTATGTATAGAAATACTTAGAGCTCGTTATGTTAGTGAATCATATGTATTTACGTTCTCTACTTTGAAAACTTTTTTACTTGTAGCTCATGTGCATATATTTATGTAATGTATATGTTGTTTTCTTTAAGATGACATTGAGCTTTGGTAATTTACATACGCATGCAAGATGTGTTTTCTTATATATCACGATATGCTTTGATCATGAAATTAAGTGGGAGTTCTAAGCGTGGTTCAAGTGATACTTACCTATAACTTTATGAGATTTTTTATTAGAAAATTATATTTGTGAGAATGAACATTTAGACACGGTTGATTATTGGGCATTACGTGACCTTTTCGAACCTGTACATTATGGTGAATTGTCATAAATGTTAATTACCTTAGTACGAAATCAATGTTGTATAAATGGGCGTATATATGATATCTCTAGTATGACCGTGGTAACCACAATCTCGTATGTGTTTTGAGATTTTTAAAATAGTACTAGATGAGTACTAACTAGTAGAAATCATGACACGTCGTGTCATAATATTTTGGAATATGTAAAATTGAATTAAATGTTCTAGAGGGCAATAACCAAGTCATGTAAGACTTATAGTAAGTCTTCCTGCTCAAGATAAAGATCAATGAGTTTACCATAAGTGGAAAGTAATGTCCACGACTTATGATGTCTTTGTGAATTGTATGATATATGATCTCATATGCGAATGAGAAATCAAACTATTGATCTATAAGTGGACAAAATGAGTAATACATCCATAAAACTGAACTGAATTGGGATTCCTGACTTTAGTATTTGATGATTATAGACATATCAGGAATAAGAGAACAATGAGTTGCTTTTTTAAGGTAATGCCAAATACTATTAGAAATTAAAGCCCACAAATAACAACTTCTCTTATGAGAAGTATGAATTCAAGTTTTGTACAGTCTCTTTCTAATAATGAAGGCATCTAAATGTCACTTCTTTTATTTGTAAAAAGACTTTCATAGTCAGTGTTAGCCATTGTGTGTTTTGTACAAAAGAGGCTTATTGCTTGTAAAATAATGACTCAGTACTTTGTGTCTGGTCTAGTTTTCAAGAGAGCTCGAAACTCTTAATGTAAATGAGATTAGAACAAAGAGAGAGTCCAGAAGAGACATGAGATGGATCTAAGAAGAACAAACTTAACCACTGAAAAGAAGTGATATATGGTTAATTAATATAGAGGCTGGGAAATGAACCTCGTATCCCATTACTCCTTTACATACATTAATTTTTCTGTTTGGTTTCTCATAATATGAAATGTTAATGTTACTTGGAAATTATGAAATAATCAAATTGATAAATTTTTCTTTGAGAGGTTAAATTCAAAGAGACAATGTATCTGTATCTCGAAGATTCACAGATGGTCTAAGGCTAAGTGTTCTAAGTGAACATCATGAGGTGAAGAATTAGTAAATCACAGAATGTTTGGAGAATTTTTTTTTTTTTGATATGAAAAATCTTGAAATTGCTAAACCTATACTTAGGTTTAATGATTCGTATAGCGGCTTTGTGCCTTATAGATCACGTAAGAGAGTTGTGTTCCCAATTTTGAGTGGGAGCAAATATATCAAAGTGATCAAGGAAAAAATTAATCATAATTTGTGACCTTTCCTTAAATTTACTGATTTAGATAGTAGCTATGCACCTTATAGATCACGTAAGAGAATTGTGTTCCCTAATTTGAGTGGGGGCAAATTTATCATAGTGATCAAGTTGAAAGTTGAATCAACACAAAATATTCTTCGGAAGATTAGATAGAGTCCAACATAGTAGGACTCCGTCTTGTTTTATTATCTGAGAAGATTGAATTGATGCAATGAAAGACTATTTATAGAACTTACGAAATCTGTAAACATGTATGACACCAATAACTCATGAGAATTTCTGAGGAGAGAATAGTTGTCTGTGTGGTAGCAATTGCTCTCGTGATAAGGTCATAGCCAAAATATGGTATTTCATCTTTTGCATGGTTTAAAGATTTGAATTACAAAGTTTCTATTAGCTATAGTGTTATGACTATGTTGCAGTCACCCAATTGTATATAATCAAACTAAGCTTGGATTCTAGTTCAACATTAGACGTGAGGATATTGAGAACTTTATGTGTTCTCAAAATTTGCTAAGATGTTGATATTTCGATTTTGAGGTACAAAGCTCACCCAGTGGCAAATGGTACACACACACACACACACATATATATATATATATATATATATGTATGTATGTGTGTGTGTGTATATTTTGAGACAAACTTATTTGCTAGTGGCGATATTTTTCGTTCATTATATTTTCTTGGTTATTATGGACATTGGAGTTTTAGAATTATGTAAAAATGGACACGACATTGCAGTTTTTGATAGAGATGTAATTGAAAAGATATACATGGGAATGCATTGAGGATTCCAGAGACAAAGGTCAGTAGGTAAAGTCTGTGAACTTATAACCTTTGTGGCCAGATCTTGTCTTCAAAATAATGGTGTATAAGATTTTATGAATATGTGATCTTATACGTGTGTTTTCTTCTTCATAGATGTAGATCATTATTTTCTTGTCCGTAAGTCCATTAAGATGCTTGAAATTTTATCTCTTTATTGGTAATGACTTATTAGCCAAGATGAGAAGAAGTACGTTAAGCCATTGAGAATGGTTTTTCCTTTAACTTATGAAGTAGAGGACATGATGAGTAAAGTATTTGAATTTATGTCAAATCCATGTAAATTGTTATAGGCAAATCTTGCTCAGTGTCAAGATCCACGTTAGAATTTCATATTGGATACCTATAAGCTCATCACTACTCCTATAGTATAAAGTTAGCCTCAAAATGTGTCTAGAAAGTCCAAATGGAAATGTCTAGACCACCATATTCCAATAGTTGTTTTTGGATCTTGAAGTACAATGTGACTTGTACTCGCTCCAATATTTGTTATGACATGGGTCATAAAGTATTGTCAATTCTAGTACGAGGTATTGGACAATAGTTGACGAACACTGTAGATAATTTCCTTGGTATGGAGAGAAAGTTGTCGAAAGAATACACATGTATGGATTTAAGGAAGGGATTTGGATAAGTGTGAGTCTGCCTCTGAATTTACTTCTATTACAATGCTAACTCTAGAAGTAGCAAGCAGCAAACTTGTGTAACATTGTGCACAAATAAAATATAATTTGTGGCATATATATTTGCAGTGTGGGATAATGTTTGGTTTAATTTGTTTTATAACACATAAGCGTTGTAAGCAATTATGTGGGAGCTGTGATTATATATATATATATATATATATATATATATATCGTGATAAACAGCCAGCTAATACTTACATATGAGGTCTTATTATTGACCTATTGCTGTAAAATCGAATATAGAAACAAAATATAATTTTGTGAGAGATATCATTGTAAACCACTTAGTGGTGTTCCTATAAGTGTCTATGCATTTAGAAGTGATTAATGTTATTGCTTTTCCTTGATTTAGAGATGTATTTGTTGGTCAAGTTAGATTTCTAGAATGGCATAGAATGTGATTTATTTTTAACTAAAGGATGTTTACAGAGATTGATGCCGTAACTGTTTGACGTTTGAGTGATGAGCTTTCTAAGCATGTTTGTGATGATATGCACTCGATGTCTAAAAGTATGGCTGATAAGTTGAGATTGGCTCTCACACACGAGCAATCGCCTTGGATATTGAGTAATGTGCAGAGATGAGACATTTTTGATTTTGTGGGACAGGAAATCATACGTAGAGATGATGTCCCCTTGATTGATAATCAAGATGAGATTACTATTATGAATCTATGTAACCAAAATGGATTCCCACCATCCATTGACTTATCTAGTAGCTTGATGTGAGTTATCTTGAGGTTGTTATTGATAGAGGACGAAAAATAAGAAAACTCAAGTTATGTGTTGAGATACACTTATACTAAGATCTGTATAGTGTATTTGATTTTTAAACATGACATATGCTTCCAACTAGGAAGAAAAACACTGTAGTAGGCGTTTCATACCACATGTGCTTTTATGACCGTTGGAGTAATAAGAAAAATCCATGCCTTATCATTGTGTGAGACTAAAAGGTTTATCTAACCTAATTTATACCCATATGACTTTCAACTGTTTCTTAAAGCTTTATTTTACTGTTGCTATTTTAGCATATTACCAATAGCCATGAATGATTCGGCGATGCCATATATGTCTAGGAAAGCAGCTATAATATAGTTGAGAGATTCTAGTGGAAAGGGAGACTATCTTTATCTGACACGTATATTGTATTAACAGGCCAGCCAATTATGTCATACTTTGTGTTTTAAACATAATGGTGAATACATAGAATTGTTTAGAAGTTAAGTAGGCTTTTGAATATTGTTTCAGGCACAAGAGATATGTTGACTTGTATAGTAAAAGGATGTCTGGGGTGTAGCGAGATGATGTCATTGTACTATTCGCTATTGAATTGCTATATATCTTTAACGGATGTATAGCTCAAAGCTCATCAAATATGCTCTCTGGTCACACAATCCATTTGTTTGTATGAAATTGTGAATATGTCATTATGGTTACACCATATATATTATGTCTAGCCCTCATTTGTCAGGGGAGACGTTGGAAATAGGGTACGGGTTATGGGTGTAATATTGGCAAAGGAAATTCACCATTTGAAGTACTTAGGATCATGGAAAGCATCTCTCTCCCCGTGATTGAGATTTCAGACGTATTGGGGCATCAAAATCGTGTGAAAGAGGCTTTGAAACGACCAAGATAAGATTCACATTTAGTAAGTATTTATTATGTCGAATTCGCATATTATGTGCGATTATTTCTTTCAATATGTTATAAAATACAATTAAAAAATGAAAAAATAAACAATATCCATTAAAAATAACAATGATTAATAGAGAGAGGAACGAAAATTCAGGTTCAACAGATCAATACGATTTCCTACATAAACCCTACCCTACCCCCTAAAATTTCCTATCGTCATCACACCCACCACCAACGTCTGCCAAATGCATCCCACCACCTCAAGGCACGTGCGCTGACTCACAATGTTATGAACCACGGACGGACCTTTGTCGGTCAACACCTCCACCATTGCACACTTCCAAGAAAATCCAGCCACTGAGCCACTACCGTCGCGCATTACCTCTAGTTAACATCACCCACCGCAATCATCATGCACCATCACCTACAGCCTCCGTCGCACACCACCACCTACAACCTCCGTTGCACACCACCACCTCCAGCCCTGTCGTACACCACCATTTATGTGCCACTAACACTCTAATAGCTAACATTCTTATATAGCAAGTGCACTAGTCGTGTGTAGTAATAGAAATGGACTAAGTCCGGGTTGTCGAACTACAAGGACAAGTTATCTAGTTTTTTATTTTAAAAACGAACAATGGTAAATTAGAGATTAACTAAAAGAAAATGTAGAGAAAGCTAAAATGAGAGTAAAAAGAGATTTAAACTTCCTAGAAGAGGTAACTAGGGCTCGTGTCACATGTGGCGTATTGTTGTCCTAAGATCATTACCAATTCATTAGACGTATATTGCTATGGTGAAAACTCCTAAGATAAAGACTAACCGATGTCTCGAGAAAGATTTCCTATGCTTAAATAACGGTCCCCGAAATATGTCTATTTGGGTATGTAATCCTAAGAATGCGTTTAAGAGCTAGAGTTTCCTCGATTCGAATCGAACAACTTCACTCGGCAATATTTACCTATTTCTAGGGAAATTCCTATTTGGTCGGTGATGTTGTGAAATTATTGCACCCTAAGTCAATTTTCTCTTCGAATAATTCACCTAGGCATAAAATTCTATCACATGTTGATCAAGCATATGTAAGGCATTCAATCGCAAAATCACAACAAATAGCAATATACGAATTGAAATGGAAAATGATCTTATTATAACAATACTAACTGCATGGCCTTCACATGGTCCTAGTTTGACAAATTAGTTGATAATATACATAGAGGAAAAGTTAAGCACAAGATTCGAGTTCATAGACAAAGATGAATCGAAAGCTAAGAAACTCCCTATGTTTGATTGATGATCGGATCTTTGAATGGAGGCTTCAATATCTTCTTTCCCCTCTTCTCTTGCTCTTCAAAGGTTGTGAAAAGCGAGGTCCCAATCACAAGAAATCCCCAAAATTAGCTTAGAATTCGAACCCTCTTCTTTCCCTTTGATTTTTGGCCTTTATACTCTTCAAAATTGCTATATCGGATCCCAAGCATAACCGAAATGGCACCTAGGCACAGTGGTGGTGATGCCTAGGCGCCTGGGCGCCACAGTGCGAACTCCGAGCCATTTTCATGCTTTTCAATGTAGTAATCTTGTTTCCTTTATAACTTTCTCCACAGACCTCCGATTTGAGTGATTCAAGTTCACACATAAAGATAAGAAATAGATCTACAACTTTGGAGAAGAAAACTTTATCAAATTCGGTCTCTAAACATATATAAATGGTGCTCTAGCGTTGTAGATGTGGCGACCAGGCATGGAGAAATGGAGCCTAGGCGCCGTTCTGTAACTTCAGCTTATTTCTTGCTTGTTCAGGCGTCCGGACATGCTTAGGGCTGCGCTTGGGTGTGGAGGTGCGAAGCATCTTGTCCTGAACTTGTTTTATACGTCATTTTTCCGTCCTTTCTTCGATTATATCCACTTAAGGCTTGAAATCACTTAACGCACGAATTAAAGTGGTTGGAATCAAGTGATAAATAGACATAAGACAAACGCAAGGGGCTTAAAAACATGTAAAAATGACTCTTACCCCCCCCCTCTCCAAACTTATCAATTGCTCGGCCTCGAGCAATAAAAGCCATGAGATATGAGATCATATTCAAATAAGGGATAAACACAAAGAAACTACCTAACTCACTTTCGTGGAGTGAACGATTGCACTTAGCATGTGCAACAAGCCTTTAAACCTTTGAGTTATCTCAAATGACGAGTTATAGTCTCGTGAGTATTTGCATACTATATACCCACAAAATCTAAGGATGTTTAGCTCAAACCAATCAATACAAATCAAAATAAGAACTATGATGCAATGGCCCGAATTAAATGACAATAAAGTTCAACAACATATACACAAATGAAGATATAGCTCATTCGACACCTAGAATCAAACCAATTTCCAAAGGGTGTAGTGGGATAAGATCTAGGGTATTATGATCGAAAAGCATCCCTACCATATTCGGAAACATTTCCCATATCTACCAACTTTCGATAGATCATAAAGCTTATCGAATCATAGAAAAGTTTAAGATCAAAATTGTGTTTCTTTCCATTCAATTTACATTAGCATTAACACACTTTGAAATAACTTAAGTTCATAACAACATAAGGCCTCGTGCGATGTTCTATCCCCTTAGGTTTCCTTTGCCACCCATGTAACGGGTTTTGGGTCAACAACTTCCAAACCGGACAGTTTTAGGGTGCTAAGTGTTAAGACACTCCTATGAACTAATCACCCGAGTGCAAAGGCCACGAAATAGAACGAGGTCTAATATTCAACTCATTATCGATTGGCTTGAGCAAAGCTCAAATTAGCTCAACGAGTACAGTTTGTAGGCAATGGTGCTTTGGTGACCTCCAAGGAAGATTGATTCTGAACTAGGATACAAGATATCATGCCATTGTCTCGAGTTCTCAAGTCTAATTGCACCAATTGGCAAGCTAACATCCTAGAACAAAAATTTATTATGCTTGATTTTTCTCAAAAAATTAGCACAAAACACATGCAATAGCAATGATTCCCCCAAGCTTAAACTAAAAACAAGATCACATGATACATAAAATTGATAAGCACTACTCATATACCCCCCAAACTTAAACTCAACATTGCCTTCAATGTTGACTCAACCATAAGCACTCAAAAGTGTAGACGAGAGTACTTACACTCAAAAGAAAACTTACAAACTTGGGTTGCTTCCCAAGAAGCGATCTTTTAAAGTCATTAGCTTGACTTTACCGAGTCAGCTCAAGGAAGATGACGTATAAATGCTTTGTTCACTCTCCAATATAGAATGAAACTTGGCCCGGTGTTTGTGCGAAGTAGCTTGAGTAGGGACCAAGCAATCATCCGCTCAAAAGTTTGTTTAAAGTCCATCAACACCCTTATCATCCTTTTTTCCCCATGCGTCGGGTGATGATATGGACTATTCTCCAAGCTATGGACAGTAGCTTTTTTTCCTTCACCCATCAAAGTGACAAACTTGGAATTCATGATGCAGAACTCGAGGAGATTATTGGTTCTTCTTGCCTGAAAAAGCTCAACACTAAAAGGATCGAAAGCATCAATCCGTAAAGATAATATAGAATCAACTGGATGCTTAAAAACCTCATAGTTATCACGAACAACCATGTTATCTCCTACAGTAGAGGACAACTTACCATCATGGACATTAATTACCTCTATACCCATGGAGAGGGGAGAAGGTAAGGGAACTTCAACCGGGTGAGAAGATGTAGGAGTGGAAGGCTCGGTGCTTGAAGTTTCTATCTCTAATAGCTAACGTGCTTATGATTTTAAGAACCACAAGGACAAGTTATCTAGTTTTTTATTTTAAGAACAATGATAAATTAGAGATTAACTAAAAGGAAATGTAGAGAAAGCTAATGCAAGAGTAAAAAGAGATTTAAACTTCCATGGTGGAGAGGTAACTAGGGCTCAAGTTCGGGCACATATTGCGTATTGTCGTCCTAAGATTATTACCAATTCATTAGACGTATACTGCTATGGTGAAAACTCCTAAGATAAAGGCTAACCGATGTCTCGAGAAAGTCTTTCTATGCTTAAATAACGGTCCCCTAAATATGTCTATTTGGGGATCTAATCAATAAGCATGCATTTAAGAGCTAGAGTTTCCTCGATTCCAATCGAACAACTTCACCCGGAAATCTTTATCTAGTTCTAGGATAATTCCTATTTGGTCGGTGATGTTGTGAAATTATTGCACCCTAAGTCAATTTTCTCTCGAATAATTCACCTAGCCATAAAATTCTAACACATGTTGATCAAGCATATGTAAGGCATTCAATCACAAAATCACAACACATAACAATATACGAATTGAAATGGAAAACGATCTTATTATAACAATACTAACAACATGGCCTTCACATGGCCCTAGTTTGACAAATTAGTTCATAATATGCATAAAGGAAAAATCTAAGCACAAGATTCATGTTCTTAGACAAAGATGAATCTAAAGTTAAGAAACTCCCTATGTTCGATTGATGATCGGATCTTTGTGTTGGGTTTTTACATATAAAAAGCAGCAAAAATTTAAATCCCACGGTGGTTCATCTCCAATTTTACGTATTCAAATCAGGTTTGCAAAAAGTGCACCTTTCTTCGTGTAATTGAATTTTTGAACCAACTTTGTGATCCTCTTTTGAACAGCAAAACGACTACTGTCTCTAAATCACCATGCCAGAATTGAAGCAAAAAATTCCTCCTTTTTCTTCCCTTGAAGACGGCTAGAGAGAGAGAGGTGGAAGACTTTGACTTGGAGAGAAAGATAATGAATGAGGCTAGGTTTAATTTTCACTAAGTAGTATATTTATACTACACAAGAAAATAACCTAACCAAGCCTATGCATTGGGCGTTTTTAATGCCCACTAGGCTTAGTCCAATTTGTGGTTTAATTTTAATTATTTATTTAATTAATATTATTTATCCAATAAATTAATTAATTAAATAACTAATTAATTCATGTTAACTCTATAATTAATTCCATTAAGAAATTAATTAACACATTAACTTAATTAATTAATAAAATCATCTTATAGGATTGTACATGGGGGTGGAGTCTTGGTTGGGAGGAATGAAATTTCATCGCAACCCGAAACGCAAGCTATGAGGATGGAACTCCCTAAAATTGTGCCAACTTATCACCTGATCAAGGAACAATTGCAGGAACTGATTAACGCAGCCATCCAGGCCGCGAAGAAAAGCTCTGATCCACATGGTCTGGGTAGGTTGGGAAGAAGTCCGGTACAGCAAGTACCCAAAAATACTAATACTCATATTGATTTGGAGTTCACTCCCAAAAATGGCTCTAGAAAACGAGCAGGGGGAATAGAGTTTGTTGAAAAGGTGAATATACGTGAAGAGGGGGAACCCCCTAGGAAATACCCTGCCTAAGAAGGTCGCCAAATGTGGCGCACTGAATTTCAGAAGGAGGGAATCCATGAAGGCAGGATCCTGCCCAATGTAACACACCAGGAGAAAATCCAGGGAGAAATGCTACCTCCCAGGCAGGAGGAAAAATATAATATAGGACTTCGATGAGGAGGTTAATAGCTTCGAATCAATTCATTCTTCAAGAGAAAATCTAGGAGGACGCGCAAAAAAATAAGAAGAAACAAGCTGACCTCATGGCTAAAATTATGGAGGAAATGGAAAAGAAGATAGCTGAAGGAAAAGTATATGTGGATCGAGGGATCCCGTTTACTAATTCTATAATGTAAGAGGAAATGCCACAAGATTTCAAAATCTATTTCACGATGACCTACGATAGTACATCAAACCCCGAGGATCACTTGTACACTTTTAGGAATTATGATTTATTATATAGATACTCGGACGCCATTAAATGTCGGGTGTTCCTAACAACGCTGACTAAGTCAGCACAATTATGGTTCAACCAGCTACCTAAAGGATCTATTGAATCCTTTCTGGAGTCCAACACAAAATTTCTCCACCAATTCGCTAGCAGCAAAAGACCTGAACAAACCCCACTTAGCCTCTTTAACATAAAGAAAAAAGGCGATGAAACTTTACGATCTTATGTTAAATGGTTTAATGCTGGTACTTTTAAGGTTCCTTCGGCTACTGCTGACCTGAAAATGAGTGCTTTCACGCAAGGCTTATGTGAGGGGAATTTATTCAAATCCTTAACTAAAAAATCAGTCGGAAATTTTGATGAGTTGCATAGCCCAGTGAACAAAAATGTTAACATGGAGGTTGCTCAATCGATGAGGAGAGCAGAAACAAAAAAGGGAAAGGAAAGAAGGAGAAAATATAGGAAACCTTAAGCATGGTGGATTAAAAAAATGGCATTCGCAAGGACTCGTGACTGGAGGTCGAGGATCATTTCGACCTTCCTTTCCAGCAACAAGGAGTTTTACACAACAACTGATGGAGGTGGAAATAAAAGCCTAGTACGATGGCCAACTAGCACAGGAAGTGATTCTCAAAATAAGTCAAATAAACCTTATTATTGATACCACCGAGAAATTGGTCATCACATGGATGACTGTAGAGTGCTAGCTTTGGAGCTTGAACGTTTAGTTAAGCAGGAGGCTTGAAGTAGTTTGTGATAAACTATATTTTGTGGGTCGTTTGGGTAAAAGGGGCCAATTTGCCCATGTGTGAAGTTAAAAGGATGGTTATGTTTTTTAGGGTGAAAAGACCGAAATAGCCCCTGTTAATATTTGGCCAAAAGACTTAAATAACCCCTCTTAAAGAAACGCGTTTTCTCAAGAGAAACGCTACTTCATTGTTTTTTTGTTTTTTAATAAAAATAAATGAGTGTAATTACTATTTCACCCTTTCTTTTATAAAACTCAGAACTGGAGGAAGAACGCGCCATTATCGAGAGAGAAAAGAGATTTGGAGACAGGAAAGAAGAGGAGAGAGAGGAGCTGAAGAACAGGAGTAAATCATATCGATTTTTTTTTATTTTGTTTCGCCCAGCCTTACTTGTTAATTTCCCGAAGGTGATTTTTAGTTTTGAAGCATATTTAGCACTTTATGAGTTTTGCTTATTTTTTTCTAATTTTTTGTATTAATCAAGCATTTGCAGTCAATGGCTCCTCCCCGTCGTCTAGATTTTGGAATGGTCCCTCACGACTCCCCATGTAAGTAAAATTCTGTGAATAAACCCTAATATTTATGACTATTTATATTTTTTGTTGTTTGTTAAAATAATAGAAATGTGAACTACATAGTCAAGATTTGATTAGATAGTCTTATTTTAACTAGTTTATAAAAATGAAAGTTTCCTGATTTTGTGCATAAATAGTGATTTTAAGTATAGTGGCTTCATGTGAATTAGTATTTGATAAGAGGTGTTTTTACGTGTTTTTAAGACCGTAATTCTTATGATTTGGATTCACTTATTGCTTAAATCATGTCACATTTGCATTTAATAGGTGTGTTAAGTGAATACAGGTAATAAATGAGAATACATGAAGAAAAGGGAAGAAAAACGATGTACAAAACAAGTTCAAGCATGTTTTTCAACACCTAGGCGGTTTATGCATCTCCTACCACATTCGAGCGATAATTCCGTACATTTTGAGACCGACTTAGACAAAGTTTCCTTCTACAAAGTTTTAGATGTATGTCTTAGCTTCAAATGGGAACTTGAAACATCCAAATCGGAGGTCTATAGAGATAATTGTGAAGGACATACGATTGCTGCGCCGAACAAAGAAGTACATGTGCGAAGATACGCCCCAACGCCCTCCTAGTCATGCCTAGGCATGGATAGTCCGAATGTTACTCCTTTTTCAGCCTAAATTCCAGCCTTATATGATGGGTAAGAATCACTTTTGGCCATAATTCAGCACATGTGTTGAGGGGTTGTCATAAGTGTGTTTCTTGGTAGATTTACTTTATGGGCGCCAAATCAGAAACAACCTCCATGTTGAAACGTAATTTAGGTATACGTAGAGACCGAATTGGACAAAATGTCCTTCTGCAAAGTTGTAGATCTATGTGTTAGCTTCACATGGGGACTTGAATCATCCAATTTGGAGATCTGTGGAGAAGTTTATGAGGAAAATACTAAGACTGCGCTGGAAAGCAAGAAAATGGCAGCATGCATGTGTTTTGTTGAAGTTTTCACATGGTTATGCTTGGTGGAATTCTTAATGGCCGAAATTTCAGCATTTTTTAGCTGGTTGGAATCTTAAAAGCCAAACTTTAAGCATCACCTTAGGTGGAATTCTCATTGGGGAACTTTAATGGGAATTTTTAATGCATACTTTAGTGGAATTTTGGCTATAAAAGGAGGGGGAACCCATACTCTTCATCATTCACTATCAATTTCAGATTCTTAGAGGAGAGGAGGAGGAGGAATCAGTCCTCAAGCTTCATTCATCACCATTCTTCATCATTCTAAGAGGAGAAAGCTAGGAATTGAAGGCTCAACTTCAAGATCCATCATCATTCAATTAGAGGGAGTTTTTATAGCCTTTTCATTTTCATTCATGTCTATGAATATGTGTATTTACTCATTATTGTTTTTCATACTTTCTATTATGAACTAATTTCATAAGACTAAGGCCATGTAAGGTCAAATTGTGATATATACTTATAATAGATGATTGTTGAGGTTATTCTTATATTGTTATGTGATGTGAATTTGTGTTTTTACTTATCTTGCATATACTTGATCACTATATGTTAGAATCTTATGCCTAGGTTGATATTTCGGGAGAAAATTAACTTAGGGTGCAAGAAATTCACATCATGACCCGCAACTAATGAGGAATTGCCCTAGACATAGGTAAAGATTCCCGGGTGAAGTTGTTCGATTCAAATCGAGTGAACTCTAGTACGTTAATGCATGTTTAGTGGTTAGATTTCCGGATAGGAATATTTGGGAAATCACGATCTAAGCATAGGAGTTTATACGCGAGACATCGGTTATTCTCTACCCTCGGAGCTCTCACCATAACAATATAAGCGTAATCTTTCAACGAGAATCTTTATAAGTATAATTGATCAATTTGAACCTAGCATGTGCCTTAGTCTCCCTTTCTATTTTGTTTTAAATCATTTGTTCAACCTTGTTCTTATCTTACGCATTTCACACTCATTTTACCTTTATTGTTTTGATCTTTGTTGTTATAAAATCTTAAACTAGAATTCAAGTCCTTGTGGTTCGACAATCCGGACTTCTCGTCCACTTTTATTACTACACACGACTAGTGCACTTGCTATTATAGCACGTTAGCTTTTAGCGTGTCAAGTTTTTGGCGCCGTTGCCGGGGACTTGTTCATTTTAGTTTTTGATTTTTCGTTTAAATTTTCATAATTTTTAGTTCTTCGTTTATTTCTAACCTTTCTTTTATTTTATTATTCTAATTTTGTTTTTTGTGTTTAATTGTTAGGTGTAATTTGTGGTGCATGACCCGCTCTTCTAACGAGCCTCTATACAATTTTGAGCCGGAGATAGAGCGTGTTCTTCGATCTAGTAGATGCGCTCGAGAAATGGCCGACAATCTAAATCCAAATGGGAATTTTCCCGACATAAATCTCCCGGAAAACAGGGAATGGTTGCAAAATCTATTCCAAGTTATGCAATCGGCACCTCCTCAAAGACTTCCATCGGTCCGGGAAAGTCTACCTCCAAGGGTCCACACCATACCGGGGCCCGTAGTCTTTCCAAATTTCTATGCACCAAATTATCACATTCCGTCACACATCTTTAGCATGGTGCAAAGCGAACCCTTCTATGGACAGACCCATGAATCACCTCATGAGCATTTGGAGACTTTAGACGACACTCTCATGACTACTCAATTTCATCCACGAGATCTTGATGCAATTCGTCTAAGAGTCTTCCACTTCTCATTAAAGGAAAGGGCGACCATGTGGTACAAGTCTCTACCACCCCAATCCATCACAACATGGGGACAATTGGTTGATGCCTTTTTGAGCAAATTCTTTCCACCCTCCAAAATCAACGAGCTAAGGAGCAATATTAAAGAGTTTAAGCAAGGGAATCATGAGTCCTTGGCCGAGGCATGGGCTAGATATAAAAACATGCTCCGAAAATGCCGGATCACAACCTAAAGTTGAGCGAGCAAGTACTACGATTCCATGATGGAGTCCGATCGCGCATCCGAAATAGGCTCAATGCCGGCGCCGGTGGTGATCTCCTTGGGCTCGATTGCCAAAGTGTGTGGGACAAGATTGAGCAATTAGCCCGGGAAGATGAGCTCTATCCCGATGATGAAGAGATCACACCCACTAAAAAAATTGCTCGTGTTCAAGAGTTGGAAAAAGAAGTCGTTTTGGAAACAATGGTTGGCAATGTAAACTATGTTGGAAATGCCAATCAACCTCAATTGAACTTCCATGTGCCCGAAAATTTTCCAAGGAGGCCCAATCCGGCACAAAACGCCCATATCAATATCTATCAAGCACCAAGGCCTCCATTCATCAACAATCAAGCTCAAAGGCAAGGTAATCCTCATGTACAAAGGCAAGTTAGGCCTCCTACAACCGATGAACGTCTTGATGAGGAAATAAAGAAATC
This sequence comes from Buddleja alternifolia, assembly GCA_019426215.1. Taxonomy (NCBI): domain Eukaryota; kingdom Viridiplantae; phylum Streptophyta; class Magnoliopsida; order Lamiales; family Scrophulariaceae; genus Buddleja; species Buddleja alternifolia. Next base: position 25,437,572 of record CM033399.1, on the reverse strand, counting down.
GGATTCAGCAATCAACGAACTCCGTACTATGATGAAGGATTTAATGATGGATATGAAGGATTTGAAGACACAAATGGGTCAAATGGCAAAGACAATCAGCGAGAGAGCCCCGGGAACTTTACCAAGTGACACGGAAAAGAACCCGAAAGAGCAATGCTATGCAATTACCTTGAGAAGTGGCGAACAGGTAAAAGGTGATAATGTTCGCACTGATGCGCCCGAGTGCCCATCCATCCATGCCCAGGTGCCCTTGTCGCTGCGCCAAGGCGCCGATTGTCACGCCCAAGCGCCACATTCTGTATCCTCCATAGCTAGCCCTTCAACTCCAACGCATCATCCCATCGAGGTTCGTCTTCCATTTCCAAATGCACAAAAAATGAAAAAGAAGGATATGGATCCGATTTTCCGTAGGATTGTGGCGACTCTTTGTGAGGACCCGGGGAGGCTCACCATTCCGTGCACCATTGGCCCTCTTACTTTTGAAAAGGTTATTTGCGATACGGGAGCAAGTATCAATCTCCTCCCGTATTCTCTCTTCAAGAAGTTGGGCCTTGGAAATCCCAAACCGACATCAATGAGCCTCCAACTCGCCGATGGATCAATTAAGAGACCAAAGGGGATAATAGAAGATGTTATTGTACAAGTTGACAAATTCTTTTTCCGGGTTGACTTTGTGGTCCTTGATATGGAGGAAGATGTTGAGATGCCCTTGATTCTAGGAAGACCTTTCCTAGTCACTAGCAATGCCAAGATCGACATGGGAAAAGGTAAGTTATCATTGAGGGTAGGAGATGTAAAAGTGATATTTGATGCTTCAAATAACAGGAAACCATCTATGGATGATCTTACTTGTTCCAATATCGATGTTATTAACCCTTCTCTTGATGAGAAATGTGCAAATGGCAAGGCTAAGGGCACACTCGAGTTGGAGGATGAGATTCCCTATGATAAACACAACAAAGAGGGAAAAGAAGATTTATGCATGAAATACATTCCACCCCATCGCCGTGCTCGTAAGATTGAAAAGACTCATCCAATACAAAGGGCTTATTGCAAAATCCCGCAATATGAGTGGAAGCAAGTAGAACATGGAGCTAAAAGGAGGCATGACAAGGATTTGGTCGTGTTAAATGGACCACCTATTTGAACCTCAAAGAGCACAAAGTCGAGCTACCGACTCTAAACTAGCGCTTCTTGGGAGGCAACCCAAGTTTGTAAGTTTGTTTTTCTTTTTGATTTTGTTTTTGTTTTGTTTAGTTTGTTTCTTTATGTTGTGTTCAAACATGCACTTTTGGCATGTATGTTTTCTTATGCTTGATGGTTTGAAAAGTTGAAGTGTTAGATATGATGCAAATTTGGACCATGCTCATTTTACTCGAGAGGAGGAGAAGCTATAGGATTATGTATTGGAAGTTTAAGGATGTTTTTCAACATCCTTGGTTGTAAGTGTTCTTTTACCTTTGTGTATGCATGTTGTAACAACATTGGGGACAATGTTGGATTTAAGTTTGGGGGTAGAAGAGTATCTATTTTGAATATTGAAAATGCAATCCTAATTTTTAACTTGAATTTGGGGAAAGTTTGTTTGATATCATGTTTATATGCTTCTTTGTTGAGAAAATCAAGCATGAAAATTTTTTAGTCCTTCCAATTGATGCATTGAAATTGATTGACTTGGAAAAATGGCATGAATTCTTGAAATAATCTGAATTTAATGGAATATATATATCTTTGAAATTGCTCGTGGAGACCTTAGACTAGAATTGATTCTTTAGATGATTCACAATGCACTTAAATCGAAGGTAGAGGAGTTGAGAGGATAACCATCTTGAGACACTTAAGGAATTATTCCCAGAAATATTAACTTAGATTTCTCATAAGGTTATAAGTTGAGTAGTAATTTTATATGCTAACAATGAATTGAAAAGGTTGAATTTTGGTATGACCAAAAGTGGTCAGGCTAATACGTACCGGAGGTGAAAAGTTTCATGCCTATATACTGTACTATTATGCTAATTTGAGCTATGCTCAAGCCAAAAGAAGTGAATTGTTTAAAAGATCTAGTTTTATTTCGTGGCCTTTGATACTCAAGTGATTAAATCCTTAGGAGTGTCTCTACACTTAATGCCCTAAAACTATCTAGTTTGGGAGTCATTGGTCTAAAACTTGTTACATGGGTGTCATAGAAAGCCTAATGGAATAAAACATTGCACATGATCTAGCCTTAATGAAGTTTAATGGAAATTCCATATGAATTGAATGTTGAATATTTGAGATAATGAAATTTAAATGGCTATGAGATTTTCTATAATTCTTGTGCCTTGTGTTTGATCAAAAGTTGATAGATATGGGATTAATGTCCAAAATTTGGTAAGGATGCCTCTCGACTATAATACCCTAGATTTATTTTTCACTATACCCTAGGGAGTCGTTTCAAGTATTGGTGTCACATGAGCAAAAGTAGTTGATATGTATATATATATTTGTGAACTTTAAAAGGTTGATTTTATGCCATTCATTCTTGTTGATCATATTGAGATGTGTTGATTCGGTTGGGATTGAAAATTTGCTAGATTTTGTGGGTATATTTTATGCAAACCCTCACGAGACTATAACTCGTCCTTTGAGGTAACTCAAAGGTTTAAAGGCTTGTTGCACCCGCTAAGTGCAATCGTTTACTCCACGAAAGTGAGTTAGTTAGTTGTTTTCTTTTCTCCCATTGAATGATGTTGGTCTTGCCTTATAGCTCTTATTGCTCGAGGTCGAGCAATTGATAAGTTTGGGGGTGTTGATAAGAGGTGTTTTTACGTGTTTTTAAGACCGTAATTCTTATGATTTGGATTCACTTATTGCTTAAATCATGTCACATTTGCATTTAATAGGTGTGTTAAGTGAATACAGGTAATAAATGAGAATACATGAAGAAAAGGGAAGAAAAACGATGTACAAAACAAGTTCAAGCATGTTTTTCAACACCTAGGCGGTTTATGCATCTCCTACCACATTCGAGCGATAATTCCGTACATTTGAGACCGACTTAGACAAAGTTTCCTTCTACAAAGTTTTAGATGTATGTCTTAGCTTCAAATGGGAACTTGAAACATCCAAATCGGAGGTCTATAGAGATAATTGTGAAGGAAATACGATTGCTGCGCCGAACAGAGAAGTACATGTGCGAAGATACGCCCCAACGCCCTCCTAGTCATGCCTAGGCATGGATAGTCCGAATGTTACTCCTTTTTCAGCCTAAATTCCAGCCTTATATGATGGGTAAGAATCACTTTTGGCCATAATTCAGCACATGTGTTGAGGGGTTGTCATAAGTGTGTTTCTTGGTAGATTTACTTTATGGGCGCCAAATCAGAAACAACCTCCATGTTGAAACGTAATTTAGGTATACTTAGAGACCGAATTGGACAAAATGTCCTTCTGCAAAGTTGTAGATCTATGTGTTAGCTTCACATGGGGACTTGAATCATCCAATTTGGAGATCTGTGGAGAAGTTTATGAGGAAAATACTAAGACTGCGCTGGAAAGCAAGAAAATGGCAGCATGCATGTGTTTTGTTGAAGTTTTCACATGGTTATGCTTGGTGGAATTCTTAATGGCCGAAATTTCAGCATTTTTTAGCTGGTTGGAATCTTAAAAGCCAAACTTTAAGCATCACCTTAGGTGGAATTCTCATTGGGGAACTTTAATGGGAATTTTAATGCATACTTTAGTGGAATTTTGGCTATAAAAGGAGGGGGAACCCATACTCTTCATCATTCACTATCAATTTCAGATTCTTAGAGGAGAGGAGGAGGAGGAATCAGTCCTCAAGCTTCATTCATCACCATTCTTCATCATTCTAAGAGGAGAAAGCTAGGAATTGAAGGCTCAACTTCAAGATCCATCATCATTCAATTAGAGGGAGTTTTTATAGCCTTTTCATTTCATTCATGTCTATGAATATGTGTATTTACTCATTATTGTTTTTCATACTTTCTATTATGAACTAATTTCATAAGACTAAGGCCATGTAAGGTCAAATTGTGATATATGCTTATAATAGATGATTGTTGAGGTTATTCTATATTGTTATGTGATGTGAATTTGTGTTTTTACTATCTTGCATATACTTGATCACTATATGTTAGAATCTTATGCCTAGGTTGATATTTCGGGAGAAAATTAACTTAGGGTGCAAGAAATTCACATCATGACCCGCAACTAATGAGGAATTGCCCTAGACATAGGTAAAGATTCCCGGGTGAAGTTGTTCGATTCAAATCGAGTGAACTCTAGTACGTTAATGCATGTTTAGTGGTTAGATTTCCGGATAGGAATATTTGGGAAATCACGATCTAAGCATAGGAGTTTATACGCGAGACATCGGTTATTCTCTACCCTCGGAGCTCTCACCATAACAATATAAGCGTAATCTTCAACGAGAATCTTTATAAGTATAATTGATCAATTTGAACCTAGCATGTGCCTTAGTCTCCCTTTCTATTTTGTTTTAAATCATTTGTTCAACCTTGTTCTTATCTTACGCATTTCACACTCATTTTACCTTTATTGTTTTGATCTTTGTTGTTATAAAATCTTAAACTAGAATTCAAGTCCTTGTGGTTCGACAATCCGGACTTCTCGTCCACTTTTATTACTACACACGACTAGTGCACTTGCTATTATAGCACGTTAGCTTTTAGCGTGTCAAGTTTTTGGCGCCGTTGCCGGGGACTTGTTCATTTTAGTTTTTGATTTTTCGTTTAAATTTTCATAATTTTTAGTTCTTCGTTTATTTCTAACCTTTCTTTTATTTTATTATTCTAATTTTGTTTTTTGTGTTTAATTGTTAGGTGTAATTTGTGGTGCATGACCCGCTCTTCTAACGAGCCTCTATACAATTTTGAGCCGGAGATAGAGCGTGTTCTTCGATCTAGTAGACGCGCTCGAGAAATGGCCGACAATCTAAATCCAAATGGGAATTTTCCCGACATAAATCTCCCGAAAAACAGGGAATGGTTGCAAAATCTATTCCAAGCTATGCAATCGGCACCTCCTCAAAGACTTCCATCGGTCCGGGAAAGTCTACCTCCAAGGGTCCACACCATACCGGGGCCCGTAGTCTTTCCAAATTTCTATGCACCAAATTATCACATTCCGTCACACATCTTTAGCATGGTGCAAAGCGAACCCTTCTATGGAGAGACCCATGAATCACCTCATGAGCATTTGGAGACTTTAGACGACACTCTCATGACTACTCAATTTCATCCACGGGATCTTGATGCAATTCGTCTAAGAGTCTTCCACTTCTCATTAAAGGAAAGGGCGACCATGTGGTACAAGTCTCTACCACCCCAATCCATCACAACATGGGGACAATTGGTTGATGCCTTTTTGAGCAAATTCTTTCCACCCTCCAAAATCAACGAGCTAAGGAGCAATATTAAAGAGTTTAAGCAAGGGAATCATGAGTCCTTGGCCGAGGCATGGGCTAGATATAAAAACATGCTCCGAAAATGCCCGGATCACAACCTAAAGTTGAGCGAGCAAGTACTACGATTCCATGATGGAGTCCGATCGCGCATCCGAAATAGGCTCAATGCCGGCGCCGGTGGTGATCTCCTTGGGCTCGATTGCCAAAGTGTGTGGGACAAGATTGAGCAATTAGCCCGGGAAGATGAGCTCTATCCCGATGATGAAGAGATCACACCCACTAAAAAAATTGCTCGTGTTCAAGAGTTGGAAAAAGAAGTCGTTTTGGAAACAATGGTTGGCAATGTAAACTATGTTGGAAATGCCAATCAACCTCAATTGAACTTCCATGTGCCCGAAAATTTTCCAAGGAGGCCCAATCCGGCACAAAACGCCCATATCAATATCTATCAAGCACCAAGGCCTCCATTCATCAACAATCAAGCTCAAAGGCAAGGTAATCCTCATGTACAAAAGCAAGTTAGGCCTCCTACAACCGATGAACGTCTTGATGAGGAAATAAAGAAATCGGATTCAGCAATCAACGAACTCCGTACTATGATGAAGGATTTAATGATGGATATGAAGGATTTGAAGACACAAATGGGTCAAATGACAAAGACATCAGCGAGAGAGCCCCGGGAACTTTACCAAGTGACACGGAAAAGAACCCGAAAGAGCAATGCTATGCAATTACCTTGAGAAGTGGCGAACAGGTAAAAGGTGATAATGTTCGCACTGATGCGCCCGAGTGCCCATCCATCCATGCCCAGGTGCCCTTGTCGCTGCGCCAAGGTGCCGATTGTCACGCCCAAGCGCCACATTCTGTATCCTCCATAGCTAGCCCTTCAACTCCAACGCATCATCCCATCGAGGTTCGTCTTCCATTTCCAAATGCACAAAAAATGAAAAAGAAGGATATGGATCCGATTTTCCGTAGGATTGTGGCGACTCTTTGTGAGGACCCGGGGAGGCTCACCATTCCGTGCACCATTGGCCTTCTTACTTTTGAAAAGGTTATTTGCGATACGGGAGCAAGTATCAATCTCCTCCCATATTCTCTCTTCAAGAAGTTGGGCCTTGGAAATCCCAAACCGACATCAATGAGCCTCCAACTCGCCGATGGATCAATTAAGAGACCAAAGGGGATAATAGAAGATGTTATTGTACAAGTTGACAAATTCTTTTTCCGGGTTGACTTTGTGGTCCTTGATATGGAGGAAGATGTTGAGATGCCCTTGATTCTAGGAAGACCTTTCCTAGTCACTAGCAATGCCACGATCGACATGGGAAAAGGTAAGTTATCATTGAGGGTAGGAGATGTAAAAGTGATCTTTGATGCTTCAAATAACAGGAAACCATCTATGGATGATCTTACTTGTTCCAATATCGATGTTATTAACCCTTCTCTTGATGAGAAATGTGCAAATGGCAAGGCTAAGGGCACACTCGAGTTGGAGGATGAGATTCCCTATGATAAACACAACAAAGAGGGAAAAGAAGATTTATGCATGAAATACATTCCACCCCATCGCCGTGCTCGTAAGATTGAAAAGACTCATCCAATACAAAGGGCTTATTGCAAAATCCCGCAATATGAGTGGAAGCAAGTAGAACATGGAGCTAAAAGGAGGCATGACAAGGATTTGGTCGTGTTAAATGGACCACCTATTTGAACCTCAAAGAGCACAAAGTCGAGCTACCGACTCTAAACTAGCGCTTCTTGGGAGGCAACCCAAGTTTGTAAGTTTGTTTTTCTTTTTGATTTTGTTTTTGTTTTGTTTAGTTTGTTTCTTTATGTTGTGTTCAAACATGCACTTTTGGCATGTATGTTTTCTTATGCTTGATGGTTTGAAAAGTTGAAGTGTTAGATATGATGCAAATTTGGACCATGCTCATTTTACTCGAGAGGAGGAGAAGCTATAGGATTATGTATTGGAAGTTTAAGGATGTTTTTCAACATCCTTGGTTGTAAGTGTTCTTTTACCTTTGTGTATGCATGTTGTAACAACATTGGGGACAATGTTGGATTTAAGTTTGGGGGTAGAAGAGTATCTATTTTGAATATTGAAAATGCAATCCTAATTTTTAACTTGAATTTGGGGAAAGTTTGTTTGATATCATGTTTATATGCTTCTTTGTTGAGAAAATCAAGCATGAAAATTTTTAGTCCTTCCAATTGATGCATTGAAATTGATTGACTTGGAAAAATGGCATGAATTCTTGAAATAATCTGAATTTAATGGAATATATATATCTTTGAAATTGCTCGTGGAGACCTTAGACTAGAATTGATTCTTTAGATGATTCACAATGCACTTAAATCAAAGGTAGAGGAGTTGAGAGGATAACCATCTTGAGACACTTAAGAAATTATTCCCAGAAATATTAACTTAGATTTCTCATAAGGTTATAAGTTGAGTAGTAATTTTATATGCTAACAATGAATTGAAAAGGTTGAATTTTGGTATGACCAAAAGTGGTCAGGCTAATACGTACCGGAGGTGAAAAGTTTCATGCCTATATACTGTACTATTATGCTAATTTGAGCTATGCTCAAGCCAAAAGAAGTGAATTGTTTAAAAGATCTAGTTTTATTTCGTGGCCTTTGATACTCAAGTGATTAAATCCTTCGGAGTGTCTCTACACTTAATGCCCTAAAACTATCTAGTTTGGGAGTCATTGGTCTAAAACTTGTTACATGGGTGTCATAGAAAGCCTAATGGAATAAAACATTGCACATGATCTCGCCTTAATGAAGTTTAATGGAAATTTCATATGAATTGAATGTTGAATATTTGAGATAATGAAATTTAAATGGCTATGAGATTTTCTATAATTCTTGTGCCTTGTGTTTGATCAAAAGTTGATAGATATGGGATTAATGTCCAAAATTTGGTAAGGATGCCTCTCGACTATAATACCCTAGATTTATTTTTCACTATACCCTAGGGAGTCGTTTCAAGTATTGGTGTCACATGAGCAAAAGTAGTTGATATGTATATATATATTTGTGAACTTTAAAAGGTTGATTTTATGCCATTCATTCTTGTTGATCATATTGAGATGTGTTGATTCGGTTGGGATTGAAAATTTGCTAGATTTTGTGGGTATATTTTATGCAAACCTTCACGAGACTATAACTCGTCCTTTGAGGTAACTCAAAGGTTTAAAGGCTTGTTGCACCCGCTAAGTGCAATCGTTTACTCCACGAAAGTGAGTTAGTTAGTTGTTTTCTTTTCTCCCATTGAATGATGTTGGTCTTGCATTATAGCTCTTATTGCTCGAGGTCGAGCAATTGATAAGTTTGGGGGTGTTGATAAGAGGTGTTTTTACGTGTTTTTAAGACCGTAATTCTTATGATTTGGATTCACTTATTGCTTAAATCATGTCACATTTGCATTTAATAGGTGTGTTAAGTGAATACAGGTAATAAATGAGAATACATGAAGAAAAGGGAAGAAAAACGATGTACAAAACAAGTTCAAGCATGTTTTTCAACACCTAGGCGGTTTATGCATCTCCTACCACATTCGAGCGATAATTCCGTACATTTTGAGACCGACTTAGACAAAGTTTCCTTCTACAAAGTTTTAGATGTATGTCTTAGCTTCAAATGGGAACTTGAAACATCCAAATCGGAGGTCTATAGAGATAATTGTGAAGGAAATACGATTGCTGCGCCGAACAGAGAAGTACATGTGCGAAGATACGCCCCAACGCCCTCCTAGTCATGCCTAGGCATGGATAGTCCGAATGTTACTCCTTTTTCAGCCTAAATTCCAGCCTTATATGATGGGTAAGAATCACTTTTGGCCATAATTCAGCACATGTGTTGAGGGGTTGTCATAAGTGTGTTTCTTGGTAGATTTACTTTATGGGCGCCAAATCAGAAACAACCTCCATGTTGAAACGTAATTTAGGTATACGTAGAGACCGAATTGGACAAAATGTCCTTGTGCAAAGTTGTCGATCTATGTGTTAGCTTCACTTGGGGACTTGAATCATCCAATTTGGAGATCTGTGGAGAATTTTATGAGGAAAATACTAAGACTGCGCTGGAAAGCAAGAAAATGGCAGCATGCATGTGTTTTGTTGAAGTTTTCACATGGTTATGCTTGGTGGAATTCTTAATGGCCGAAATTTCAGCATTTTTTAGCTGGTTGGAATCTTAAAAGCCAAACTTTAAGCATCACCTTAGGTGGAATTCTCATTGGGGAACTTTAATGGGAATTTTTAATGCATACTTTAGTGGAATTTTGGCTATAAAAGGAGGGGGAACCCATACTCTTCATCATTCACTATCAATTTCAGATTCTTAGAGGAGAGGAGGAGGAGGAATCAGTCCTCAAGCTTCATTCATCACCATTCTTCATCATTCTAAGAGGAGAAAGCTAGGAATTGAAGGCTCAACTTCAAGATCCATCATCATTCAATTAGAGGGAGTTTTTATAGCCTTTTCATTTCATTCATGTCTATGAATATGTGTATTTACTCATTATTGTTTTTCATACTTTCTATTATGAACTAATTTCATAAGACTAAGGCCATGTAAGGTCAAATTGTGATATATACTTATAATAGATGATTGTTGAGGTTATTCTTATATTGTTATGTGATGTGAATTTGTGTTTTTACTTATCTTGCATATACTTGATCACTATATATTAGAATCTTATGCCTAGGTTGATATTTCGGGAGAAAATTAACTTAGGGTGCAAGAAATTCACATCATGACCCGCAACTAATGAGGAATTGCCCTAGACATAGGTAAAGATTCCCGGGTGAAGTTGTTCGATTCAAATCGAGTGAACTCTAGTACGTTAATGCATGTTTAGTGGTTAGATTTCCGGATAGGAATATTTGGGAAATCACGATCTAAGCATAGGAGTTTATACGCGAGACATCGGTTATTCTCTACCCTCGGAGCTCTCACCATAACAATATAAGCGTAATCTTTCAACGAGAATCTTTATAAGTATAATTGATCAATTTGAACCTAGCATGTGCCTTAGTCTCCCTTTCTATTTTGTTTTAAATCATTTGTTCAACCTTGTTCTTATCTTACGCATTTCACACTCATTTTACCTTTATTGTTTTGATCTTTGTTGTTATAAAATCTTAAACTAGAATTCAAGTCCTTGTGGTTCGACAATCCGGACTTCTCGTCCACTTTTATTACTACACACGACTAGTGCACTTGCTATTATAGCACGTTAGCTTTTAGCGTGTCAGTATTTCAATATTGGCTTTATGTGATCTAGTATCTTATTTATTAAATGGTAACTAATATATATTTCGCAAATTGTAATCCCTTTATTAATTCTTTGTAAGTATACTGACTTCATTATGATGGATGAATTTAGGTAATTTTAGAAGAAGCTATTTTTGGAACGTTACAATACATTAAAGTACGAGGACAAGTTCAACAGTTTTGAATAACATTGTATTATTTTTGTTTCAGGTCCCTACTTTTTGTTTGCCTCTTGGAAATTGTAATTTCAAGGGTAAAATTTCTATGTACTGCAAAATGGCAGAAGAATTCGAATTTATTGGGAATTGTTTGAGTGACCATCCGAATGGGATGGCTTGGTTGAGGGATTCTTAGTTTGGGCCTTTTTTCGACGCAGCTCCTAACATGGAGATGATTTTAACTCCTTTGTGGATGCTGCTAAGCCGCAAAGTGAAGTCTGAAAACAAATCCGAGTTTTGGTTTGTGTTGAATGCCATCCCTAGTAGATACTCAATAATGGAGCATGCCCTTTTGACTGGCTTGAACTGTGATGAGTATCATGAAGCAACCATCCATTTACCAGCTCATGATTTTTGTACAAGACACGAAAAGAAAATCACAGTTGGAGATATCAAGAAAGCACTTGCCCCGTTTACGAACCCTCCCCTTGAAGAAAGTTTGCCTCCCAGTGATAGTGATAGTAGCAGTCTAATGAGTGTTAGGCATGGAGTCCGAAGGAACATTGAAGATGACAAGTTGAAGCTTGCTTTGTTGTACTTGCTGTGCTTGGTATTTTTTTTTTGGTAAAGATAATGCAAAGATAGATTCCAAACTGATTCATATATTTGAGGATCTAGATTTGGCGAGAACCTATCCCTGAGGTCGGCTGTCTTATTCTTTTTTGATTGAATCCATGACAAGTTTGGACATGCAACATAAAAGGCTAGCTCAAAGCCCACAGTGGAAATGTTATAGATTCATTATTCCTCTGATGGTAATGAAATACTTTTCTGTAATGCTGCGTTTCTTTCTTGTAAATGGTATTTTTTATATTTGGAAATATATAATTTGATGATTGATTTTGTTCATTTTGTTAGCTTCTTCCTTTTGAGTGCATCCCTGCACTCTCTCCTAATATTGTTCATTTGATGGAGAATGTGAATTCCACTTTGCCTAGAATTTGCAAGTGGTCTACCAAACTGAAACACAAGAAACGATATCCTAGTTTTGAGGAGGTGTTGAAATTGGTCGTAGACACAAAGGTTGGTGTTTAACTGTTTTGCAATGTGAACCCTGTGAAATGAGTTTTATTTTTTGAAAAAATCATTTATCTGTTATAAATATTGTATTTCACTGATGTTTATCATTGAATACTGGCTTTTGTATTACAGTATTAGTGGATAAAATTTATGAAAGTTGTCTTTTTTGTTGTCCAATACGTCCTTGTAGAATACTTATAAAAAAATCCTTAATGTAGAAGGAATTCTCCATCATTTAAAAATGCACGCAGTTTCGTATTACACTGATTTGTAAAATACTTGGATACTGGCTTCAGTATGTATTCCAGTAAGGAGCAAACTGGTAATATGCATATATATATATATGTCTTCTTCCTCTAATTTAGTATATATTATTTTCTTTTTAGGTTATTGTAAGCATAATGCAACCGAATGTGGAGGAAATGTCTTCAATACACATGTTCAAATTTGCTGCTTATAATGCCCCCAACTCCTCCGTGAAGGATCCGACCACCGAATATTGGACTGCAATACTTGAGACGGGAGGTCGTATTATATTTGATGATTTGTACCTAGAAGATGTGGATGGTAAACGTTCTTTCCTTGGATATGGAATAGGAGACATTAGTGTTCCTCCTCCGCAAATTGAACCATGCGTCTCATCAGCCATTCCGCCTGAGAGCATTCCTGCTTTTTCATCCATCCCACAAAAGGGCAGTGGCCCCAGTAATTCATCAGAACCTAACAATGAGGTTCTTAGAGTGCTCGGTGAAATACTGGAAAAAATCTCTGCAATTGAAAAGGCTTGTCATTTGATGGATTCAAATGTAAGTGCAAGGTTATCCTGCATAGAAAACAGGTTAGAAAAATTGGAGAGATGTAACAGGGATGATTTTGACGCTGATTTACAACCATTTCATGCTTCACTGGACAGTGAACCAGTTAGGGATCATGATGATGTTGGTGTGCATAAAGGTAAGGCCAATGTTGCGGATGGCAATGTTGTGGATGGCGATGTTGCGGCAGCTCTTATGGAGTTGAAAAAGGACGAGGACATGGTAGAGGTGCCTGTCGATGTTGACAATCAGAATCCAAAGACGAACGTTAAGGAGTATCCAAGGAGGGAGCAGAAAAGATCCCATAATTTGTAGTCCCTATACACTGAATTTTATGCAACTAAGAGGAAAGTAAGACACTGAATTTGTATGTTATGAATTGTTACTTTTTTGTTGATATATTTATGTTTGCTTTAGATGCATATTATTTTATTACTTCAGGCAATGAAGACAGTTATAGACCCTCTCGAAAGCCAATAGATAAATGATGAATTTTTGAACGAAGATGGGCAGGGGAAATTGGACAATGATTTGGAGAGTAATGAAGTTGAAAGCATCACCTTTTCTGATGAGAAAGTTATGTTTAAAGAAGTGAAGATCGAAAAGGAAGATGATGTCGATAATAAAAGGAATGTGCCTGATGAAAAGACTGAGGAAATTGTGCCGAAGAAAGTGAAGGTGGAGAAGGATGATGATGATTCCAATTATTATTTTGTGCCTCTCACCCAAGCTGAGAAGCAACTGATTTCTGAACACTTGTTCCATTCTCTCAACAAATCCAAAGCAGAAAAACCCCTGGTAAAGCATCACTCATCTGGTCTTAGTATTTCTGCTGGAGAATTTTAATGTTTGAAGCCTACTGGATGGCTTAATGATGCAATAATTAATGTTTACCTGGTGTTAATGAGAGAGAGAGAGATGAGAGAGCCAACAAAATATCTGAAATGCCATTATTTTAGTTGTTTCTTTTACTCTATATTGAGAGTTAGTGGTTTTAAGTCGGTGAGAAAATGGACTAATTCTTGAAATTGTCGACTTGATTATTCTCTGCTTGAGTCTGATAAAATCTTTTTCCTTATCCACAATGCGGACCATTGGACTTTAGCTATCATCAACCGAATGACAAAAAAATGGAGTATGTGAATCCCTTGGTTGTAGCTTTGATGGGGTTCAGGTTCAAGTTTTTGGTGTACTGGATGAGTACCTTAGTGAGTACGCTAAAACCTTTTTTGAGAAAGATATTGATTTGTCTGATTGGATGCACGAACTCGTTAGTGGCAATCCAAAGCAGGAAAATACTCATGACTGCGGTGCGTTCATGCTTAAATCCATCGACTTTTATTGTATCAGAGAACATGTTAGACGTGTAAAAGATTTTAAACAGGACAAAATGACATACTTTAGGCAGAAGATGGCCTGAGAAATTTTGAATTTGCATGTTGTATGATTGTTGGTAGAGAAAAGGCTGAATCTGCTCGTAGTATTGATAATATTTTTGAGAAAATTTAAAATGTTAGCGATATGTAATATGTAATGTAATTGATTGCCAATTCTTACCACTTGTATTTTCACCCATTTTGTATTTTTCTAACCACTTATATTTTCATAATTTTAGAGTAAATTGAGTAACAATTATTAATGCAAGACAAACCTTTACCTCTTTACCTTAAAAAAACCACAATTCCATTTTGTAAACCTAAAACAAATTGAAAGTGTAGCGTGAATACTGGAAAAATGAGAAAATTCTATTTCGTAAACCAAATTTTTTTAAAAAAAAAATTGCGTAAACAATACTCGGATACAGGATTCCAGTATCCTGTTTCATTTATAATTCTAGGTTACCGGATCCACCAGTACCCTGTTCCGTGTGAAGGTTTCAAAAGTTATATAATATTCGGATACAGGATTCCACAGTATCCGGTTTCGTATGAGGGTTATACCTCTCTTCCCAATTTATGTAAATACATGGACACAAGGTCACCCCCGTATCCTGTTGCCAATTCAATTTCGTAAAACTAAAAACAAAAACAAATTGGAAATGTAGCGTGAATACATTGATGTGGCGAAATGATAAAATTCTATTTCGTAAACCTATAACAAACAAAACAAAAAATTGCAGTGTTAATACTTGAGTACAAGATCCACCAGTATCCTATTTTGTATGAGGGTTATACATTTCTTCCCAATTTATGCAAATACATAGACATAGGGTCACCCCCGTATCCGGATTTTATTCGAGGGTTAGAATAAAATACTGGCAGTCCGTCCTGGCATACCGTCTATTCCCATGTCCAGTATTGTATCTAATTATTGAATACTGGTATTGTTTTAAAAAAAAGGATAATTGCATAAGACCCTCCTGTGATATGCGAAACCTGCGCCAAACTCCCCTGTGTTAATTTTTTTGCGAATCACCCCCTTGTGTTATTTTTTATTCTGCATATTCCCTCTTTTTTTATTTTTTTTGGTGTGTTTTTCCATCATAAATGTTCTAGATCTAATCCAAATTAAATTATTTAACTATAATAAACATGTTTGGGGCAAAAATGCATTTGGATTGACATTTATGATGGAAAAAAATACCAAAAAAAATCAAAAAATGGGGGATATGCAAAATAAAAAATAACACAAGAGGGTGATTCACAAAAAAATTAACACAAGGGAGTTTGGCGTAGGTTTCGCATATCATAGGGGGGTCTTATGCAATTTTCCCTAAAAAAAAACATCCATCCTCATCAACACATCATCAGAAAACTTAAAATTCTCCAGTCCCAACATCCGCATGCTCCTCCGTCCATGTCTTTGCAATCCGTATGTACCTGTCGTGATCTTCCATGTACACTTTCAGCACTTTAGTTGATTCTGGATGTGGAGCATCCACATTTGGTTCTGCCATCAACTGGCGGATTCTTTAAAGCACCTAAAAAATATATATACATTATTTGTTGAATGGATACACTAGATTTTATAGATACATGTATATAATATGTAATATTGGTAGCAACAATACCTGTGGGATTGTAAGAGCTGGGTGCCATCGTTCTCGAAGAGTATCAAGTTCGATGCCACCTACGATGGAGATGCTCGGATGATAAATCTTTGTCCGGAAATTGACCTTGGAAGAAAAACAAAAACAAAAACAAAAGATCCATTAGCATATCATGATCATACAAGTCTTATAATATTGCATTTATTTAAAGAAAACTTGTTCAAGGAATAAGCCTACAATCGGTGGAGTCAACAGGTAGTTAGGCCCAAAACGAATCAACAACTTATGTCTGGGCCTCCCACTTGTGGTCATCGTACACCAGCCTTGTCGGAAAATACAACACAAACAATTTAATTGAACAAGGATGAAGTCATGAAACCGAGGAACAACAGATGACCATGAACTGAATATGAAACTTACCAGCAGTAAACAAAAACTTATTATCAATTGTGCATTTCTCCTTTTGACTCCTCCTCCTAAGAGCATGCATTTCCATACTCGGGTTTGTATCGGTGAAGAGAATAAAAAATTAAAGTATGTGTTTGTTGGGTTAGGGAGTGAATATCGAAGAGTTGGGTTGGGGAGGGTGTATAGTGATGTTCTTATATAGTGATGGATACGGACTGTTGTGTCTGTTGGAATTCTTCTAAAGTGGCTGAATGATGGAATGTTATAAAATCAAAAGGGAATGTGTCTGTTCTAATTCTTATACTATTCGAATGTGTCAGTTGAATGTTGCAAGTTCTATTGAAGGACACCTGTACAAGGATAAAAATTTGTTGGACACGTGTCATTCTATAAATACAGAGTTAAAATGGCTGATGGGAATAAAAAAATGTATATTCATTATAAAAACAAGTCAATTTTTTATTTTATTTTTTGGGGCATGCAAATAGGTCCCACACCGGGTGTATGCAAGAATTTTCCGACAGATGAAATGTTTAAAATCAAAAGGAATATGTCTGTGTCAGTTGAATGTTGCAATTTCTATTGAAGGACACCTGTACAAGGATAAAAGTTTGTTGGACACGTGTCATTCTATAAATACAGAGTTAAAACATGTGGGGGGTCACCAAAATATATATATATATATATATATATATATATATTCAAATTATGTTTTAACACTATGTGTGGTGTATATTGTCTTGGAGTTGGACTCCCGGAACCGCCAAGTTTCACCCCTCCCGAGCCACTTACACTCTATTATTATTGAATGTGAATGTTTGATGATGTGTATTAATGGTGGTAGGTGAATATTTGGTTTAATTTCAGTTGTGATCCAACAGTAATTTCCTAGTATACCAATATCTCTGCATCCAGCATCCAGTTATGAAAGCTCGATATTTGTGCCAACTAATGCATGTGTGATGATGATGTGTGTCGTGTCTATTAATTTTCCAAGCACCCAACTGTAGTGTTATTATTGCAAAATATTAATATAATTTTAGTTCACAATAAACAGTAATTTCCCAATATCCCAGTATACCCGTATCTCTGCATCCAGTATCCAGTTATTAATACTTGGGTTTTGTGCCTACTTATGCGTGTTTTGATGATGCGTCGTGTCTATTAATTAAATTTTCAACTACCCCTGAAACGTTATTATTTAAATATCACAACGCACACTCAATGTTAGATTTCCCAGTATCCCTATATCTCTGCATCCAGTATCCAGTTATTAATACTCAGGTTTTGTGCCTACTAATGCATGCTTTGATAATGCGTTATGTCTATTAATTAAATTTCCAACTACCTTTGAAACATTATTATTGAAATATCATAACGCACACGCAGTGTTAGATTTCCTAGTATCCCTTTATCTCTGCATCCAATATCCAGTTATTAATACTCGATTTTTGTGCCTACGAATGCGTGTTTTGATGATACGTCGTGTCTATTAATTAAATTTCCAACTACCCCTGAAACGTTACTATTGAAATATCACAACGCACACGAAATGTTCGATTTTCCAGTATCCCTTTATCTCTGCATCCAGTATCCAGTTATTAATACTTGGGTTTTGTGCCTACTAATGCGTGTTTTGATGATGCGCCGTGTCTATTAATATTCCAACTACCCATATTCATTCATGAACCAACTACACTTACCGTATATTATAATTAAATATGCAGTCGTTCATTTGTTTTTTTTAAAAAAAAGCAAGGTGGTTGTGAGACGAGAGTAAAAAAAGATTTCTTCCATTATTTTTTGTGTAGAAAGAAAAAATCTCAGGTCTTCGGAGTCAGAAATCAGAAGATAACTTGGACTTCTTAGTCAAAATCATAGGAAGGGAGCATACTGCTAAATTGAAGCTAAAGACACGTCAATTGGGACAGTGTCTATGGATGAGAACACATAATGGAGTCACTAATGACTTCATTTAGTCACAATTCTGCACAAGTATGCCAATAATTCCCTGACTGCCTCTTAATCAGGTCATGTCCTTTGAGATATCTTACGTGGCACGAAAAAGATATCTCAAAGGACATGACCCTGTTAAGAAGTAGTCAAGGAATTATTGGCCTACTCATGCAGAATTCTGAGTAAATGAAGTCCAAATTAGTGACACAATATTATTTGTTTTCTTTTAATAGACAGCGTTTCCATTGACGATGTCTTTAGCTTTGATTTAGCAGTATGTTGGGATCGTGTGGTTTTGTCTCAGAAGTCCCAAGTTGTCTTCGGATTTTGAAATAATAGTAACTTGGTATGTTAATATTTGACGTGTATTTTAGTAAGTATCTCTGCATCCTGTATCCTAGTATCTAGCATCCAGTATTCATTTTCTTACTTGGCCTTCGATTCAAGTTTCTGATCATGTTTTTCATCATGTAAACATGCAGGACGGTGTAAAAAGAAAAAAGCACAGGACTTCCGAGTCAAAATTAGAAGATAACTTGGACTTCTGAGTCACCATAGGAAGGGATCATACTGTTAAGCTAAATTAAAGTCAAAGATAGCGTTAATGGGGACAGTGTCTAATGGATGAGAATAAATAATTGAGTCACTAATGACATCATTTAGTCACAATTCTACACAAGTATGCCAATAAGTCCCTGAGTGCCTCTTAACCGGGCCACGTGCTTAGAGAAATCTTACGTGGCAAATAATCATGGTAAAAGCCATTAGCTAACACTACTTATACCACTACTATCTAATCCAAAAATTGTTGATAGTAATATTATAACTATTGTTAGCCAATGGATTTTACCGTGATAATTTGCCATGTAAGATTTCTCCAAGCACATGGCCCTGTTAAGAGGCATTTAGGGATTTATTGGCTTACTCATGCAGAATTCTGAGTAAATAAAGTCCAAATTAGTGACACCATATTATTTGTTTTCTTCCATTAGACAGGGTTCCCATTGATGATTTCTTTGGCTTTAATTTACCGTAACATTATGATCCCTTCCTGTGGTTTTGACTCAGAAGTCTAACGTCTCTTCGGATTTTGTAAGAACATTAATTGATGTGTATTTTAGTATTTGTGCATCCAGTATCCCAGTATTTGATGTGTACTGTTATTGAAAAATATTAATTTTATTTTAGTATCACAGTATTTTAGTATCCCTGGATCCAGTATATCTGATCTTGTTTTGCATCTTCTAACATGTAGGGACGATGTATAAATGGAAGAGAATAAATCCGACTAAATGAAGACAGAATCAGTGACCCCATAATTTGTTCCCTTACATTAGACTCGGTTTCCAATTTCTA
Source organism: Buddleja alternifolia (assembly GCA_019426215.1). Lineage (NCBI taxonomy): Eukaryota > Viridiplantae > Streptophyta > Magnoliopsida > Lamiales > Scrophulariaceae > Buddleja > Buddleja alternifolia. The sequence continues at coordinate 25,418,090 of CM033399.1, read as the reverse complement.
TTCACCGTGGCTTTGAATTTCGACTCAGCAGTCCAAGATGTGTTGTGATTTTGTAAGAATTGTAGTATAGCAAACTTTGTAAGGATTGTAGAGGAAGACTGTTATCCTGTATTTTGTGTAATCAATCATCTATTTATTTGGCATAGAGAACATTAGTATATCTTTCTTTGTTTTCATAATTTGTATTTTGAACCTTTTAATTTTGTCCAAAATCGATTAGCCCACTAGGAATAAGAAAAATAATATAACAAGCCAAGACGCAGGACTGATATGTTAAGATAACAGAAACATAAAATAAACAATTCCAACTATCATATTGTTAAAAAATATTACAAACAATTAATTAATTAAATGCGTCCACATTCCACACCAATGCCTCATCCTCGCTTGCAAAATTGCTGGAATGAATCCAGTCCTCAGAATTGTCACAATCATGTGACTTCACTTCATTATCTATTTCCTTTATGACAATATTCAATAGATGAATGTTATCGTCTTCCTCAATGACCTTTCTAATAGAGTTGGAGAGATAATGATTATTAACCACCGCCAATTTGAACTCTTTTACCTTCTCTCTGAAGGTAAAGTAGAAGCAGGAATCATTGGCTGCCTCAAGTTTCTCCTTATATGGATCTAAACTTTTTGGTGGCTTGTGAATTGTTTGGACATAAGGGCCTCTCATCAGAAGATTAGGATGAATCAAGCTGCACATTACCCTCAAATTAGTTACATAAAGGTTGGAAAAAGAATCATTAAGCACAAGATTATACAACACATACCTTTCACGAGGATGAACACGGTTCTTTTGTTGGTCATATTGTGCAACAACACAGAAGGCAATATCATATTATTTAAAAATACAATAATTTTATTTATCATAGATTGATGCTCTACAAGACTCCATCCCCGTTACTGTGAAGACGACCCCAGCTAATAGTTCGGTCACCCCAGATTCAGTTTAAACCTGTAACCACATGATTCATACTCCCCCGGTTTTTCACAAATACTGAGAGCACAACAACCAGCAACTCCACATAGATTCATCCTGATATTACAAAAGGGGTCAAATAAAAATAAATATTGTTATAATTCAAACAATTAATTACTTTTTTCAATTTTCCATCCTCTAATTGCAAAACAAATGTATTTTTTAATCTCTCAACAATAATCAACAATTATTAACGTACATGCAGCATAAAACCACACAAATGTCAATTAGAAGAGCAAATAATGTCAACCCAGACAAACCCAGTAAAAAAAAAATATTTCATCCATCGACATACGACCTTACTTTTTTTTAGAAAAATGAAAAAAAAAACTAACAACTTCAATAACTATGAATTTACCTTAAATTCTATGAAAAAACCAGTTCACCTTCTTGGAACCCTAGGATTTGGGACTCGTTTCTCTCACTTCGATTATTGCAGATTGCAAAAATGTGTTCAGTTACCATTTTTCTTCGATTCGGCGTATAAGTATTAACCAGAAAAAACGTGAGTTAAAAACCCGATTTTACCATGGTCCCTTATTACCGTTATGTCAAAGGGGGGAATATGAAAATTTGGAAAACAAATGGGAGGGAAAAAGGAAAAAAAAATACAAATTTTAAAAAAATAACCTAAAACGGGCGGGAACATTGTAAAAAACTTGAGTTAGAAACACGATTTTACCATGGACCCCCTAATACCGTTATGTCAGAGGAGGGAATATGAAAATTGGGAAAACGAACGGGCGGGAAAAAGGAAAATGCAAAATTCAAATTGTTAAACAAATACCCTAAAACGGGCGGGAACATTTTTGGGGTTTAGGGGTTACTGTTTTAGAGTGTAGGGTTTAGGGTACGTATTATAAAGGAAAAAAACTATATAACCAAAATTTGAATTGAGCAATTTGTCTAGATTAAGCTAATCAATTCATAGGCTAATATATTTGTATCATTTCCTATTTTATATCAATTATAAGTCATTTCTTTTTTGGTATATTTTTAAAATTATTTATAACTTAGTCATATTAAAAATTAAAATTATTATTATCCATCTTAATGAATGCCAGTTATTTAATAATTATAGTTCAACACAATCAGGCCATATATTTAATCAAAATATTAAAATCACTAATGTAGAAATGACATATTAAATAAGTGGTAGTATATGTAACACAAGGGCATATGATATATATAGTTTCATTGGGAACACACTATGAATATTAATTATTATTATCCATCTTAATGAACTATGTTAGATAGTTCCACATTAACCACTAATTTAATAGTTATGGCTCAACACGATCAATCCATATATTTATTTAAAATATTGAAATCACTAATGTAGAAATGCAATGATAATTATATAAGTGTGATATATATATATATAGTTTGTTGGGGGAACACAATATGTATCCAGTATATAGGTTGGGGTATCCACAAAATTTAGGGGTGGTATTGGGTTATGCGGTATCCGACCCGACCCGATCAGGTTAAAATTAGGATTTCGACTATTCAGAAATCGAATATCACTATTCGGTTCGGATTCGGGTAATTCGGATACCTGAATAAAAATATAATAGCGACCCAACTTTCCATTTTACCCTATATGTTCAACCCAAAAAATATAATATAGATGCCCAAAATTATATTTTTTTTGGTTTTTTAGGTCTCTATTTACATAGATCCAACAAAGAAACAAAAACAATCGGGCTTCCAATTTTCAAAGTATTGGCCAATCAGATACCCGAACCCGAACCAAACGGGTACCCTAACCCAATTGTACCTGAATAAGTGGGTACCCAACTAAGTCAGTTCGGATATGGAGTTTACATTTCACTAACCAAAACCATAAAATATTCTCGAAACCGAACAACCCGAAACAGAAAATCCGACCCAAACGCCCACCCGATTTTGGCCAATTTTTGAATTTTCATTTCTTTTTAAATCTCCAGTTCCTCAATCCTATGAATCCGTATGCATCTAGTATGTGTAATTCCCTTTTCAGCCACAATAAAGACATATCTTCTGCTATTATTTACAACACAATAAATAAAGACATCTTTTCGTTTGAGTATCAATTCTTTAAAAATACCTCCAACATAAGATACAATCCATATATTGAAAACATCAAAGTCACAAACAATCTCCTATTCTATCTTCTAAGTATCCCTGTGTACAATATGTGTAACTCCTATTTCAGCACAATAAAGACTCATCTTCTGCTATTATTTACAGCACAATAAATGATGAATTAAGAAATTGTCAATTAACACAAATTACAATAACACTCTTCGTAGAGAATGTCCAAACTCGTCACGGTTTCAATCGGAAAAACTTCGACCTGTCATCCTGAACAATCACTCGGGCTCTTTGCCTAACACTTGTTATACTACTATCAATCATTATACTACCGTCACTTGGGCTGGGAGGCACAATAGTAGTATTATGAGTGATAGTAGTATAATGAGTGTTAGGCAAATAGCCCGAGCAACCGTTCTTGATGACTGGCCGAAAAATATTGTTCCTGCAAAACAAAAATAATGATCAAAATAACATATGGTCCAAGCATTGAGAGATAATTAAAACATATGAGACAAACTATTGTTTATATTTTATTACCACAAATAAAACAATTGTTTAGAAGGTTGATGGATCTTTCACAAGTCTTTTGTGGCTTTTCCTTTTTTCCCCAACAAATTGATAGCGATTTTTCCGAATCGCTCCACGCTTTTCTTTGCGTATAGGAGGTTCAACAATATTTGCCTCTATTTTAGATGGAATGATCCAGTCAAAGTCACTAGGGATGGGGTAGATAGTTTGTAAATATGCCAATACCCAATTATCTTTCCAATAATATTTAGAGACTAATTCATGCAAGCTGTCATCATCCCCATTAAATGCTGCAATTGCGTGCGCGCATGAGATATGGTCAATATCAAAAACACCGCAACTACACTTTTTCGCTTGCAAGTCAATGGAGAATGTTTTATCGTCACACTCAACAATGTACTCACTTGTACACTCATTTAAGACACATGTTTTTAAATAAAATCAAATCTTTCTTCCTTACATGCATCGTTCTCTCCACTTCAGGAGTGAGTTTTTGTGACAACGACCCCTCTACAGCGTCGTTACGGTGCTTGTTGAACCACTTACTTACTAACTTCACAATCTCATCCAACAAAACAATTATCAGATATGATCTTGCATGAGTTAGGACGACATTAATGGACTCCACTCCATTCGTTGTCATAATATTGTATCGTGAACCTCTGGAGTAACAACACGCCTAATGCTCTTTCACAGCAAGAGTTTCTTTAAGATATTGATGGTACCTAAGATTTGATTCTGGCCGCCTTTGTTGGAGGTCAGTAAACAACTTTTCAAATTCAAGCACAGTATATGCTTCAACGCAAGCCACAAACTTTGGCACAATGTTCCTTTGCCTTTTTCTTTTGCTTAGCGCCCCTACCAGCAGAAACATTGTTCTTGAGATTTTGAGCTATATCATACATATAGTAGCTATGTGAAGACCTTGGGAAAACTATATGAACAACATTTTTAATAGATGCGTGTCTATTAGAAATGATCACCAAATCGTCACAATCGTGTATTAGATCCCACAATCTGTCTAAGAACTAAATCCAACTTTCATCGCATTCTTTATTAACCATAGAAAACGTAAGTGGATACTGATGTTTATTGCCGTCTTCTGCAGTACAAACAAGTAATACACCCTTATACTTGGTGTTCAAATGTGTGCCGTCAATAACAAACACTTTCCTCATGGACGCAAATCCTTCTATGCAGGCTCCCAAAGCAAAGAACAAAGACTGGGAAACATTATTCGCATCTTTACACAAATGAGTTACTGTACTCGGATTGACCTTCTCCAACATATACAAATATTTAGGAAGAATCCCATAACTAGCCTCTGGACCACCCCTGTTTCTATTTATAGCAATGTTTCTACCGCACCTAGCTTTGTAGTAAGAAACACCAATACCCCCCTTATTCATAATATCCTCTATCACCCTAGGAGGTGGTGAATCTAACTGACACACAAACATATCTTTCAAAGCTCCAGCAACCATATTTGAAGTGGACTTTTTCTCTCAATTTACCAATGTAGAGGCGCGTGTATGGGTGCTATAATGAGATTTTAACGTGAAAACTTTTGACTTTCCAGTAATTGACGCACCAATTCTCCACTGGCAATCCTGGACTTTACACTTATATGCCAAGATATCTTTACATGACTTGGATACAGTAATATCGAAACAATTCTTGCTCACAGGTTTGTAAACCAATTCTTTCAGCTCTTCCTTGCTAGCAAATTCCTGACCAAGCACAAGATCTAGACCGTCATCAAAGTTATATATTTCAGGAAGATGGAGTGGTTTCAGCAAGACTTAAGTTCACATTTTCAACAATTGGAGCAAAAAGGGGAGTGGGTTTAGAAGGAGTGGTTGCAGCAGGACTTGAGTTCACATTTTCAACAATTGGAGTACAAAGGGGAGTGGGTTTAGATGGAGTGGTTGCAGCAGGAATTGAGTTCAGATTTTCCACACGGGATTGGGTTTACAAGGAGTTGGAGCAGAGGCTTTTGACATGGGCGAGGACGTCGGCTTATTTAAAACAACACCAGACCAACCGGGAGTAGATTTATAATCATTCACTCTATCATTTTCAAAACAAATTTTCTCATCCTTCTCAACTTTCTTCAAAAAAAGCTCGAAATACAGAAGGCTTCGTTTTTTCAATAATGGACATGAGTCTAGAAAATAACACTTTACGTCATTATCAGTCAACATATATGCGGGGGTGCGAACATTATAAGAGGATGGAATATAACTCAATCCAATTTCTTATTGCTTCTATTTAAAAGGAACCGATTCAAACACGCAATGTAAAAATTCAAAATGTGTCATCGACTTTCCATCAACTCCGGGTAGTGCAAATCTCCGCATTTCATAACCATTATTTTACAACCACTCCCATTCTGGAGTTCTACGGTCTCCCTCTATTACCTTCCACTGACCATCATACATATAGTAGATCACTAATCCACACATTTTACTACAAAAATAAACAACAGAGTTAAAAAAATGGTTGTTAAACACTAGAATATAGTCATCCTAAAACAATAGAAAAGGGAGAAAAACCACAGTATGTTATTACCTCTTGTTAAAAGAAGTTAAATATAAATTTTTATAAAGTCTAATATATATAAACATCTCTATATAAACTTCAAGTGATATAAGACATAAAAAAAGAACAAAATTTATGCTTTGAAATAACAATAGGGAAACTTATGCTTTCTCTGCTTATTTTGCAATTTCTTAGCTGGTGAAAAAAGGTTGGAAGTAGATAAATTAAATTATATTCTTGAAGTTTTGCATACAATTAAATTCCAACTTAACTAAAACCAATTAAATTTAACAACCTATTTCTTGAACAAATAATTGTTCAATTTACATCCAATGAATGAATATTCATTCAGCTGAATACAAACAAAGTAAAATTACACACACACCTTAGTATTATGATCTTCAATTTCCTCGAAACAGGAACAATCAACACTACTTTCCCAAAAGACCTTAGACAACATCAAGTTCTAAACTAAATTCAAGTAAAACGAACTTTAAGCAAAACAAACTGGTGATAATTTAGGGTACACGTAACGGGCAAGATCAAAACTTGGAGCAAAATAACAGTTTTGTTCTTTAAACATTACAACAAACTTTACCTTACAATTTGTGGATCGAACGATGTAACGTGCAAGAATTGGGGAAGAACGGGATTTGGGTTCTAGGTATTGGTGGGATTTAAGGGGAAGATTAGGACAAGAAAATGTACCTTCCAATTTGCGGATCCAATGATGTAACGTGCAAGAATTGGGGAAGAACGGGGGATTTGGGTTCTATGGTTTGGTGGGGAAGAACACATTTGGGGAATGTACCTTCCAATTTGCGGATCGAATGACGTAACATGCAAGAACGGAACCCAATGTACCTTCCAATTTTCGGATCGAACGATGTAACATGCGAGAATTGGGGAAAAATGGGATTTGGGTTCTAGGGTTTCGTGGGAAAGAACAAATTTGGGGAAGAACAAAATTAGGGATTTGGGTTGGGAGATTTCCCCTTTTCCTGATTTAGTATGGGTTAGGGGTTGGTGAGTAATTGTGTTTTTCTAAAAGGTTATTTTGGGTTAATTATATGCTAAGTTTGTTTTTTCTAGGGTAAACTAGGCATTTCAAGTTTAAGTTAAATGAGAGAGGCATAGGTTTGTATAGTGTATTTGGATGGAGCATATATATCTATCCCTTTGACCTAATTTTCCCATATTTTGTCTGTGAACGATTTTGACTGAAAACTACAACCAACTTAGCAATTGAAGAATATACATCTTATTCTGAAAATGCAATTTTTAGATCTTAAGCATTTGCAGGGTATGCTTCAGTCATTTCTTGGAATTGTGATTCTAATTTACTTTTATAAAATTCACATAAATGTGGAAAGATTACTATTTGCAATACTGGGGTTTCAATTCATCTTAATTGTAGGATATTCTTCTAGCTCAAGTGTGGAATGACATTGGATTAATGAAATAATTAATACTGAGTGATGGGTAATAGAGTGTGGCTGAAACAAGTTTGTTCGACGAAGATAAATTGTTAATGGAGCAAAAGTTGAGCTAATTGATGTAGGAGAAACTATGTGAAAACAATTTATGGAAAGTATTAACTATAGAAGTAAAATAAGTATCGGATTTTCTTGAACGCCAATATTGAAGAATATAATTTAAAGTTACCAATATGGCCCACATTGCCATGTGGCCTATGCCACATAATATGACAACTAGGAGGTGAAATTTTGGTGAGACAAAAAGGGGTGGTATATAACATTGTTCTTGTATATATATGTATATGTTTTTACATTATATTACATATATATATATATATATATAATATTAATATATTTTTTTTGAATTCAAAATTAGAAAAATATAAAATATAAACATTTTATATGAACCATTGATCTTTATCATGATCTACGTTTGTTATAAATTGTCTTCAATAAAATATAAGTATTTAATAATGACTGTAGATTTTAGCATATCAGATCCAATGACTATTAAACCAAGGTTTAAATAGTCATTTATTAACAAAAAATTATAATCAGTCGCATATTAGGCGAGTGGCGCGCGTGGGGGTCTTAAATTGCTTCTTTTTATTTTTCTTGGGGGGGGGGGGTGTTTTGTTATTTTTTGTTTCACAGGGGGACGAAGTAATAATAACGATGTTCACAGAGGGTTGTATGTATTTAACCCCATATTAATTAGTAGATGTGTACATTGCAAAAAGATCCTTCTTAGTTCTAAGTATGCAGTTTGGCATTTTACACGAGATCTATTTATATCTTTTCAAAAGAGAGTCTTCTTCATTAGCATTATAATTTATATAACACTTATATGTTACGTGAGCGGGAGATGGTGGTGATCAACAATTCTCTCCTAGGGTGGCTAATAAGAGTCCTTTTAACGCGTTTTTAAGCCCCTTGCGTTCATGCTTTAAGTTCATTTATCGCTTGATTCCTGCCACTTGTGCGTTTAATTCGTGTGTTACGTGATTTCAGACCCTAAGTAGATGCAATTGAAGAAAGGGTAAAAAAATGACGTATAAAACAAGTTCAGGCCAAGATGCTTCGCACCTCCACATCCAAACACAGCCCTAATCACGTCCGGGCACCCGAACAAGTAAGAAATAAGCTGAAGTTACGCACAATGGCACCTAGGCGCCATTTCTCCACGCCAGGGCGCCACATCTGCCACGCTTGAGTGCTAGTTTTGTATGTTTAGCGATCGAATTTGATGAAGTGTCCTTCTACAAATTTGTAGTTCTATGTCCTATCTTCATGTGAGAACTTAAATCATCCAAATTGGAGATCTGTGGAGAAAGTAATGAAGGAAACAAGACTACTGCAACGAAAAGCATGAAAACGGCTCGGAGTTCGCACTGTGGGCGCCCCTTTCTCATGCCTAGGCGCCACCACCACCACACCTGGGTGCCCCACAACTTATTCCCCAAGTCATTTATGTCATCTGGACCGCGCCTAGGCACCATTTCGGTCACGCTTAGGCGCCAATATAGCAATTTTGAAGAGTATAAAGACTAAAAATCAAAGGAAAAGAAGGAGGTTCAGATTCTAAGCTAATTTTGGGGATTTCTTGGGATTTGGACCTCACTTTGCATAACCTTTGAAGAGCAAGAGAAGAGGGAAAAGAAGAGATTGAAGCCTCCAATCAAAGTGTTAGTGTTATGCCCTCAAATGTCGTAAATAGGATAATTTATAGGGCATTGAATTGTATAACTAAACATTCTTATATTAATAAAAGACTTATACATGTTGTTTTCTTATAGGCATTTGTAAGGTATAGTAAACAAAGTAAAGTCCTTGATACTAAAGCGAACCTTCTACTCCTCATTGGTTAAGAAAAATGGCACTAGAAGAGTTTGATCTTTAGTATCTAAAATGGTTCGCAAGTCGAAGAGAGTATTAACTGAACATCATTACTGGATACAGACTTGTATGATATAAGTTTTGATAGGGAAGTACTAGTCGAACACTATGAGTACGTTAGTGGGAACTTATGTCATGGACACCTCAATTAGACTGATGTGTTGGAACACGACTCACATCAGTTTTGTCAGATGGGTTTTCACTCACTAGCAGTTAATGACAAAACTGATAAGTTGTGATAGGTACGCGTGAATCTTAGACCTGAGGAATCATGTCGAAGATGTGCTTGTGACATCAAGTCTGTCATTAGAGTAGTTAGATCCAATTCACCCGTTGGTGGGGTCGACCTCGAAGTGCGGCTTGATGGGCAAGTAGCAATCTTAACTGATTAGAAAAATGGAATTTATTCTCTCATAAGTGAATGAGCTAAATATCCTATGCAGTCATGAGTGAGTGAGGTTAAAGACTTTGGCCAAAGCATTAGAGATACTCATGTTGGACATGAAAGAATACTCAGTGACCTCGATTTATTATGAGCTAAGCATATGGTCAAATTTTGTGAGTTTGACTAAACCATGACTCTCACTTGACTAGTATGTATGAATAAAGGGTTTATACTCGTACGATATTCACAGCGTGAAAGGTTTGGAATGATCATATTTATTCGTTCTCAATTGGGATACGATGTGGGCCACGGGACTGGCTAGGTGTTACCCACATCCTTTTAGTTTCCTCCCAATTACCTTTTGACACAAACCTAAAGAGTCGCGCTTAAAGGAATTGCAAAGGAAAAATTACGGAATAAGACTTGAGAGATTTTTTCGGTATTGGATATCGCAATTAATTAATCAAAGAAGCAAGAGGATAGAAGTGATTTGGAGCAGAAATTTGTGTGATCAAGGATCTCAAGTCATCGACATCCATCTCTCCCTAAATTGTAGAAGATTCTGTGTGATTCTTTGAGAATCATTTTAGTGGATTGTCTCCAAGTGTTCAAGGAGAAGAAGGCCGTAGTTGGGATTACATCACCCAATGAACCTTACAACCATTGTGTTATTTACTTTTCAGTCAATTGTCTTATTATCACATCATTGCATAAATCTGTTAAGTAAAACTCAATTGAACGCTAAGCAACTAAGAAACCGTTTGTGATGCTAAAAGCTTTCAAACAAGAAGACTATCAAATCTATTCCGTTGTGTTAACACTGATCAAAGAAGTGAACGCTTAAACCTATTTGATTATAGTATTCAAATCTTGAAGTCTAAGTTAACTTTCTAAAAAATAGTCTTCAACAGACGCTCAATCAAGCGCCTACTTCTCAAGCGTCCAACACATTTTAATACGAAATTTTTGAAGTCGAAAAAGACTTCAAGGTCTATTCAACCCTCCCCCCTTTTAGACCCTTTTGTATACCACTTGGGACCAACAGGTTTGTTTGAAAAACTCAAACTATGGAATATCTCAATAATAGAGTGGATTCTTCTTTGAAAGATGTTTGAGATATTTTTGACTGTCTTAGGGAGGAATGAAAAAGCTTGAAGAATATTGGCTATTAAATTTGAGCTTTTCTAAAAGTTTAATGAATAAGACTTGAATGCAACAGAGGTTCAGCTTGTAAGTTTGTTAGTTAGATTTTGTCTTGTTGCTAAAGTCCTATTTATAGGCAACCTTGGGATAAGTCCTAGATTTTGTCTTCCTTTCACTTTCGCGAGTGAACAACTTTTCGTCTTTTATCCCTGAAATTCTGCTGCAAAAATTGGTGCACCAGACTCTAAGAATTGATTGTCCAATTACAAAAACTTATCCATACGTCAATAAGTCCTTAACATATTTAATTCTCTTATCAGCGTTTAATGCTTTTGAATTTATTGTCCGTTGGAAATTAATGCTCTGACTTTAATTGCATTTAACTTCTTCTTGACTTCAGATTTATTTCAGTAAATTCTATCTTTGGTAGACGGTCATTCAACCTTGAATGATCTTCAACACTTGACATTGCCTCGACGCTCAAATTGCTTCGACGCTTAGTCAATGCTTCACAGATTTTCATCTTCTAAAGACTTCAGGCGCTTGATCTTCAGACTTGACTTAATAGACCCACCTAAAATAGTATCAACGTTCAAGGGTTCAAACACTTAGCCTAACAATCTAAAGTGAACGAAAAAGCCTTATATAAATCTAATTTCAAAGCCATTCAAAATTTCTATTTAAATTGAACTTACATAACTTGGGGTTTAACAAAAAATTCTAATTGTCATCATCAAAATATCTAACAAGAAATTTTCTAACACAAACAATATTTGTCATCTTTTTTGTTAAACTAAATGAAAAGAGAATGGTAATTCATAATTAAAAAAATACTTTTCAAGGAAACATTTATCAAATTAAACTACATGAATCATTAAAAAGAATACTAGCGTCATTACATATTATTGTATAAGAGTATCATACATTTAGAACAATAAAAAACGCTAGTATATCACTTTACAATGAGTATGAATATAATATGTACATATTTTAATCTCTTTCTCTCCCTCTCTCTCTCTCTCTATATATATATATATATATCAAATTACAATTAATCTAGCTTGTCATGAAGCTTGAAGTTTATATATAAACTAATAGTACAAAAATGACATGGTATATTTGTTTGAATAGTAAAATATGTGCAAAAAGATATTGTAAAAATATTTATAAGGTTGTAAAACAATAGATGGTCTTACGAGACATTGCTATTATAAGTAATTGTGAGAGTTAAATAGAACAAACATCATATATATAGTATATAATACTTTTTTTTTTTTTTGCTAAAACTCTTTAAGTGTATTATATATAAAAATATGACACTAATCTATGTTGCATGGACACGCCCTGTTTAAACCATAAAATAATTGGGGCTTCCGAAGTACAAAGCATAAATAGCCCAAATTGTAGGAACTCGAAAAGAAGAAAATCAGGTCCACAAAAAGATAAGACAAGCCCATTAAATCCAGAAAATAGCGAAAACGTGGGTTGAATTGACAAAAGTCCAAGAATCGAATCTGAAGAAATAAAATATAGTCCAAATAGCCAATCATCTGCAGAAGCGCGCTAATTCGAAAATATTTGAAAGAGCGGTTGAAGACGGTTGAAGGCAGTTCCCGAAGAAAAGAAACGTGGGTTCCTAAAGGGTCAAGATATATACGGCCAAGAGGGACAGAAGGGAGATCTCGAGAATCACAAGATCATCAGACTTCTGCATTTTCAATTCTCTTAGAATTAGCTCTAGCCTTAGGAGTAGTTTCTAGTGTAATGTAGGAGTAGATCGTAGCATAATTTAGGAGTAGCCGTAATGTAATTTAGTGTAGACTCGATGAAATTTGCCTCCAAGGCATATATCTGCATTTGCTTGTAATCTTCACGATCGAAGAATCCATGGAGATATATATATATTTAAGCTTTTAAATGTTAATTAATTGCTTGAATTTCAGTATATCTTTTTGGGCTGTTGAGATATGTTTATATTTTGCATTCGAACACAATAATCAGCATTTAATTAAAGGTTGAAATCACCAAATAGCGTATCGAACGATGCTTGTATTCTTCAAATCGAAGACTCTCATGGAGGTATAAATTATCCTTTGTTCAGATTTAAGTATTTGATAGGTTAATTTTATCTTGACTTGAGTTGTTCGATTCATTTGTCTTCAAATTCGAAATCAATAATAAAGAGTTAATTGAAAGACGTAGAACCACCATTAGCCCATTTAGGCAGGGGTTGATAGATAATTCTAAATTGAGAATTATCGCGAGGCAGGGATCGTCTACTCGAAATCCCTCCTTATTCGAGTCTGTTTTTCACGGGAAACAGATAAATGGCGACCACAGTGGGAGGTAGTCAAATGCTCCTTTTATTACAGGAAACAATGGCTTCTCGAATGTACCGATAAGTCAAGGAATTCTTACGGTCCCAAATAATATCCTAGTACCATATGCAGGGGGCAAGTTGTGCCCAATGCCCATATGGGAGAAAGTATTGGGGGGAAATTCTTTGATCCCTAAATCAGATCGAAATGGTTATTGAGAGGATGTACGGGCCTGGTTTTCGAAGAAACAATAGGTAAATGCCAGGAAAATTGAAGACTCATCTGAAAGAGTTATGAAGAAATTTATACAAATCGAAATGGGTCAATCTTAGTGTTTCGAATTATGTTTTTAAATTAGTATTTATGGACAGTTTCAAACATTCGGTAAAGTACTTCGAACCAAATCTTAATCGAAGGGGTAACTCGAGAAACTGAAAGAAAGAATGTTTCTGCGATTTTCTCAGCGATCTCGGTTTACTCGAAAGGCAAATCAAAGAAGATGGCTAAGAGATACTCGAATTGAAGGTTCGAAAAGGGGCTCAATTTCGATTTCAAGGGTTCTCACCATTTCAACATCCAGAGATTCTGACTCAATTAAAGATACCTTGAGATTCTGACTCAGTTAGCTTTTATCTCACATATCGAGTTCGGTTGTAGCTGGGTTATTCGAATGATTTCACATATCGAGTTCGGTTGCAGCAAGGTTATTCGATTTATTAGAGTAGCGTATTTATTCACTATATTCGAAAATTCGAATAATCTATATAAGTTCGAAAAATTATTCAAAATAGGATAGAATCTAAGTATGACATGTTCGAGAATGAGAGAACTCGAAATATGACGTGCTCGAAAAAGATGTGAATTTACTCAAATGCCATCCTGCTCAAAACTTGATGTACTCGAAAGAAAGACATCGAACATGGTAATGCTCGAAAATGTCATGTTGGAAAACCAAAAAATCCGAAAATACATCATGTGCGAATCTCATCTTGCTCGAATACTTTACAAAATTTACACGCTCGAAATAAAGCATGCTCGAAGATGAAGGCTTCGAGACTCGAATTCCAAGATATGTGCTCGAGAGCTCGAGGAACAAAATGGAACAGGTTGTCTTTCAAAAAGGGCCTGCTCAAGCAATTGCGCTCGAAAGGCTTTTGCTCGAGCACAAATCCTCGATCTGGAGGTTGCTCGAGGACGGACATTAGGACCTGCCCGTGCAGTTTGTCCTCGAGTAGCTGTGCTCGAGAGGATTCTGCTTGAGCACAACGTCTTGAGTAGGAAGCTTTGCAAGGGGCATGAGGACTTGCTCGAGAGGCATAATCACCTGCTCGAAAGGAAGTATGGCTATGTCTTCTTTTTATTATACATATAAATATAATTATGGCATAAAGTGGTGGGCCATGTCAAACCTTTTTTTCTTTTTGAGCATTATTGCTTGGACTTGAGCTAGGGATGCTCGAGAGGATTGTTGTCTTCTTTTTATTATACATATAAATATAATTATGGCATAAAGTGGTGGGCCATGTCAAACCTTTTTTCTTTTTGAGCATTCTTGCTTGGGCTTGAGCTAGGGATGCTCGAGAGATTTGTTGTCTTCTTTTATTATACATATAAAAATTATTATAATGGCATAAAGTGGTGGGCCATGTCAAACCTTTTGAGCATTATTGCTTGGACTTGAGCTAGGGATGCCCGAGCAGGTTCGTTGTCTTCTTTTATGTCATTCATTGCTCATTTCGAACTAAAAAATGATTGCTCATTTCGAACTGAAAGACGTGTCTTTTAATATACATGAACTCGAAACATTCATGTATATTAGGGGGCATTTGTTTACACCATAAAATAATTGGCGCTTCCGATGTACAAAGCCCAAATAGCCCAAATTGTAGGAACTCGAGAAGAAGAAAATCAGGTCCACAAAAAGATAAGACAAGCCCATTAAATCCAGAAAATAGCGAAAACATGGGTTGAATTGACAAAAGTCCAAAAATCGAATCTAAAGAAATAAAATATAGTCCAAATAGTCAATCATCTGTAGAAGCGCGCTAATTCGAAAATATTTGAAAGAGCGGTTGAAGACGGTTGAAGGCAGTTCCCGAAGAAAAGGAACGTGGGTTCCTCAAGGGTCAAGATATATACGGCCAAGAGGGACAGAAGGGAGATCTCGAGAATCACAAGATCATCAGACTTCTGCATTTTCAATTCTCTTAGAATTAGCTCTAGCCTTAGGAGTAGTTTCTAGCGTAATGTAGGAGTAGATCGTAGCATAATTTAGGAGTAGCCGTAATGTAATTTAGTGTAGACTCGATGAAATTTGCCTCCAAGGCATGTATCTGCATTTGCTTGTAATCTTCACGATCAAAGAATCCATGGAGATATATATATATATATTTAAACTTTTAAATGTTAATTAATTGCTTGAATTTCAGTATATCTTTTTGGGCTGTTGAGATATGTTTATATTTTGCATTCGAACACAATAATCAGCATTTAATTAAAGGTTGAAATCACCAAATAGCGTATCGAACGCTGCTTGTATTCTTCAAATCGAAAACTCTCATGGAGGTATAAATTATCCTTTGTTCAGATTTAAGTATTTGATAGGTTAATTTTATCTTGACTTGAGTTGTTCGATTCATTTGTCTTCAAATTCGAAATCAATAATAAAGAGTTAATTGAAAGACGTAGAACCACCATTAGCCCATTTAGGCAGGGGTTGATAGATAATTCTAAGTTGAGAATTATCGCGAGGCAGGGATCGTCTACTCGAAATCCCTCTTTATTCGAGTCTGTTTTTCACGCGAAACACGCCCAAAATTAGGTTGTGCAGTGTTCGACACGTGTCAGATATGAACACTCGTCGGACATGGCTCCGACACGTGTCGGACAAGGTTGTAGGCGTGTTCAGAAAAAAGAAAAAGAAATAATCACCGACACGAGTGTCGGTCACAGTGTCCCGCATTCCCTACGTCTGTCCGAAGAAAAAAGAAGATGCCATTGATAAACAAACAATATCTGAGAATATTAGTATTAGACCATGTCACCAGAGGTGTGGAAGAACTAAATGGCTAACGTATAAGGAGAGAACAAAAAAAAAAATGAAGCAAATTTCTAACAGGTAGAAAATAGAATATAAAGTTGAGTTAGCTTACTGTATAGAATAGTATAGTGGGCTTAACTCCAGGGCCGATTCTTATGAGCTTTTAGTTAAAAATAGGTAATTTTACAGCATTTGGAAATTCTGCATTTGTTTCTAATTCTCTAAAATCAAGCTATCAGAAGTCAAAAGTTTTAAGTTGGGTAGGGGGTGTTTCTAGGTGCTTATAAAATTCCAGCAATAAAAATAAATTTTTTATGATAATTTTATCCTTGAAAATATTGTATTTTATGAAAAAAATTAATTTATAATCACTTCTATTTGCAAACCCTTACAGTTTTTTTCCACTTTCTGCTTGTGTTTGCAAACACTGCCCACTTCTACTTCTCAAGTGATTCTGCTTATATTTCACTTAAAAACAATTTTCCTTAAGGCAGTAGAGTTTGCAAACACTCCCATAGTCTACTTCTTTCAATTGTTAGTTTAGGGGTATTAGTTTCCACTTTCACATAGGAGGTTCTGGATTCAATTCCAAACTGTCATAAGTTGTAACTTTTTTCTCTTTATTTGAAGTCTTATAAGGTATGTATAACCCATAATTAAAACAACTATCGGCCCGGATTTGTCTGGTCAAGGTATCCCTCTTCGTCTAGAATTAGAAAAAAATATAAATAAATTAATTTCTTTGATCTGTTTATTCTTGATTAAGAGGAAATAAGCATTGAGTCCGAAATAACAATTTCCATTAGGACTGTCAATTGAGTTGGATCTGGCCGAAACCTGATGGCTAAGCTCGTTTATAGTTGGGCCGAGCTTAATTAATTATGGGTCGGGCTGAGTTTGAGCCTTTAAACTAGGCCGGATAAATTTATAAATTGAGCTTGAGCTTAGCATGGCTCAACCCAAAATAAGCTCGACTCGATTAAAACTTTATAAAGTATATTAAACATTAATAATATCTTTTATGCCAAACACTTAAAATGTCGATTGTCAAGCATTTTCATACTTTGACTTTTAAACAAATAAAAGAAAAAACTTGGGTGTAAATGTTGCTGTCATGGTGTCCTACGTTTTTAATAGCCTATCAAATTATTATTGATTAAACAACTTATTTGTTCCAAGACAAATTCTCATAAATGTTAGTAACAACAAAAATGATTTTTAGTACTTGAAACATTGCGAAAATCCCAAATAAATTATTCATTGACCATTTTCTTTTTATTTTGTAGTGTTTGAAATAAGTATGCAGAATTAGTATTTTGTATGCAGTTTATTCAAGTAAAGAAAATTTGCTAGTAAAAAATATGTGAGCTGAGTTTGAGCCGAGCAAAAAAAGTAATATTTGCTGAGTTTGAGTCTATTGTCGATAGGACCGATATAATTTGGGCTCAAGCGTAAAGCCAAATTGTTAGGCCTAATTTCTTTATATAGGTTAACGTATATATTTAGATAAAAATATATAAACATTTATGAACACTTTCTTTGTTTGTAAAGATTACTATTTGATCCGATATGGCGGATAAGTTCCCACTTGAAATGGAACGAAACACTCCTAACGAATTCAAGTCTAAAGTAGCCCCATCAGATATGTTACACCTTCTATTTACTTATATATATTAAAGAAAATGGCCGATTACAAAGCATTATAATCATATTATCATTGAGTTTATTACATTAATCCGACTTAATTTGATTCATACTTTCAAATATTTCGATATAAACATAATTAAACTATCATAGATTTTGTCTTTGTTTTCTTAGTAACTAGTCATCTAATTACATATTAATTGGGTTAAATACATGTAACCCCTTGTGAACGTCGTTATTATCACTCAGCCCTTCTGTGAAACAAAAAATAACAAAACACCTCCCGAACATCTCTAAAAGGATACTTACTGCCTCCCCCGACAATATTTGCCTATAAACTTTGTTATAAGGACGAAACTAGGCTTATCTTCTTAAAATATTTACGCTATTATTTTTCTATTTTTAATTATGTTTTATTTAATCTTTTTCTTTTTTTTTCCCTTCATCTTCTTCCCCAAAATCCTAACCCGTACCTAATACACCAATTCCCTCCATCACCATTCAAACTCAGCCCTCCAACCACCATCCAAACTCAGCCCCTCTACCACCACCACAAGAACAGAGCTTTGCATGTGGCTCATATATAAATTTACATATCATTATTTTATTAATATTAAAGACTAAGTGGTCCTCTCTCTACCCCAATACAATGTGACCTAAACGTTTATGCTACAAGTAAAGTTCTCATCAACTAAGCTACGTTTAGTTCCAAAATTACGATGCAATATTTTATCATTATTTGAAAATTGACTTGTTAGTCATAAAAGTGGCCAGATCATGAACGTTATAGATCTCAATGCATATTAAAGTATTTCAATTACCCATAAACTTTATATCCTCATCAATAACATAGATTTTGTTGGGTTTCGTTTGAAAAAACATAAACGCAACGGAAAGGATTTCAAAAATTAAAACGAAAACCCAATTGGTACTCTAATTCACATAATTGAATCTAAAAGCGTATAACGAATAAAACTTACTCATTAATATGAATATGATGATGGAGAAAAACTTCTTCTTCTCCAAACTTGAAATATTGAAGCTTCCAAATCTTCAATCCTTTGGTTTGATTCTTCAAACTTGAACTTGATCCGAACAACGAAAATACGTCGTCTCTAAATTGTCACGCACGGATCAACAAACGAAAAATCCCCTTTCTTTTTTCTCTATGGTCGACGGCTAGGTATAGAGGAGGGGAGGAATATTTTTCTTTCTTTTGAGAGTTATGAGAGTTGTGTATTCTCTTCTTACTTGTTCTAAGTCAAAGAGTCCTTATATACCTCATGACTTACTGAACAAGTCAAAACAAAAGAGCCCTAATATGTGGCCTCTCAATGAAGCCACTTTGAGGCCTCATAGGCGTCCAATTGGACTCCTTATTTAGCCCCGAGATTTGTTTTGTTTAATTAATATCTTATTTCAATTAATAATTTATTATATCCAATAAATAAATTAATTAATTAAATAACCAAATTAATTAGATAAATTAATTCATTAATATATTTCACAAGGAAATTAATTAATAATTAATCTTATCATTATAATTAATTATTTCATCTAATGAATAATTAATTATTTAATTTATCCAATAAATTAAAACTCCCAGAAGAAATAATAGAAATTCCTTTTTCTTCATTTTTCTTTGTCAATCCTTTAGCGCGACTCTTTAGGTTCGTTTCGTTTGGCAATGAGAGAAAACCAAAGGAAGTGGGTAACTCCTAGCCAGTCACGTGGCCCACTTCGTAACCCAAACAAAAACGAATGATAGGATCATTCCGAAACCTTCCAATCGTAAATACCATATATGTATAAACCCTTTGTTCACGTTTTCCGGTCAAGTGAGAGTCATGGTTATATCAAACTCACTGGACTTGACCATATGTATAAATCATAATAAACACGAGATCATTGAGATCGATTTAGTGCCAAGCACAATCGTCTCATTTGCTTTGGCCAAAGACTTTGATCTCTATTTATCTATAATTACAAAGGGTACATACTCATTCACTTATGAGAGAACAAATCCCATACTAAATATCTGCTAAGATTACCACTTGCCCATCAAGTCCGCATTTCGAGGTTGACCCCACCAAAGGGTGAATTGGGTCTAACTACTCTAGTGAAAGACTTGACGTCACAAGTGCATCTTCAGGCTGATACTTCAGGTCAAAGGTTCACATATACCTATTACGCATAATCAGTTCCGTCATTGACAGTCACAGAGTGAAAACCCATGTGACAGAACCGATGCGAGTCGTGTTCGAACATATCAGTTCCACTGACGTGTCTACAATCTTAATCTCCTATCATCCCATGACACCAGACAGGCACTCCCATGTCGGAGCTAAGATTGTACAAGTATTCGAAGTCTTTATTTGTCCATTAAAGACTTCATATTACTTGCGAACTTATTTTAGTAATCAAGATCGATCTCTCTAGTACCTATCCCATAGGAAGTAGAGGGATCGCACTGAAAACATGGACAAAAAGTTTTACACAACTTATAGATACAGATAAGAATTAAGTGAAAACTCAATAATGCCTTTTATTTAAGAAGAGTTTAAGTTCATTACAAGATATATACCCTATACATTCTATCTTCCATGGCATCTGAGGGCATAATCCTAACAATCTCCCACTTGCACTCAATGCCACTCATTGTGGTATCTAATACTCATCCTTTCCAGGTGTTGGTCTAAAACAGCCTGAGGTAGTGGTTTGGTGAACGGGTCAGCTATATTGTCAGCTGAGGCTATTTTCTGCACTGCTATCTCTCCTCTGCCAACAATCTCCCTGATGATGTGAAATCTTCTCTCAATATGTTTGGACTTGTTATGAGACCACGGTTCCTTGGCTTGCGCTATCGCTCCATTGTTATCACAATAAAGTGGCAACGGGAGCTAAGCACTAGGGACCGTTCCAAGTTCTCCAAGAAACTTACTCATCCAAACAGATTCTTTCGCTGCCTATGAGACTGCTACATACTCTGCTTCAGTGGTGGAATCAGCGGTTGTGCTTTGCTTGGAGCTCTTCCTAGACACCGCTCCACCATTGAGAGTAAAAACAAACACTAAAGTGGATTTTCGGTCATCAACATCAGACTGAAAGTCTGAATTAGAATAACCTTCCATCTTCAGGTCTCCACCTCCATAGATGAGAATTATATCCTTAGTTCTTTTCAGATACTTTAGGATATTCTTCACAGCTATCCAACGTTTCTTTCCCGGGTTTTCCTGAAATCGACTCACCATGCTCACAGCATAGGCAATGTCGAGTCTAGTACACAGCATTGCATACATCAGGCTACCAACTGCAGAAGCATAGGGTACATTACTCATCTCTTGTCTATCTTCCTCACTTTGAGGACACATAGACTTGGATTAGTGTACTCCATGCCTCATGGGAAGAAACTCTTTCTTAGAGTTGTCCATCCTAAACCTCTTTAGGACCTTTTCTAAGTAAAGGGCTTGAGAGAGGCCTATCATTCTATTCGTTCTATCCCTGTAGATACGAATTCCTAGAATGTATGTGGCTTCTCCCAAGTCTTTCATGGAAAACGTACTCGAAAGCCATTTCTTGACAGTGGTGAGCATTCCTACGTCATTTTCTATAAGTAGAATGTCATCCACATATAGTACTAAGAACAAGAGTTTGCTCCCACTAGTTTTCTTGTAGACACATGGTTCATCTTCGTTCTTAATGAAGCCATATCCCTTAACGTCTTCATCAAAATGGAGATTCCAGCTCCTAGATGCTTGCTTGAGACCGTAAATGGACCTCTCAAGTTTACATACTTTATGGATATTGGACTCGGACACAAAACCTTTTGGTTATTCCATATAGATATCCTCCTCGAGGAATCCATTTAGAAAAGCCGTTTTGACATCCATTTGCCATATCTCATAATCTAAGTATGCAACTATGGATAACAGAATTCGTATGGACTTTATCATAGCCACGGGCGAAAAGGTTTCTTGATAGTCAATTCCTTCTCTTTTACTATACCCTTTCGCTACGAGCCTGGCTTTAAAGGTGTCAACCTTGCCATCGCTACCTATCTTTCTTTTATAGATCCACTTACATCCTATAGGTTTTATACCTTCAGGACGATCTACCAAAGTCCAGACATGGTTCGATTGCATAGAGTCCATTTCTATTTCCATGGCTTCTCGCCATCTTGAAGCGTCGACATCCACCATCGCTTGATCATAGGTACAAGGATCATCTTCATGACCTTCTTGTACTACAGTGTGAAGCTCTCACTCCCCCTGCAGTAGATACCCATACCTTTCAGGTTCATGCGGTATTCTACCAGATCTACGTGGTGGTTGTGCTACTATGGGTTCAGGCCTCGGTTCTTGAGCAGATGTATTTGAGGGAGTTTCATTTTGTTCTTCTAGAACAATTTTCCTACCTTTGCCCCCTTCCAAGATGAACTCATCCTCAAGGAAGTGAGCTTGTAGGGCCACGATGATTCTTTGATCATCATGCAGGTAAAAGACAAATCCCATGGAATCTTCAGGATAACCAATGAAACGTCCCATTAGGGATCTTGCCTCCAATTTCTCCACTTTAGTCTTCTTGACATAAGCGGGGAATCCCCAAATCTTAATATGATTAAGACTCGATTTCCTATTATTCCACATCTCATGCGGAGTTTTAGGAACGGATTTGGAGGAACATCTGTTCAAAACATGAGCAGCGGTAAGGGGGGCGTATCCCCACAATGAAATGGGCAAATCAGTGTAACTAAGCATGGAACGAGCCATGTCCAACAGTGTTCGATTCCTTTGCTCGGCTACTCCATTCAGTTGAGGAGTTGCTGGTGGTGTTAGTTGTAACATTATTCCTTGTTGTCTTAGGAATTCATCAAACTCGGCACTCATATATTCTCCTCCACGATCCGATCGTAGAGTTTTTATATTTTGCCCAGTTTGATTTTCTACTAAGGCCTTGAACTCTTTGACTCTTTCAAAGGATTCAGAATTTTGCTTCATCAGATACACTAGACCAAATCTTGAATGGTCGTCAGTGAAAATGATGAAGTAGTAGAAACCTCCACGAGCCATTTCTCCAAATAGTCCGCAGACGTCGGTATGCACTAATCCTAAGACTTGCGTAGCCCTTTCAAAAGTCCCTGTGAAGGGGGATCTAGCCATCTTGCCTAAGAGACATGATTCACATGTAGGAATAGGGTCCGACCCTAGTGACCTTAAAAGCCCATCTTTTTCCATTTTGTGGATCTTGTGCTCTCCGACATGGCCTAGTCTAAGATGCCACTTGAGTCTTAAGTTAGTTTCTTGCCTACCACATTTACGCGTTACAACATTAACATCAAATGAATTACGGACATTTAAATAATACAAACCATTAACTAAACATGCATTGCCAACTAATTTATTTCCATAATAAATGTCGCAATTTGATTTAGAAAAACGGAATGTATATCCAATCTTAACTAAGATAGGAATAGATACAATGTTCTTAAGCCCCTTGGGCAAAACCAAAACATTATCTAAAAATAGTAAATGTCCAGAATTCAAATAAAGAGAAGTAGATCCGATCCTAGTAGCTGCGACGCTTTCCTCGCTGCCTACTTTGATCATCACTTCTTCTTGGCCCAACTTTCTACTTCTCTGTAGATCCTGATCAAAACAACAAACATGGGCACTAGCCCTTGAGTCCAGAATCCACGAAGTAGAAAATATGGTCATAGAACAGTTAGTTTCAAAAACAAATAGTTCCATACCTTGTGCGCCTTTGCCTAATTTGGGACAGTTTCTCTTCCAGTGGCCAAGCTCACCGCACTCGAGACATCTATCCGTTTTCTTAGGTCCTTTGCTCTTACGGCCATGTCCTAACTTCTTTGAAGTTCTTATGGATACTTTCTTTTGCCTTTTCCTCTTTCCATCACGTTGATCATCAAATGTATCATTCGTTAAATAGATAGAAGAATATCTCTTCTTGTTCGTCCTAATACGAGCTTGTTCGATTTCAAGCTTCTTAGTCAGCCCAGCTAATGAACAATCGATATCATTGATATCAAAGTTCATGACGAAGTAGTAGAAGGATCCAAGAAACGATTGTAAGATGAGATCAACTTGAAGATGAATATCCATATAGAAATGCATTGACCAAAGTCGTTCCATTAGGGTCATCATCATGAGAACATGGTCTCCCACATTCTCTTCCTCTCTCATCCTCGCCCTGAAGAGTTCTTTTGATATAAAATATCTTACGGTCCTACCATGCTCTCCAAACATTTCTTCCAGGTGAAGAATTATGTCCCTTGCATTGCTCATTGTGTCATGTGAACTTTGCAGCTCACTACACATTGAGCATAAAATGTATCCTCTAGATTTATAATTGTCACAAGTCCAATTAAAGTGAGCCAGTTGAACCTCTTCATCCTCATTCCTCTCAGGAATTACAGGACGATTTGTTTCCAACACATATTCAATCGACTCTTCACTCAAGACATTCCTTAAGATCGCAAGCCATTGTATATAGTTGGGACCAGTCAGAACATTTCTTTCAAGTAATTTCATAAGTGGGTTTGTCATATTTGAGAGAGATAAACGAGAAAATGACTGCAGAAATAAACCACATTTATTAGATTACTTGTTTTGACTTAACCAAGAAAAATTAAGTTCTTAAAATTTATCTTGGCTCCCACTGCCTTTTTTCGAATCCCACACTCCCATGTGAAAATCGGGAATCATCATTGGCATCGATTCCACAGCAGGTATTGAGGTCCTCAATTAATTAAATAGGTTGCAACCTAACTGATTTCTGGCCCATTAATTATTTGAAGTGATATCTAATATCAATTTATCCAATAAATATTTCAATACGTTTCCCCATAGTTCACCAAACCGCAACCCATTCGATTTCTAGGTTCGTGAACTACCCGATTTTATCCCCAATTATTTCTAAATGTATAACCCCCATAACAGGGAAGCATTACACATTTATAGTAATTCTAATTTTAGAAAGCTTAGTGGATGGTGAGGATGTCAAACATCCTTTTCTAACTCGGTATAATTTATTTGGGAGAATTTAATTCGTCAAAAGATTTTGGTCTCACTTTGCACATTATTCAATTTATATAGCGCTTTATTCTATATTGATCATGCATAAAAATACTACTAATAATCATGCCTTTCAATATAAATAAACATAGAATTTAAATAAATGAATAAATAAATTCATCACTTGATCATGGACTTTTAATAGTGGGCCATCACAAAAGGCATAGATTAAACCTATTAAACATTCATGGGCCTTTTGATTTTATCAACTTTGAACTATTTTATCTCGATTCCTAAAACAACTCATGCATTATTTCTAAGAATATAATAAATAGCTCCAAATTTGATAACCCATAAAATTAAAGGTAAAACATATAATCCTAAGTCCATGATTAGTGTTTTAATCACATAAGACATGCTCGCATCAATTAATACATGTTCGCAACATTTAATACATGCTCGCAATATTAAATCACTTATATTGATTATTAAAATTTTAGTCCAACTAAAAAGTCCTTTATAAAATTCCTTATGATTTCACATATTCACTATTTCAATTAAAATCATTCTAGTCCAACTAGATGACTTAGATGTACGAAATTAAGAATTAAGTGCATTTACCTTTAATTAAAATAATATGAACACATAAAATATGGAATTCTATATTTTATTTTATTATGATTTAATGCCATCAAAAATTGGAAATACTTTTATTTGATCAAAGAATTAATTATTAATCTCTAAGAAAAATAATTTATATTCCTTATTCAAAATGAAGTAATTTCCAAGTCGAGGAAAAAATAATAATATTTAATCCATAAATCAATTATTAATCTCCAAGAAAAATAATTAATTAGTTCTAATTAAATATTATATTCTAATTAATCTCATTGGGCTCGATTTCATCAAACCCAAGTCACCATCCTTTTGGTCCACTTGGATTCAATTTAATTGGGCTCAAAATAGTTAATTAGAACAACATTCACGTTTATTAATTTCTTATTGGGCTAAATTTAATTTAAGTCCAAATCACCAATCTAATTGGCCCATTTAGATTTAATTAGATTAAGTCCAAACTAATTAACAAATCGAAATTGGATAATTTTCAATTGGGCTTGATTTAAATTATTCGGGTCATCATCCTTTTGATTTACCCAATTAATTAAAATCACCCGAAATTCAAAAAATAATTTCGACCCAAACATAGCCAGTTTTACGACCCGAATCCATGACCCGGATCAACGAATTGGGTATCCAAACCCATGACCCATCAGGTCACGGTCACGACCCGACGGGCCACGACTGGTCCGGGTCGGGCCGAACGGCCCGGCTGTGCTAAACAGCACGCGCAGCTGTGCGCACACTATTCACGCGTGTACAGTGCGCGCATCGTTTTTCTGGGGGCTTTCGAGCCCCGTTTTTCCTCGGTATTTTTCGATTTTCAATATCATCAAATATCCCCAGATTTACAATAACTAAAAATAAAAAACTAGGCAAAAAACCATAAAACGCAGATTTAGGAAAAACATACAAACATGCTTCAAAAACACATAACATGCAATTCTTAAACCACGTAAACAAGATCCAATATGCAAATCAGAGATTGGCTCTGATACCACTGTTGGGTTTCATTCAAAAAAGTATAAACGCAGCGGAAGGGATTTCAAAAATTTAAACGAAAACCCAATTGGTACTCTAATTCGCATAATTGAATCTAAAAGCGTATAACGAATAAAACTTACTCGTTAATATGAATATGATGATGGAGAAAAACTTCTTCTCCAAACTCGAAATATTGAAGCTTCCAAATCTTCAATCCTTTGGTTTGATTCTTCAAACTTAAACTTGATCCGAACAACAAAAATACGTCGTCTCTAAATCGTCACGCACGGATCAACAAACAAAAAATCCCCTTTCTTCTTTTTTTATGGTCGACGGCGAGGTATAGAGGAGGGGAGGAATATTTTTCTTTCTTTTGAGAGTTATGAGAGTTGTGTATTCTCTTCTTACTTGTTCTAAGTCAAACAGTCCTTATATACCTCATGACTTATTGAACAAGTCAAAACAAAAGAGCCCTAATATGTGGCCTCTCAAAGACGCCACTTTGAGGCCTCATAGGCGTCCAATTGGACTCCTTATTTAGTCCCGGGATTTGTTTTATTTAATTAATTTCTTATTTCAATTAATAATTTATTATATCCAATAAATAAATTAATTAATTAAATAACCAAATTAATTAGATAAATTAATTCATTAATATATTTCACAAGGAAATTAATTAATAATTAATCTTATCATTATAATTAATTATTTCATCTGATGAATAATTAATTATTTAATTTATCCAATAAATTAAAACTCTCTGAAGAAATAATAGAAATTCTTTTTTCTTCATTTTTCTTTGTCAATCCTTTAGCGCGACTTTTTATGTTCGTTTCGTTTGGCAATGAGAGGAAACCAAAGGAAGTGGGTAATTCCTAGCCAGTCACGTGGCCCACTTCGTAACCCAAACGAAAACGAATGATAAGATCATTCCGAAACCTTCCAATCGTAAATACCGTATATGTATAAACCCTTTGTTCACGTTCCCCGGTCAAGTGAGAGTCATGGTTATGTCAAACTCACTGGACTTGACCATATGTATAAATCATAATAAATACGAGATCATTGAGATCAATTTAGTGCCAAGCACAATCGTCTCGTTTGCTTTGGCCAAAGGCTTTGATCTCTATTTATCTATAATTACATAGGGTACATACTCATTCACTTATGAGAGAACAAATCCCATATTAGATATCTGCTAAGATTACCACTTGCCCATCAAGTCCGCATTTCGAGGTTGACCCCACCAAAGGGTGAATTGGGTCTAACTACTCTAGTGAAAGACTTGACATCACAAGTGCATCTTCAGCCTGATACTTCAGGTCAAAGGTTCACATATACCTATTACGCATAATCAGTTCTGTCATTGATAGTCACAGAGTGAAAACCCATGTGACAGAACCGATGCGAGTCGTGTTCGAACATATCAGTTCCACTGAGTGTCTACAATCTTAATCTCCTATCATACCATGATACCAGACAGGCACTCCCATGTCGGAGCTAAGATTGTACAAGTATTCGAAGTCTTTATTTGTCCATTAAAGACTTCATATTACTTGTGAACTTATTTTAGTAATCAAGATCGATCTGTCTAGTGCCAATATTCCTATCCCATAGGAAGTAGAGGGATCGCACTGAAAACATGGACAAAACGTTTTACACAACTTATAGATGCAGATAAAAATTAAGTGAAAACTCAATAATGTCTTTTATTTAAGAAGAGTTTAAGTTCAATACAAGATATATGCCCTATACATTCTATCCTCTATGGCATCTGAGGGCATATTCATAACAGATATATACGGGTGATGTGTTTCCGATTCACGTTAATAAGAATAATGTGATATAAAATATAATAATATAATATAAAGCATAAGAATGTAAATATATGAACACGAGATTTACGTGGTTCGATCCAAATAAGACCTACGTCTACGGGTGTAAAGTTGTAGATTGTATTATTCATCCTCATAGTAGGTATTTACAGAAGTTTTGATGGGTAGGTTAAATAGGGTAGGTCAACTATGCCTAAAATATATAAGGTAATGAGAATAATTCAAGATCTTTTATTTTTAGGTATATCTAATCAATTATAAATCGTAAATATATTGGATCTCGGGTCTTTATATGAAAAGTCTTGTGATTGATAAGATCTTGTGTCCAGACTTGCCTTAAATAGATCTGCTCTACCTACAAATGTCGAGTTGGCGAATCTCAGCTAAGCGGATCCGGGTATGATGTCTTCTAGAATGATCCAAGTCCACAATACTATTGGGTTTAAGCCTAATAAGCTTTGGGCCATCCGGCTTGGCCCAATATCCATATTCCACCCACATTAGTAGTCCCCCCCCCCCTCTGCAGTTTGACTTGTCAAACTCCAAGAGTTGTAAAGAGAAAATGATATGGACCAAGCTGACAATGTTGTAAAGATTGCCTCAGCTGCAGAAAAGTCTAAGCAACAGAGCTGAGGCGGCCCCTTCCTCCAGTTGTGTTTTAGAAAACCCTAATCTTGATTAGCCTTTTGCACTCCACTTTTTCTTTTGTAAGAGTAAAGAGTGTTTCAAAACCAAAACCTCATTCTTTAAGCAAGCCTATAAATTAAGTGGCGGACAAGATTTGTCTCTCTGGTTATGGAGATGGTACGTGATTTGCTTTGGTGGCGACGCCACTTGCTTTGGTGATTTTTCTTTCTTTTCTTCTATTGGTCCTTCTGTAGGTCTGCAACCATAAGTGGCAAAGCCTCCAGCTACTTCTTGATCTTGCTCAGGTTATGCAGATCTAGCACGAGCTAGAGAAAAAGCTCGACTACTCCAGATGCTTCTTTAGATGTTTCTCCTCAAGGGTCTTTCAATCTCCAGCTATACAAACTTGCTTTTGAGCCCAAGGTACTCCTCAAATGTTTGTGATGAAAAGCATGGATCCAGCTATGCATCAAGAACTTATAAAAAGTATGGATAACTTCTTTGATCGCACCACTTAGAATCAACGCCTACTTAAGAGGCTATTGAGTTTTCTTTGAACAAGGCCCAAAAATGTATATTTTAGTTGTCTCCTTTTGCTTCGACTTGTTTTCTTTATGAATATAGTGATGTTCTTTGCTGGTTTTCCAGCATTGTAGTGAGTTTTTATCTGATGTCAGTCAGTATAGACGAGATTTTGAAGGTAAAAGTGGAAATCCGTAGGAATTTGATCCACTTGATCTAGTAATTCTAGTCTTGATCTCCTGGTCTTGGATCCTGCAATCCTATATTGCTAATAGGCTGCTCTGCACGAGTTGACCTGAATCTTCTCAGTTTCTTGGTTGGGCTGAACCTTTTGTATAGCCTTGCTAGGCTCGATCACCTTAGCTGGGTGTTGGATGTATTTAGTAGGCTTTATCCCAAGCACGTTGTTAAGGCTTTGTCATCTTAAGCTTACGGACATTCCTCCAAAATTGAATAAACGCATGCAGTGGCACACATTTGTAGTATGTATCTGAAAGTTGGGAATTTTTCTCTTGTGCTTGCCTTCCTAGGTAAGAGAACCTAGTGAAGTAGCTTGGCTGGAACACCAGCCATAGCTGCATTGCTGAATGGTCTTCAGCTCTTCTTTATACGCCAGCTTTGGAGCTGGGCTAAGACTTCATTCCTTCATTGTGAACTCTGTGAAAGGAATCCTTCGATCTATACGAGTCTTTCTTCCTACCATCTTTTTCTTCATTTCTTCCATGCTTTTATCCATGAGCTCCAGCTGATCCAACTTTTCATTGGTCTTTTCCTTCATTCCATGGTTTCCTTAAGTAGATTGGGCACACTCTTGATTGTTAACCTCATCCTCGAAGCCTTTGCCTCTTCCTACCCAACTTTACAGTTGACGTACTTAGAGGTCTTCCCTCCCAGATATGCCATTATATTGGCGTTGTTTCTGAGGGCGCATCTATTTCTCCTCCACATGCTCTTTCCACAGCTTAGGTTGGGGTACCCAATCTTCGTAGTCTTCCTTTTTCTCCAGATCCACGCGACCCATTTGGCACCTCTCTAGGACCAGGTAGTTTATTTGTGGCCCATTCCCCTCTTTCCCTCATGCTTGCTCCAGGTATTCTGGCCTAGCAGCCCTTTTTCCAGCATTTAATTACCCCTTATATCCATATTTTTTTCAGGGGTAATATCGAAATTTTCCCTTATATCCATAGTTCCAGCCTTAGGTGTCTCTTTTGGTGGTGGGGACACTAGATCTTTACTTCTTTTTTGTTCCTGCATACCTATATTTTAGATTGTAATGTAGTTGTGATAGCTTCCCCCACAATCCCTTTTAACTTATCTACGATCAAGTCCAGATAGATGACATTTGGGGGGGGGGGAATTTCTTTCCCATCAACCTACATTCCTGGTGCTGCTTGTGACACTAGGCGTAGGTCCTCCAGTCCTATCAAAGAATACTGTTTCTACAGGTCCTGTTGCTCTACCTGCGTTGATCAGTGTACTGTAGCTATGGCTGACCAAACTGTAGTTGTGGAAAATATTCTTCCAAATGTTGCTAGCATTACTCCTTCTATTGCTGTCGAGACAGAACCCGCATAGTAGAGTTTCTTTCATTTTAAGAACGTTGGTTTAGAATGGGAATGTGTAACCCCTTGAACAATTTCCTTTCTTTCGGTTTTTGTTATTTTCGAACCTGCCCAAGTTAGGGCAGGAACCTCCATGCTTTCTCCTTGCTAGGGGTTTATGAATTTGCTGTTGGTATATTTTTCTCGTTTGGACTGACCTGCCCAAGTTAGGACAGGGACATCCACGACCTTCCCCCCATCTTGGGGTTTGCTCTTATGCCATGCATTTTTAGTATTTTCCGTTGCTTCTTTGTATTTTATCTTTGCATATATGCTTATTTCAACTGTAAGAGACATTTAAACTTACTTGCTTTTATGACGTGTACCTTAGTTTTGCTTGTTTTCTTACCTATTTTTTTGCAAATTTAACAATGAACAAAACTTGCTCTACTCTCCCTAAGGACTAGATTAGATTTTTTTGATGTTGAAATTCTTCAAACAAAATTTTATTTGTATGAAAAATAACACAAAAAATACTATGATTAATATAACAGTAGGACCTCTATTGAAGCTTTGAATTTTTCTCTTTCATACTTGCACAGATAAATGCAGACAGAACACAAGGTATTCCTTTCACTTAAAACAGATAAACTAGTTAGATATCAGGAGGTACCGCCAGACCTGAACTAAGCTGTAGCTTTGGTTAGGTCTGGTGGTTCAGGTATGCAATCGTGGAGATTTACACTCGGGATCAAACACCCATTTCATTCTTGCAATCATGGAGACTTGCACTAAGGATCAAACACCCATTCATTCTTGCAATCGTGGAGACTTGCACTTAAGATCAAACACCCATTTCATTCTTGCAATCGTGGAGACTTGCACTCGGGATTAAACACCCATTTCATGAATCGTGGAGACTTGCACTTAAGATCAAACACCCATTTCATTCTTGCAATCATGGAGACTTGCACTCGGGATCAAACATCCATTTCATTCTTGCAATGGTGGAGACTTGCATTTATCACCTACCCTATATCCCCTTTTTCTCCTTTCCATTCATGCATTTTTCCTAGACGGGCTCACAGCTGGCCAGGCTGCTACTGTCTGCATCCTTCCTTATTTTTCCACTTTTCTCGATTTTTCTATCTTATGTCAATCTCCAACCTTATATCTTCAAACCATCCTTGTCATTCCAAACCCTAGTCTCCCTAGGACAGGTCCTGGAATTATCCCGAAGATAACTCCTCACCCAGTCCCTCCTTATCACTTCTTAGTATGGGGTCATTTGATCCAAAATCAAAGGACGCTTGACTACACATATCCTGGTTACCTAATTATATGGTATATTCCTATCCTCCGACTACCTCCAGTCCACCGACTTCCTTTTACTCTACATTTCAATAATCAATTATATATAAATACATATACTTCAAGTCAACTCTTTCAAAAATAGTCCAAGCAAATTCTTACTAGGATTTCGGAGCTGTGCATCTGACTTTGCAAAGAAGATGCTATAACATAATCAAATTTCCTGAAAAGGCAAAACATATAAACCTCAAAACAAAAAATATCAGTAAACTTGTGAGTTCCTGCATAGCCCTGCAAAAATCTCTTGCATTATTATTCGTAATTTAAGAAAAACAAAACTCAACTTATGATGCATATGACCTTCTATGCACATGATGCATAGATGATGCTTGGTATGCTTATGATGTATGGATGATGCTTGACTATGTTTATGATGCGCAAACAATGCTATGCTATGCTTGGATATGTTTATGATGCATAAACGATATTCATGTACAACTTTTGTCTTTAGAATCTTTTATCTTCCTTCAGGTCAGGCAAGTCCACCCTGCATTTCAGCTTTGCGGAGCAGCCTGAGCTACTCCTACCATCTAACCCTTCCGCCTTTGCTGAGCACCATGGGCTGCTCTAGCTATTCAGCTTTTCCGCTTTTGCTGAGCAGCATGAGTTGCTCTAGCTATCCAACTCTTCCGCTTTGTCCAAGGTATGCTTCAATCATACTTGCGTACCAGGCTCGTCCATGCCTTGATTCTGTTGGGATCGCATTCAACCTGGGGATACCGGCGCAGCGGAATATATATATTTTCAAAAATAAAGCGGAATTCCCGAAATTAGGGTTAGGTCAACATGGTACCATCGGATTCTAAAACTATCCTAGAGATAAGTTTACACGTGTTTACCTCTTGTAGACCTTAAAGAAGCATCGTCTTTTTAAGATACTCCCTGCTACAGTCTTCAAATTGGTTTGCTCTAGTACCTCAAGCGTTGCGCCTCTGAGATGTATCCACACCCTAACTTGTACCCTCAATTATCTCCACCAGTGCTAGCAAGGAGAATATCGAATCTTGGCTTTTTAGGAAAAAAAATTTGGAATTATTTAAGTGTTTTT
Source organism: Buddleja alternifolia (assembly GCA_019426215.1). Taxonomy (NCBI): domain Eukaryota; kingdom Viridiplantae; phylum Streptophyta; class Magnoliopsida; order Lamiales; family Scrophulariaceae; genus Buddleja; species Buddleja alternifolia. The sequence goes on along the minus strand of CM033399.1, from coordinate 25,384,473 downwards.
CGCACTCAACACATGAGTTTGAAGAAATAATGTGAAAGAAAATTTTGAGAGAGAATAAAGAGAAAAAGACTTGTGTATTTTCCAAATTACTTTCAATTCTGAAAACTTGATCATCATAAAAGAGGGGAAAACATATATATAGAGAGAGACCACCTAGGGTTAAAACCCTAGGTGTTGTACACGCCTTCTCTCCCTAAAAAATAGAGAGAGGCGTGTACATATATATGTATATGGCAATTTCCCTTTTTCTTTTATTCTTTCTCCACCAATAGTTGGAATCCTTTACAACTAACAAGATATTACCATATCTAATAATATCCTAACATATATCTTATATCCTTCCTTATTAATTAGTTACTTTAACTAATTAAAAGATCCTAATAAATATATTTATAGAATATTAATTAATATATATATATATATATAACAAACTTGGTGAGCAACATAAATATTTTCACCAAATCCACATACACTAGTACACACCGCACACATGCATTATGTATATATATATTTATTTTTATTCTCATTAATTAGTCCTTCCCAATTTAATATCCTTATATTAAATTATAGGACTATTAATTAACTAGTTAAATTAATTCCTTTTCCTTGATTAATTAAATCCAATTAATTAATCCCACCTCTAATTCACAAAGAATTAAATAGCCAATAGGTACTACACTAAGTTATGTGTGTAACCCCTCAGGCTCGTTGTCAAGCTAGCAATAAGTCCCCTAAGGCTAGATTAATTATTCTAAATAATTAACTAGTTCTTGAATTAATCTTACCAAAAATTAATCCAAGGCACCTATTGGTCATGGTTTGATCTCTAGCAACGTTGTCATATCTACCTAGATGTCAATGATGAAAAGCAAAAACCTATCGAGTTACGATCGTCATGTGTGTGGAATCCTTCATCAGTTTCCCGTCCAGGGTCTAGGGTATGGTGATGGTTGAACCCTAATAACCTTGGAAACTATAACTGTGTTGTGACATCTAGTGATCCAGTCTTCCGATCCGGTATCACCATTCCCTCTAAAAAAAACTATCGCTTTGACTAAAGGCTTTTCACGATCATTTAGATTCTCGCAACAGCATAGGAAAAATAGGGTACTCGTGACCCTGGATGAATCCCTCTCCGACTGCCATTTGTTCCACTGCACTACCAGACTATGACATACACGCCGTATGACTCTCCTGGAGTGCACGTGCATATCAAAGCAGAGTGGGTAGCGCCCTTTCCAAATGACATCTTAGGTCTAAGGATTAATCTCACACTATGAAACTCAAGGAATCCATGCTCGACAGCACCAAATGGGAGTCCTTAAGCAGGGTTGTTAAATTCCATAATCCAGTATGAATCTCCATACATGTATTTCCATTCAAGGCATCAACAATGGAACGGGTCGACCACTCAAAAGAGTTACATATATGAACAAGTCTTGACGAGGCCAGTGATATCCCACATCTCACAACCTTTATGACTTGGAACAACGTTTAGAATTACAGTCTTTGAGAGCATTCCATATGTTTTCCCTGAATGCCTCTCCTCACCATATGTAATCCATGGGATCTTTATCTATACTATCAATAGTTATAACAATAAAGAAGCATACCATAAATAAAATATTCAATATATTTAAAACAAGACTGTCATAGTGTTTACATTTAATATGGCTGAGCCCAAAACAATTGGCTCGCGGAGGAGCACCTAACACTATCAATCTCCCACTTTCCCTAGAGCCAGGTTCCCTTGTACTTTAGTCCCATCATTTCCAGATGTTTTTCCAATACACTTTGACTCAGGGATTTGGTGATTGGGTCTGCTACGTTTTTCGTCGAGTCGACTCGTTCTACTCGAACGTCTCCTATTTCCACTATCTCTCTTATAAGACGATATCGCCTAAGAATATGTTTGGATCTTTGGTGAGACCTAGGCTCTTTCGATTGAGCTATAGCTCCATTGTTATCACAGTACCTTAGCACCAGATTTACAATGGAGGGAACTACCTCCAACTCATGGACGAAGTTCCTTATCCAAATAGCTTCCTTAGCCGCTTCAGCAGCAGCTATATACTCAGCTTCCGTGGTGGAGTCAGCTGTCGTCTCCTGCTTAGAGCTCTTCCAGCTTACAGCTCCTCTATTGAGAATAAACACATATCCGGATATCAATTTAAGATCATCTAAGTCCGACTGGAAACTAGAATCCGTGTAGCAGTTCCAATTTTCCTCCACCGTATACCAGAAAAAGATCTTGAGTATGTCTCAAGTACTTTAGAATCATCTTCACGGCAGTCCAGTGGTCCTCCCCTGGATTCAACTGGAATCGGCTTACCATGCTAAGTGCATAAGCCACATCCGGTCGAGTACATAGCATAGCATACATAATGCTACCTATTGCCAAAGCGTATGGAATCCTTGACATTCTCTCTCTTTCCTCGAGTGTCCTAGGTGACATCAATTTAGTGAGATGGATTCCATGTCTGGCTGGAAGAAATACTCTTTTTGAATCTACCATACTGAATTTATTCAAGATTTGTTCTATGTACTTAGATTGGGAGATTCCTAGCAACCTACTTTCCCTTTCTCGGTATATCTTCACATCAAGAACGTAGGATGCCTCTTCCATATCTTTCATCGAAATATGGGTCGACAAAGAACCCTTCATTGATTGTAACATTCCTACATCATTTTCAATGAGAAGAATGTCATCAACGTAGAGTATCAAGAAGCTTATGGCTCTCCCATTAACTTTCTTGTACACACATGGTTCAGAACCATTCTTGATGTAGCTGTATTCTTTTACAGCTTCATCAAATCTCAAATTCCAGCTTCGGGAAGCTTGCTTCAAGCCATAAATGGATCTTTACAGCTTGCACACCTTGTGCTCTCTCCCACTGGATGTGAAGCCCTTTAGCTATTCCATATAAATTTCTTCATCAATGTTTCCATGAGGAAAGCCGATTTCACATCCATCTGCCAAATCTCATAATCGAAATACGCAGATATAGCCATTAGAATCCTAATTGACTTGGTCATCACGACTAGCGAAAAAGTTTCCTCATAGTTAATTCCTTGCCTTTGAGTATAACCCTTCGCCACCAAGAGAGCCTTAAAGTTCGTAACCTCTCCATCTACTCCTAACTTGCGTTTGTATACCCATTTGCATCCAATGGCCTTAATGCCAGGTGGTGGGTCTACTAAGGTCCAAACCTTATTGGAGTACATAGATTCAATTTCAGATTCTATGGCTTCAGACCATTTCCCCGAATCCTTGTCAGATATTGTCTCGTCATAAGACGTTAGATCTTCATCCAATACGAGGTTCTCCTTCTTGCTTTTCAACAAAAGGCCATAGTACCTATCAGCCTATCTTGGGATCCTTTCGGATCTCCTTGGAGGTGGAATTTGTGTACTTATAGTTTGTGGTTCATTACGTTTCTCATTCATTTCCAGTGGAGTTTGTGTCTCTTGGGTTTCCTCAAGTTCTATCACTCTATCTATGCTCCCACTAGAGAGTTGCTTCTCCAGGAACACAACGTTCCTTGAAACAATTACCTTTTGTTCCAAGGTGTGATAGAAATAATACCCATAGGACTCCTTAGGGTAACCCACAAACCTACAATAAGCAGATCTTGAATCCAACTTATCTCCCACTAGCTGCTTGACATGAGCAGCACATCCCCATACTTTTAGGTATTTGTATGAGGGTGGTTTTCCGTGCCATATCTTATAAGGCACTTCAGGGACACTTTTTGACAGTAATCCATTTAATAGATAGATCGCCGTTTCCAGGGCATAGCCCCAGAAGTATATAGGTAAATCTGTGGACAACATCATTGACCGAACTATGTCCATCAATGTGCGGTTTCTCCGCTCAGATACACCATTAAATTGTGGTGTTCTAGGCGGTGTCTATTGAGAGAGAAAGTAATCCAAGAACTCATCGGACATGTATTCTCCTCCTCGATCAGATCGAAGAGTTTTAATAATTTTACCAGCTTGTTTCTCTACTTCATTTCTGAATTCTTTGAACTTACCAAAGGCCTTAGATTTGTATCTAATAAGATACAAATAACCATACCTAGAATAATCGTAGGTAAACGTTATGAAGTAAGAATAGTTCCCTAATGCACTAACACTGAGAGGTCCACACACATCTGTGTGAACTAACTCAAGCAAATCCTTGGCACGTTTCATTTGGCCTCCAAATGATGACTTTGTCATTTTACCTTTTAGACAAGATTCACAAGTCAGTAGTTCCTCTTCTTCATCAAGCTCGAGGAAACTTGACAACTTGCGAATCCTATCCTTAGATGCATGACCAAGTCTAGCATGCCAGATTTGTGCATTAGGTTGATCGTTAGATTTACGCTTTCCCGTGTTTATTGTTTGAACAACAAGAGAATTAGTATACGAGTAAACATAATGGTTGTTATACATGCATGCTCTCAAGATTAATTTAGAACCATAAAATATTGAACAAAAACCATCATTTATATTAAAGGAAAAACCTTCCTTGTCCAAAACAGAAACTGAAATGAGTTTCTTAATTAATCCGGGAACATAATAAACATTCTTTAAAGTAAACCTTCTACTATCCTCAAGAACTAAAATAACGTTTCCAACAGCCTTTGCAGCGACAGACGCTCCATTAGCCATCCTCAGGACCATGTCCCTGTCATCTAGCTCTCTGCTTCTAGACAGCACCTGCAAGTCATTGCAAAGGTGAGTACCAAGTCGGTGTCAAACACCCAAGAAGCATGGTTAATCAACAAATTAACCACAACAATAAACACACCTTCTTTGTGGCTTTTGAAGGTAGCAGGACAATCCTTGCTCAAGTGTTCTATCCCATAGCAATGAGGGCAATCACCCTTTGGCGTTTTGTCTCCAAATGTTCTCTCCAATTCATCAACGATGTCCTTGGCTAGTTTGATCTTTCCATATCTCTCAATCATATGATTAGACATCATGGACAATATGAAATATCGAACATAAGTCTCGTCATTGATTTGCTTTGTCCAGTACTCTAAAGTACGAGCGCGAGTTGCAGGTTTAGGTCTAGGAGGGATTTCCTCTTTGATTATGTAATCAAGTTTCTTAATCCTAAGATACACGTCTAGAGCCAAACGCCAATAGGTGTATTTTGAGCCATCAAACTTGTTTCTTTTGAGAAGCCATAGACAAGTATAAATGATATCCATGATAATACTGTGTAAAATGCGATAAAATAAAAAACAATCATTAACATTCAGCTCTAACATATATTCACATGCAATTAAGAAATTTTAAATGTACATGTATTTTCCCACTTTACTTTACGAAATCCATCACCCCAAATTGACAGAAGACGGGAAATTATAAAATCTCCAGTGGGCTCGAGCGTCAAATGTCCTAACCTCATTCCACGACTCATGGTCAATGGGCGGTACGATTGAACAGGCACGACGACCCCATCCACATCCAGGTGGCTCTCGAGATATTTGCATCCACATTTCATGTACGTCCGAGAACACGATGCAACCATATACTAATCCGTGTTTAAGTCCGACCCATCAAATTCTCACGCAATAACAGTGTCTAGGGCATCCCACGACTCATGGTCAACCCCTGGGTAGACTGAGATCCGTGTGCACTTCTAGTATGACCGTCTGTCATAGTAGAAGGCCTAGTTGTGAGATTACTACACTAAACTTTGCCACCATCCCACGACTCATGGTCAATAATGACAAGCTGAGCTATTCTCTATCACATCTAATGATGGAAGGCACTGGACCTAATCAAGGAGCTTCCGGGCCCCCCCACATTTATCCATTTAAATGCATTAAGGGGTTTTCCAAAACAAGGTCTCACACTTTTTCAAGTACTTATCTTTCTTAGGTGATCATGCATACATGCATAACATTCATAACATAAGAAAATAAGTAATCAAACATAAAACGGTAAATGTGATCTTAGTCAAGCCATTATCTAAACACCCTGAGCCATCAAGGTATTGAACATTATAATCTAAGGACTTCAAATTATAAAACAACTATTCTATGGCTCGACCCGGATCACCACATAATCACATAAACATGCTATCATGCAAATATGAATTAATATTCACCGTCTTTAATTAAAGATGATCTAATTAATTAATGGATCCAAAGACTTTAATTTCTAAAAACCAATTTTAGAAATTTCCATGAAAAGTCACACTTTTCAAATTAATCTAAAAAGATTTTTCAAAAACCCAATTTTATTCAATTCCGAAAATTAATAAATTCCATTTTATTTCAATTCTCAAAATTAAATAAAACGATTCTTATTTTGAAAATCCAACTTTAGAACAAACTTTAAATAATTTTAATTTGAGATTTAAAACTTAATTTTACAAAATCACAAATTAGGGTTGCGCTTTTAATTTAATTGCAAAAAATGACCCACGGTCTAAAACGCAATTATCACGAAAAACATTTGGAATTTGGGGGAAACAGAAATTGACCCCTAGGTCAAGAGGCGGCCTGAAAGCCGTCATTGTGCGCCGTCGTAAGCGACGACGCGTGGCTGAGCAGTGGCGTCTCGCTGGCATGCACGCGCTGCCGAACAGCGCGCTGCTATTCAGTAGCCATTGTTGTTGCCGTCGCACATTGGCGGCGCTGTAGTGCGACGGCGATCCCTCCAATTCCTTTTTTTTTTAAACATAAAAACCCAGCCCTTGATTTTTAGATTAACATCAAATCTACGGATCCAAAAATTAAACAGGAAATCCAACCAATTCCAATATGCAATAAAAACTAATTTCAAAGCATATAAAACACGAAAAGAATCCGAGCCATGTCTAAACCTTGGCTCTGATACCACTGCTGGGATCGCATTCAACCCCCGGGGATACTGGCGCAGCGGAATACATATAATTTCAAAAATAAAGCGGAATTCTCTAAATTAGGGCTAGGTCAACATGGTACCATCGGATTCCAAAACTATCCTAGAGATAAGTTTACACATGTTTACCTCTTGTAGACCTTAAAGCATCAACGTCTTTTTAAGCTACTCCCTGCTATAGTCTTCGAATTGGTTTGCCCTAGCGCCCTAAGAGTTGCGCCTCTGAGATGTATCCACACCCTAGCTTGTACCCTCAATTATCTCCACCAGTTCTAGCAAGGAGAATATCGAATCTTGGCTTTTTAGGAAAAAGGGTTTGGAATTATTTAAGTGTTCTTCGCACTCAACACATGAGTTTGAAGAAATAATGTGAAAGAAAATTTTGGGAGAGAATAAAGAGAAAAAGACTTGTGTATTTTTCAAATTACTTTCAATTCTAAAAACTTGATCATCATAAAAGAGGGGAAAACATATATATATATATAGAGAGAGACCACCTAAGGTTAAAAACCCTAGGTGTTGTACACGCCTTCGCTCCCTAAATAATAGGGAGAAACGTGTACATGTATATATGTATACGGCAACATTGCCCTCGTTCTCTAAAGCAGTCCGGATTCGCTCCGCCTTACACGATGTACCAGCGAGGCCGCTGGCTTGGCCTTTCCTAAAACTGTGAAAGCTTAGTTCATTTTTCTTTTATTCTTTGTCCACAAATAGTTGAACTCCTTTCCAACTAACCAGATATTGCCATATCTAATAATATCCTAACATATATCTTATAAGATCCTTCCTTATTAATTAGTTACCTTAACTAATTAAACGATCCTAATAAATATATTTATAGAATATTAATATATATATATATATAACAAACTTGGTGAGCAAGATAAATCTTTCCACCAAATCCACATACACTAATACACACCTCACACATGCACTATGTATATATATATATATATATATATATATATATATATTTTATTTTATTTCTTTCCCCTAATTAATTAATTAGTCCCAAATTTAATATCCTTATATTAAATTATAGGACTATTAATGAACTAGTTAAATTAATTCCTTTTCTTTGATTAATTAAATCCAATTAATTAATCCCACCATTAATTCACAAAGAATCAAATAGTCAATAGGTACTACACTAAGTTATGTGTGTGATCCCTCAGTCTCGTTGTCAAGCTAGCAATAAGTCCCCTAAGACTAGATTAATTATTGTAAATAATTAACTAGTCCTTGAATTAGTCTCACCAAAAATTAATCCAAGGCACCTATTGGTCATGGTTTGATGTCTAGCAACGTCGCCATGACTACCTAGATGTCAACAATGAAAAGCAAAAACCTATCGAGTTACGATCGTCATGTGAGTGGAATCCTTCATCAGTTTCCCGTCTATGGTCTAGGGTATGGCGACGGTCGAACCCTAATAACCTTGGAAACTATGATTGTGTTGTGACATCTAATGATCCAGTCTTCCGATCCGGGATCACCAATCCCTCTCAGAAAACAATCGCTTTGATCAAAGGCTTTTCACAATCATTTAGATTCTCGTAACAGCATAGGAAAAATAGGGTACTCGTGACCCTGGATGAATCCCTCTCCGACTGCCATTTGTTCCACTGCACGACCAGACTATACCCAACATACACGCCGTATGACTCTCTTGGAGTGCACGTGCATATCAAAGCAGAGTGGGTAGTGCCCTTTCCAAATAACATCTTAGGTCTAAGGATTAATCTCACACTATGAAACTCAAGGAATCCATGCTCGACAGCATCAAATGGGAGTCGTTAAGTGGGGCCGTTCAATTCCATAATCCAGTATAAATCTCCATACATGTATTGCCATTCAAGGCATCGACAATGGAACGCGCCGACCTCTCGAAAGAGTTACATATATGAACAAGTCTTGACGAGGCCAGTGATATCCCACATCTCACAGCCTCTATGACTTGGAGCAACATTTAGGATTACGGTCTTTGAGAGCATTCCATATGTTTTCCCTGACCGCCTCCCCTAACCATATGTAATCTATGGGATCTTTATCTATACTATCAATAGTGATAACAATAAAGAAGCAAACCATAAATAAAACATTCAATATAGTTAAAACAAGACTGTCATAGTGTTCACATTTAATATGGCTGAGCCCAAAATAATTGGCTCGCCGGGCACCTAACACTATCAGATTCGCCGTTGATCTACAAGGACTCCATAAAAAGATAAAAGTGAACCATATCTCTCTATATAAATCAATTCATGCTCTTAAAAGAATAACACTATGAGTGAGACTTCGGGATTCTCCCTTTCATACATAGTCTTCCATTTTTCATGTAAAAATTTTTTATTTTGCACACCACAAATTACTCCATGGGAGAGAGTATAACATAAGAGAAATGATCTTATGTGTGGCTTAATTTATACTCTTAGTGATATTGTTAAAAAGGAAATATAAGCATGAAAATTATCTGTTATACTCATGTGTTACTCCCTAAAAAATTATATAACATAATAAGACATGGGAAACTTGTTTGTCCTAATTATTCATACAGGAGAATTAACCGATTAAAATAACTAGAGAAGGGAAGATATGACAAAAAATATTCCTTTGACACTTTGTCAACATATTTTATCGAGTTAGATATTAACTTACCAAGAGGCAGTTTACCATTGCATTATCAAACTTAAGCATTTAAACAAATTAGACATATTATATCTTCGCATATGGCTCCCTTATTCACTAATTTTCACTACTAAAATAATGAAGTAATAAATGGTATATTAGATCTTGCCATTAGTCGGATTTTACATCCACCCTCGATCTGGATATCCTTATAAATTTATCTAGACCACAACTTCTAGGTGAGTGCGTGATATAATCAAGTAACCGAGAAGCAAAGATAAATCCTATATTTCTCATAATCACTTTTGTTGCTCAACAATTTTAAGTAAGTGGATCTTGTAAGTAGACTTAGCCAATTCGATAAATCGAAAGAAAACCTCTTGTGCAGAGGACACGTATTTTTCAAGCTATTCACCCTACCGTAATTATATTTCATGAGATAATTATAAAAGTTCATCCTAAATCATATATTACCTTTATGAAATGAATGAAATTTGAAATTATAAACCTGTTACTACAAAAGGGGTATCCCACATACGAAAACATAGGTGCATTTTTTCTTGGAAATCGTTTTGCAAAACTTGATCCATCCACCAACACCTCGTTCCACCATCAAACCTCTTACAAACAACTTACTTGAAAGATGAAAATAACTCACTTCTTTGAACTCAATTTTCCACAGACGGTGCCAATTGATGTGTGTCCGATTTACATCAATGAGAATAATATGATATAAAATGTAATAATATAATATAAAGCATAAGCATGTAAATATATAAACACGAGATTTATGTGGTTTTGTCCCAATAAAGACCTACGTTCACTGGTGTAAAGTTGTAGATTGTTTATTCATCCTCATAATAGGTATTTATATAAGTTTTGATGGGTAGGTTAAGTAGGATAGGTCAACTATGCCTAAAATACATAAGGTAATGAGAATAAATCAAGATCTCTCTATTTTTGGGTATACCTAATTAGGTATAAATAGTAAATTAATAAGATCCCAGGTTTGATCTCCGCAGGTCTTTATATAGAAAATCTTGTGATTCATAAGATCTTGTCTCCAGGCTTGCCTTAAATAGACTTGCTCTACCTACACAGGTCGGGTTGGCGAATCCCCAGCTAAGAGGATCCGAGTATGATGTCTTCTACAAGGATCCAAGTCCATAATACTGTAGGATTTAAGCCCAATAAGCTTTGGGCCCTCCAAGTTGGCCCAATATCCACATTCCACCTACATCAACAGGTATATTGAAGTTTATTATTTTAAGACATTCAGGAATCGCCCAAAGGTTGATTTATTGTTCTTATCATATACAAACATAATTGCTATTTTGTATGTTTTAAAAGGTTTATTTTGTATATCCAAAGATAACAAATAAATCTAATATATATATATATTAATAGTTTATGTTTATATATCTTAGTATCTCCCATGGAGAACTTTGATATATATAGTTAATAGTTTTTTGATGAAAGGTGGCATTGATTGAAAAGTGATTTTTTTCATCGATATCTACGAAAGACTTATGGTTTTGGTGACTCATTATGATACAAGAGTTACACCAAATGAATGTTACATTTTCTTTCTTATTGAAGTTATGAAGATTATGAAGAGGTTAATAGATCAACATAAAGTGTGTTGATGTGTGTAGATATCATCCATTGGGCCAAGCTGACAAGCCCAAAGAATAATACATATATTTTCTTATTTAATTATGACAATCCAGCCCATGAGATTATATTTCAGCCCCGTCCGTTAGGTAAAGCGGAGCCCTAAAAAGAAGGAGATCAATTAGCAGACAAGATCCAATCAAATATCCCATTAGGAATCATATAATGAGGATTGGTCAAATACTTACCAAAGCAGGAAGATTTGATGCGGCTAAATATGGACCTGGATTAGACGCGTCCACCACGATTTTAGGACACTTAAAGCTTTCTAGAAATAGGACTGACTACCATAAATAGAGCTGGAAGGAAATCAGCCAGATTTTAGTTACCATATTTGTATAGAAGTCATCTAGCTTGTATAAATATTCATTTCGGATGATTAATAAACAACTTTACATTCTATATATTTTTACTGTTGATTATCTTAAAGCTTTTATACTCAATTTCTCGCAATTATCATATAAATTTTTTGTTGCAAATCCCACGTGCATCAATTGGCACCGTCTGTGGAAAATTGAGTTTCAAGGCATGAGGTAACATTTTCTTATCTTTTCACAATCTTCTTTTCTTGAACAAGCTTGATGGCAAGTCAACATATATAGTGGTTGGAGGAAACAAGGAAGCGTTACTCCCAGCGAGCGGAGGCAATAACGCCCTTGAAACCTTAGCCATTTTGGGTAAACGCTTGAGAAATAATGCAAGTATCCAACTTCGACTTCACACAAATCGCGAGGCTTGGATGGGATTTTTCTGAATGGTTTGTTTGATTTTGATAAAGTTCAAATAACTGGGAATATCTCAATAATAGTATAGGTTTATCTGAAAAGAATGTTTGAGATATTGGTTGACTGTCTCAGGAATTTAAGAAAAGAAAAGAGAATTTTTGCTTTGAATGTTCTGGCTTTTCTGAGAATTTAAGGAATGAGACTTCAATGCAACAGCAATTTGGCTTGGAATCAATCGGTTGTTTTTAGCTTGTTGTTGAAGTCCTATTTATAGGCAATCTTGGAAAAAGTGTCCGTTTGACACATGCACAGGCGTGTGTCTCTCACTTCCGAGAGTGAACAACTTTTGTCCTTTTTCCTGAAAAATTGCTGCACAAAAGTTGGTGCTGCAATCTGTGAAAGTTGACAGTCCAATAGGGTGGCTTCTCCGTACGTCCGAAAGAGCTTATCACATTTAATGCTCTTATCAGCATTTAATGCATTTGAATTAAATGCCCGTTTGCATTAAACTCCTTCTGGACTTAGAAATAAATTCAGGTGACATCAGTCATTGATAGACGCTCATTCAACCTTGAATAACTTCTGTCCTAATGAACGCTTGAAATAGCTGGTCTTTTTGGACGCTTGGAATCTTTATCTTCATTCATACTTCAGGCGCTTGAGTCTTCAAACTTAACTACTGATAAGCTCGCTCAGAATTCATCAGATGCTCAGTCTAAGAACACTTAGCCTAACAATCTAGAATAAAAATAAAACAAAGCCTATAAAGCCTATTACACTTCTAACGCTTCAAAACTTACACATGATTTCTAAGTAAAATCAAACTTACATATTTTGGGGTCTAACATAAAATTCTAATTGTCATCATCAAAACATCTAACATGAAATTCTTAACAAAATCTTTTTTGACAAACAACATCTAACCGCGCAAATCTGTGTGAAAGTCGAAGTTGAAGATCTCACTATTTTTAAGTAAAACAAGAGATAGCCAAAGGAGTTAAGGAGCTTAAATCTGTGTGATCAAGGAGGTTGAGAATACTACATTTGATTTATTCATTGTATTGTAAAAGTTGTCTGTGTGAAACTTCGAGAATCAATTAGTGAATTCCTCCAAGTGAAAATTGGAGAAGAATGACGTAGTTGGGATTCCATCACCCAACGAACCATTCAAATTATTGTGTTTTGTAGTTTATTGTTTGTTGCTTTTATCTTAATATTTATTATACATAAAAGCATACATTTTAACGTCCAAACCAATTAAAGCAACAAGTAAAATCAGAGCGCTCAATCTTAATCCAAAAGAAGACTAAAGATTATTTCTGATGTGCTAACCTTGATCTGAGCGCTGAAAGTTAAACCCTACTTGTGTTAAGCGTTCAAACCTTGAATCTAAGTTATCTTAATAAAAAAGTCTTCAAACAAACGCTCGATAAGCATCTAGCTTCCTTAAGCGTTCAAAACACTTACGAAAATTTTTGAAGTCCGAGTATATTCAAACCCCCACCCCCCTTTTTGTAGACCCTTTTCGTATGCTACTTGGAACCAACAATTTGCTTATGCACCGATTTTTTAATTCTTTTAGTTTTGGTAAAAATTAAATGCAATAAATGCATTTGATTTGATTTCCGTAATTTATGTTTGCTATAACAAATAGATATAGGGATAATTACATTCAGTATCCTAAGGTATTACGAAATTACAAAAAACATCCTCTAGTTCAATAAATTACATCTAACATCCTAACGTTTTATTCCGTCTAACAAGTAGCACATTCCATTAGGGTTACTGTACGGCGCCGTTAATTTTTTTTGTGAACTTTCGAAAATGCTCCCGTCCTTTTTTGAACATGGAAAGCCTATAATATTCGGACAAGTATATCCTTTTGGTGTAAATTGTAATGTTTTATAAAAGTATAAGTGTTATATGTAATGTTGTGTATAAAAAATATAATAAAAATTATTTATAAAAAAATATTCTCAAGAAAATAAAATAAATTAGAAATTGTTAAAATTATATTAAAAAATATGTATAAAATATCATTTTAATATTTTATTTAAATTTATATAAAAGAGTTTATATAATAGATTAGATTATATAATAGTTTATATAATTTAAATTATATGTTTTAATTTAATTTATGAAATTTACAAATAAATTTAATTATTGTATTTTAATAAATTTAATTTCTAAACTAAATTACTTAAACAATATATTGCTTTAAAATAAATAAAAACGAAAAGAAAAAAAAGAGGGTGGGGAACAGTAGTCATCTTCCCCACCCCACCCCCACCCCCACCCCCCAATTGCCACCCCCACTCCACCCCACCCCATCCTCACGCGCGCACACACAATCACACACACTCGCACTCGCTTGCACACACCCCATCTCACACACACAGCAACACACACATTCACACACACAGTCACACACAAAGTCACGAACACACACACACAGTCACACACATATATGTATATACATATATATATATAAGTACTTTTCTTTTAAGTTTAAATTTTTATTTTAAAATTGGTATTAGAAGTAAATCTAAAAATGTGAAGGGGGTAATATGGTAATTCAATTTTTTTTGTTTTTTTAATGTCTTTTCTTTATTTTTTTTAAATATTCCGTAAGAGCAATTTGGTCTTTTTACACATTCCATCCAACCTTACATCAAAAAGTAAAACTACAGGATGTTAGATGTAATTTATCGAACTAGGGGATGTTTTTTGCAATTTCGCAATACCATAGGATACTATGTGTAATAATCTCAATAGACATATTACCATATCAAAGATCGGTGAAAAATAATGGTGGTATATAGCATTTTTTTTTGTGTATTTAGTTTTAAAATTAAATCACTCAAAAAAGTATCAAACCGCATCGAACGGCACAAATCGCATAATTTGTCTTGATTTACAAAATCACAATTTCAAATTCTATTTCTCCAAACCGCAATTAACAATTCAATTTTAAATTAATAAAAATACGCGCAAAACCGCAGCGTGATCAGCCCTGTAAATGCGCTTCCATTTCCAAAAGTTGATTTGAATGGGGCTTGCAAACACCACCGAGGTCTTTAGTATAATTCATTTCCCTCCCTTTCCTTTTCTCCTTCAAGAGTTTGAGGGATAGTTTAAGAACCGCACGCAGAGTTTGAGAGCTTCCACTTCTGAGCAGGGACGGAGCCAAGAATTTTGGTGAGGGGGGGCGAGATTTTTGTGAGTTTCATTTACCCGGTAGTGAAGGATTGTATGGGGGGTGCAGGGGGCTTGCCTCCCGCGGTACGGTACGCTATATATATGTGAAAAAATTGAGGATTAGATTTAGTAAAAATACTTTTGACATACTTTGTACTCTATACCTCTTTTTGTTAATAGTGAAATTCTCTTATCATCTCCCGTGAACGTAGGCAATTGCCGAGCCACATAGAAATAATATTTGATGCATTTTTCGCAACTAATTAAATAAAATATAGTTTTAAAACTAAAATAGAAAATGGTCCGAAAATTAAATAAAACAAAATATAAAAAGCCTAAGAAGTATGTTTGGAGGGGAAAGTTAAAGGAAAAAATTTAAAGTCATAACTCGTAACTCAAATTTATTGGACTGTTGTGAATGATGGATATATACAAAAGTGAAACTACAATTTAGCTTGATAATTAGATATATGGGTCGTATATAGTTGTAGTCCATTTGAGTTTAAAAGTAGGCTAGCTACTTTACAAATTACCATATATATATAGGTTATTTTTTAGTTTATTAGGGATGTAGTTTGCAATTTTTGAGGGGGGGCGAAATCAAATTTTTCAAATTTTTTACATGTGCAAATTGGATAAAATAAAAATTGAAAGTCCCTGATTATGCAAGAGTGTGATTAGTAATTTATCATTTTTAAAGCTAGCCTGAAAAGATCCACTTGTTCTTATTCACTGACCAATAATAGTATTATAATATCATAAAAAAATAACTTCATTTTTACTACTACTCATTTATATGATGTTTGGTTAAATCAATTGATAGAAAGGTTATTTTTGTCATTTTCGAGAGGGGCAAAATTACAAATGTTAATGTTATAGGTAAAAGTGAAAGTTAAAATTTTGAGGGGGGCGAAATCACAAAATTACAAAATTTCATAGACAAAAGTTAAAAATTTTAAAATTTGAGGGGGGGGGGCCGCGGTGGCACCCACCAGCCCCCCTCCCTCCGTCCCTGCCTCGGGAAGTTAGCAGATTTAACCCCCAATTGCATATAGCAAGGCAAAAATAACCCCCATCACAAAAGCTTTGCAAAAATAGACCCCTATGGGACCCATTTGTTTGAAAGGACCAATTTACCCTTACTAAAGTTAAAAGATGGAGAATTGCAAGCTTTCTCCTTGTCTTATCAAGAAATTGCTCAAAACCCTTTATAATATTTGAAAAATTTCGCATAGTCCCTATACTTTCAAATTATTTATCTTTAGTCCTCGAACTTTAGAAATGGTTTATTTTGGCCCCTCAAAACAACAAAAACATCAAAAAATCCATGAGAGTAATATACATATTTAAAGAAAAGGGAATCCCAACCCGCTTTTATAAATCTGCATAAAAACTTTTTATTGCATTCATAATTTACATACATGCCAATTCCTGCTCATATTTTAAGTGTCTTTATTGATTGTCTTAATACTTTGGAAAACTTAGATTATACTAATACAGAATTAATATTAGAATTACGAAATCAATTAATATTTTGGAGAGAAAGTTGGGTTAATAATTATCTTAACATACCTCCTAGATTAAGAGATCACGAAAACTATATTAAGTACCTTTTAGTCTTGAATATATTAATAGCAGCTTTTTATTAAAATAGCTTCTTCTAATTATAAAAGATTAGAATATCTAGATTTAGAATATAGTTTAGCCGATAGAACCGTAATCTCGTTAGATAAACATAAATTTATTTGTAGATTTGATTCAAGTTTTAAGCACAATTTACATTCGGAAAATAAACACTTAAATAGTTTAACAGATTTATTTATATCGTTACCATCAAACTTAGAAATAAATAACGCTAAACTTTGTAAAACTTTAGAATCATTAAAAGAAACCGTTTTAATAAATAGAGAAATAATAAAGAAGGGTGAAAATAATAATTTAGATTATATTAAACAACAATCTGAGGAAACTCTAAAAATAGTTAAGAAATATAATAAGCTTTTCCCCACTAAAGACAAAATAATAGAGTTAAAATATAGCTTGGAAAGTAATAAGCTAAAACAATTAGAAATTGAAACTAAGAAAACTCTAAGCCAAATAATAGAAAAAATAAATAAAGTTGAAGCTCAAAACTTAGAAACAAGTAAAACTCTAAAAACTACAGAACGAATAGTTAGCGGATGAATAGTATAGAAAATAGATTAGAATATAAAAGAGCCATTGAACTAGCAAATAAATATCTATATACGGAAGAAGGATTTACTACCTATCAAGGAACTAGTAATTCAGATAAATTATATCCTAAACTTTGGAATATTCAATTCGCTTTAATTCTACAAATATTCGAAAGGCTAGATAAATTAGAAAAATTAAGTACTAAAATAGACACAGTATCTCAAGTGATTAAAGGAGATTTACAAGATAGTATAGAAGAAAGATTAGCAAATTTAGCACTAGACGAGTCTGAAAAACCCAAAAAAGAACCTAAAAATATATATATATTGGTAAAAAATGTTGAGATCATTTAGTGGTACTAGTAGAACTATAAGTGAATCAAGTAGTGAAGAAAAAGAGAAGGGAAAAATAAGTAACACTTTTACTAAAAGAATGTTTAGAGGATCAGGAAGTCAAAGCTCAGCTAGAGAAGTAGAATTAGAATAGATAATAGACGTAGAAGAAAATCTTAATTTATATAATAACAAGGGAATAGATAAGTTAAAACCTAAAACATTATACAAAGTGGGAAAAATGGATTTTAACACACATTTAATTAAGAAATTTAGAGAAAAAGAAGTAAAAATTAGAACAAATGCTGAAAACATAAGCTTAGTTAGCCCGGAATGTATAAAGCAATTAAAACAATTAAAGCAAAAGTATATACATTTAGGATTAATTATTGTAGGAATAAAAGGATTAACTAGAAAAGGAACCGGTGGAAAGGTTTTAGTTTTATTATTAGATAAAAGTTGGTTTGATGCTAGGAGAGCAGTATTTGCTAGTATGGAAATAGATATGACTAATAATGTAGGGATGTTTTATGTAGCTCCAAACGTGATGAAAAGTATTAAAGATATTAATAAAATTACTATAGGATTACAAACTAGAGGATATGAAACATATGATGGTAATAACTTAGTAGTTTCTATAGCGTTTTTAGGAAGAGTAACCAATAATAGTTTTCCTCAATATAAAATTAATATAGATGGGATAATAGATGGATTAGCCTCAGTAGGAGTAAAGATGATTAAACCTTTAAATATAGATAATAACGATTTAAATGGAGAGGAATAGGAATTAACCAAGCATTTAGAAGAAAATGAGACTGTTAAGATTCCAGGAGAAAGTGTAATGTATACAAATAGTAGAGGTCAGATTTCTAATAGATTTCTTAATTACCAAAAACAAGATCCCAAAAAAAATTTAGAAGATTTAGAAGAAGAAACTGATAGCGAAACTGAAACAAACTACATGAATATTATAGAAGAAGAAGAAGAAGTTAGAATAACTAGTAGATTTGCAAATTGAGAAATAATATCTGATATAGAAAGCGAAGAAGATGAAGAGGAAGAAAATATAGAAGAAATAGATGAAGAGATTAGACAATTAGAGAGTCAGCTCAAAAATGATTATAGACCAAAAAATATGGAAGAAATATTAAGAAAAATTTTTGAGATAAATAATTTAAGAGAATTAGTAGATGAAATGTATTTTGAAGCAATGAATTTAGATATCAATTTAGAATCAGCTGAAGAAGAATTTAAACGATATTATAATATTGATTTAGTAGATGATATATGTTTAGGAAAAATAGAATTTGAAAAGTTCTTCAAAAATAAAGAAAAAAGTAATAACGAAGTAACTTTTATGGCAGATAGTCAAGCAAGTACTAGTAGTAATATAGGAAAAAGAACTAGAGTAGAACCAGATTATAGTGAAGTTCCAGCTAGAAATGTAGAAATGAGTGGTAGACCAGAATGGAAAAGTCCCACATATGAATATGGATCAACCCAGCCAAATAAATATATAGGATCAAGACAACCCATAGGAAAAACCATGAGTGGAACCATGTTAGTAATTGAATTAGGAAGTCCACAAATGTGGCCAGAAGAAATAAATATATGAGAACAATGTGTAGTAAGACATTGAGAAATAAATAAAAAGCAGATATGGATATGTTTAACTTTTTAGAAACATGCTTAGGACCTACAGCATTATCTATCTGGCAAAGTAAGAAGAAAAAAGATCCTAATAGAATTAATGAAATAAAGGCCTTAGGAAATAATCCTTATTTTACTAGTTTTATTAGAACGTTAATAATAGGAATAGATCCAGGAAGAGAAAATACATTCATACAAGATACGACACTTAGAAACCTAGAACAACTCACTATAACCGATATGAAATATATTATACCTTTTAGTCAGGATTTTACAAGGTTAATAGGAGAAGCTAATAAAGCATTTGATGAAGAATTATGTAATAGATATTTTACGAAATTACCACAAGATTTAGGAAAAAGAATACATGAAGAATGGATAAAAATCAATGGTAATCTTACAGGATTAGGTATAGGACCTAGAGTACAATACACTTTCTTTAAGCTTCAGGAATGGTGTAAAGAAGAATTTATTAGAGAACAAATTAGAAAGCAATCTTATGAGTTTTGTAGAAAAGCTATATACACCCCACAACAATATAGACAGAAGAATTACTTTAAGCCAAAACGCAAAATATTAAGGAAATCAAATAAACCAAAATCTAGTTTTAGACAATATAGGCAAGGAAGAAAGCCCCCTAATTATGTTAAAAAGCCATCAACAAGAAAATGCACATGCTATATTTGTGGAGATCCTAAACATTTAGCTAATAGATGTCCGAAAAGACAGTTTAATATGGAAAGGGCAGCCATAGCAGAACAATTAGATGAAGATGTAGTAAGTATAGACGGTAATGAAAGTGATAATGAAAGCATATTTAGTGTAGTAAGTGAAGAAGGACCAGAAATTCCAAATATAATAGAATATACCTATATGAATAATTCATGTGAACATAAATATATAAATGGAAAAGGAACTATGAGTGTAGCCTGTAGTATTTGTAGATTATATCCTGATATGCATTTAAGATATCAGTGCAATATATATTTTGACAGAATTTGTTTTGTTTGTGCTAAAGACGCATATAATATAGAAACAAATGTATCGCCTAAACCTAATAAAAAAACTAGAATCTATAGAAGTTCTAAGCCATAAAATAGATAATTTAGATTTAAGAATACAATTAATAGAATTAAAATTAAAAAATAATGAAAACATAAGTAGTAATCAAAATAAAGGAAAAGGTGTAGTTATAGAAGAACTTGATGAAATTAACCAACAATTAGAAAAAACTCATTTACAAAATACAGCGTATGAACCCCAAATACAAGTACCCTATACTAGTAGTCTAATACTTTTAGATTGTCGAATATGGTGTAATCCAGAAAAATATATTGAAACTAAAACTATTTTAGATACAGGAAGTACAAAAAGCATGTTTAGCGCTAGTCTTGTGCCAAAAGAATTTGTAACACAATTAATTTATACTGTTACTAGTAGAACTGCAGAAAATAGATTAATGAGAATAACAAAAGAGTTAATTAACATAGGAATACAATTTAAAGATTTTTCAGGAAATTATAGTAGCAAATATACATTAGGACAAGTACTTATAGCACCAGATAACATAAATAGCCAAGAATTCCTTTTAGGGTTAAATTTCATTTGTGCATTAAATGGCAGTATATTAATAGGCAAAAATTATATTACTATTAGCAAACATAATTATACTTTTCCAACTAATAAATACATTAAACAATCAAAGTTGACTGCGAAGCGTGGTGGACATAATAACGATCTAGATTTTTTTAAAGAACTAGAACAAAATAATATAGAATCTGAAACTATAGATATCCTATTAGATGAAGAAATTAGAGATATAGGAAAGGGATTAGAAGTTTTAAACCTAGAAAATGAAAGAATTTTGCATAAATTAGAAATGTTAGGATTTATAGGAGATGATTTAACCAAAAATAAAGTGAATTATACTTTTAAACTAAACATCTTAAATCCCGATATAGTAATAAGAATAGCAGCTATAGAATATACTCCCGAAGATATAAAAGAATTCAAAACTCAAATTAAAGAAATGTTAGAAATCGGTATTATAAGAAGAAGTGATAGTCCACATAGATCGGCAGCTTTTATCGTAAGAAATAATGCAGAAATAAAAAGAGAAAAACCTAGAATAGTCTATAATTATAAAAGACTTAATGATAATACAGAAGATGATGCTTATAGAATACCTAATAAAGACGAGTTGATTAATCTAATACAAAATAAAAAGATATTTTCAAAATTTGATCTAAAAAGCGGATATAATCAAATTAAAATGGTAGAAGAAGACAAAAAATGGACAGCTTTCAGCTGTAGTGAAGGACATTTCGAGTGGAATGTTCTATCTTTTGGTTTAAAAAATGCTCCAGCAATATTTCAAAGATTTATGGATAGTATATTTAAACATTTAGATTTCTGTTTAGTATATATAGATGACATTTTAGTAGCTTCTGAAAATTTTAAACAACATCAAGATCATTTAAAACAAGTGTTTAATTTAATAGAAGAAAATGGAATAGTAGTGTCTAAAAAGAAAATGGAACTTTTTAAGAGAAAAATAAGCTTTTTAGGTTTAGAAATAGGAAACGAACAAATTAAATTACAACCTCATATAGCTCAAAAGATTTTAGATTTCCCAGATAAACTAGAAAACTTAAAACAAATGCAAGCGTTTTTAGGAATATTAAATTACTCTAGAAAATTTATTCCTAAACTTAGTAAATTAGTCGGACCATTATATAAGAAAATCGGAAAATTAGGTCGAAGACATTTTAATCAGGAAGATATTAACTTAGTCAGAAAAATTAAAGAAATTGTTAAAGATTTAAAATCTTTAGAATTACCTTTAAGTACTGATTATGTCATAACAGAAGTAGATAGTTCTATAAAAGAATGGGGAGCAATATTAAAATGTAAACCTCATAAATTTTCTCCAAAAAGTGAAGAAAAAATATCAGCTTATTCCAGTGGTAATTTTAACAAAACAGGGAGTAATTGGACTAGTCTAGATTATGAAATAGCAGGAATAGTTAAAGCAATATACCATTTTAGAATTTATTTAAATAAACCTTTTACCATCAGAACAGATTGTGAAGCTGTAGTTAGATTCATAAAAAATGAAAATTCTAGAAAACAAAATAATAAAAGATGGTTAAATTTTAGAAATGCAATAGAAGGTAATGGATATAAAGTAGAGTTTGAACATATTAAAGGATCAAACAATAGCATAGCAGATTTATTAAGCAGACAATTAACTTTAATTTTGGGCAACAGATCATGGCCTCCAATGACCAAGACAACCAACAAACAAGACCTCCCTCTGCAGCTTACAACCAAATAGTCCGAAAATCAGCTTTCAGGCCTAACTTTCAACAAAGTAACCAGAACAGACCAGCATTCACAATAGAAACTCGGTTTTTCAATCCAGCTACACAAAGCGTTTTTCCTAGCCCAGCTTTAAAAACCTTTGGAAAAATAGTACTTCCAGTCAGACATACTTTCAAGCCTCCGAGAGATACGCCTTATATAACTGAAGAACAGAGTATTCTACTCAATGCTCTATGGGAAGCTCATAATTCATCCAGCAAATTAGCAGCATTAAATGCCCTCTGCTATTACTTTGAGAAAGAAAATAAAAAATTTCCAGTAAAAGATGCAGGAGTTTATCTCGTTATTAGAGGAGAGCCAGTTGGAATTTTTGAAGATTATCAAAAAGCACTAGAAAGTATTCAAAAAGTTTCAAATGGTTATATGGTACCTTTTAAGCAATTCTACGAAGCAATAGCAACAGCAAGGAGATTACTAGGCCCAGATTTTTATATTCAGCCCAATGCTGAAAATGCAAAACCCAAGAATTTATTATCAGAAAAACAGCCTATAAGCCCAGATGTTGATCAACTAGAAGAAGATCTTGACATAATGATAAAGAAATTCTCCAACTTAACCAAATTATACCAAGACCTTTTAATTCAGTATGAAAACCTTCAAGAATTTGTTTTAAAGCCAAACCAAAAAGACGTACCAAAGGAAATACAACAAAAATCCCTCCAATTCCTATCAGTTAGAACTTTTCATTACCCTACCCAAACAATTTCATCCCTACCTGAAGGAATACAGAATATAATTTGGCAAAAAGCAGAAGAAAATTTCTATAGAAAAATGTTAAAGGTAGCTCAAATAATTGTGACCGCTAAAATAGAAGAAATACTGCCAACCACTACTCTTTTACAATGGAAAGGAGAGCCAATCAGACAGCAAGGAACCCTAAAATTTTACACTGCAAAGTAGATTTCATGGCCAAATATTCAGATAGATACGTCAACTTTTCAAGAAGGATGGATTGAAGACAGTTTCATCACTATCGCACAGCTTCTAGACTTTGGTTTTGTATCAAGACTATATGTTACTGATTCAAATCAAGTTAAAAAATTAGGAAGACATCTAACAGACGCAGTAAGCCTCCAGCTTAGTAGAGGAATAGATATTCTACGAATTGAAGTAACAGCCATACCACCAATTTGGGTAAAGTCAAACGTTCAAATGAGACATACATTTTATTGGATACATGAATCGTTTGAAAAAAGGGCGGCACCACCATCCGTAGCATTCTGGTTATTACACGAAGCAATAAATCCCATTTCAGACATAGCAGAGATGAAACTAGCTGTTAAACTCGTCGAAAGAATCAACGAAGATACATGTTAAACACAGATTCAGCTACAAAATTTTAGCTTTTGTTTCAAGAACGTCATCATAGTATTTTCATCCCAGCTAGTGATCGAGTTCATCATCGAATATGGTTTCAAGGAAATAAAGCATTAACAAGTGTAGAATGTCCTCCAGCCTATGTACCAGACTTTGGAGCATCAAGTTCAGGAATAGGAAGTCCATAATCCAGCAAAAGAGTGAAAACTTATCAGCAATAATGCACCAAGAAGCAATAATTTTCAGCAGCACCAATAATGCAGCTATAAGACAAGAGCAATAAATCAGGGGACAGCTATTGCAGACAGCATGCAAAGTTTCAGCAAACTTTTACTATTTACTTTAATGTATTTTGGCCGCATGTGGCATTATTAGTGATTACTGTTAAGATAATAATGGCAGCACTGTAGCTTTACCAGCTACCTGCTGCGGATTTCAAATTTTTAGTTTGGTTTGTTGTAATATTTTTCAATTCCGAAGTCTATAAAAGGACCTCATCCATCAGTTGTAAAAATGGCCCCTTTGAACCCTCTCCAACCCACACTTCTTGGTTGCTAAAGAGTCTCTCACCTTTCTTGTAATAAAATATCTTCTTTGTGTGCAATAATATCTTGTAAGTTTTTATATGCTTTATAATGCATAGTGAGTAAACTACCCCCAGGGACGGGATTCTCCTACTATTTAAAAATGTTATAATTCTCTCATGTTCAAAAAATACAAAAACATTAAAAAACCGAAAATACAAAAACATTAAAAATGCTAAAAATGATAATGAACAGTAGTAACATTCTACTCTTTCATCATCTCAAAAATATGTTTCTGCTGTACAAATTATTGTTTTCAATAATCTCTGATACTGCTTTGGGAAGATTTTGTTTACCGTCTCGGTGTTACTGGTCGGGAGACAAAATGTGCAGGATAATTCCCCCCAGTGTGCAAGCAAATTGGTATCAGAGCTTGAGTATTCTGAGTATGCTCTGTGGTCGCAGTTTAATCTGATCTTCCACATCAGAAAAGTTTTCTCGAGCTATTTATCAAAACAAGGTTACTAAGTTTTAAAAATTTTAAATGAATTAAGTTTATATTTTAAATTTAAAAAAAGTAAGATAGGTACTTCATTTCTGTCCAACATAAGTCTTCGTTGATGAAGCAATTGGATTCTCGAAACAACCTTCTTACTTGAGAATGATAGAATATAAGTTTTAATTCATAATTTGGAAAGAAAACAGTAACCCTAAAATTTTCTTTTTGTAATTAATCTTTGTAATTATTGTTTAATTATGTTAATTACTTTTAATTTATGTAATTCTCTTTATTTAATGTCGTTTTCATATCTTATGGACTAAATAAATCAAATTTAAAAATTAAAGGACTAAAAGTGTTATTCTTAAGAATAAGGAATTTGATTTGTAAATCCTTAAAGATGCAACAGTATAAAGGGGTGACAAAGGTGTTAATATTCAAGGATAATTTGGATATTTTCCACCTATTTAGCCGCAAAAAAAAAAAAAATCAGACATAAAGGGTCTAATATTGCAACCCCTCTGCAATTGAGGTCTAAAATTGCTATCGTCCCTCCCTGCTTCCGAGTCTCATTTACAACTCTTTCTATTTCTCTCTCTCTATCTAGACAATCTGGATCCTCTATTGCAAATGGTATTGCATCTCCTATTGCATTCACCTCTATATATGACAAGTGTACAAAATTCTAATCACTTAAATATTTAAGAAAAAGATTTATACATTTGTTATGCATAGAATGAATGCAATAGGAGATACAACACCATTTTGCAATAGAGGATCTCGTGTGCTATCAACACCATTTTGCAATCGAGGATCTCGTGTGCTATCTAGAAAGCTTTAATATTATTATTTCCTTTTGACTCAACCATTTTTTTAGTTCATTACTTCCTTTTGAAAACCCCCGTACTAAACCCTTGTTACAAGTTTGGGTTAGAAGTTTCCTTACATTTAGATCGTTTTATCTCCTTTCCAGTATCACATCATTTGGTTTATTATTATTCCTACTGGTTGGTTTTATTTTATTGTAATAAATGGATGAAATAGGAGGGATGAGGTCACCTTGTTACAAGATAAAGAGAGAAGAGAATGGCGGTGGTAATTGTGTTGGCGGTGGCGGTGGGGCTGCACTACTCACACCACCACCACAACCTGTTATTCCGCCGGCGGAGCAGCCCACAGTTGAGGATCCATCTCGGAAGAGGGCTAGACCGCCTGGTAAAGAGACTGCCTCTGGATCCAACCCCATCTCCCTTCCTACTAATCCTGCGTGTAAGTTTTTCGTCTTTTCGGAGTTTCTTTTTAAAAAAAAAATTTCTAGTCTCTAATGTAAAAAAGTATTGAAAATTATTAAATTTTGATTGTTATCGTTGTTGTTATTATTACTATTAGTGTTTATTTTATGTTTCATTTGGAATCTCCTGATTGAATTAAATAAGTTTTTAGGTTTAGATATGAATAAATCAATTTAAGTATTCGATAAATGAAGAGGGACTGAGACAGAACAAAAATAAACATTAAAATTGGAAAGATAATGGTGTGAAAATTGGAGACAAATATATAGGGAAGTTAGAGAAAGTTTTAGACCTTATCTCTATGGTTTTTTCGTAAAATTGAAAAAAAAATTGATGATAGCATAGCATAACTAAGAGATATTTTTGCATTGTAAGCAAGGTCTTAAATATCGGTTTTGGTGTAGATATCGATGTAGTAAATTTACGGAAATTTCTATCGAAATTTCGAGGATATTCAAAATTTTGGTTTCGATTTTAAAAAAATCATAGAAATTTATAAAAATATTTGAAAATTTGCAATAAAATTTTGGGTAACTTTAATTATCATTCTTATGCATCTTTTACACCAATAATATTCTATATATAATATATGGATAATGAATTTGTTAAATAATGTCACTAAAGAATGTTGCGAAAAATATGAAATAAATATAATTTGATAGTAAGATAATAATCAAATCTCAAGAGAACTTCATTAAAATAAAATGTATTAAGATTTAAATAAAAATTACTACTCAATACCACATCGAGTTTCAAGGAGGATCCAAATCGCTATCACTAGTATCTGTCCTACGGATGGTCTTAAATTTCGATCCTCCTAAAAACTCAATACCTCTACTTTCATATTGTAAATGAAAGTTATTAGTTACATGTTGACAATATTCCGCTCATGACATGGAATGTTGGTAGTACTGCATATAATGATGATGATGATATCCTTCTGGTGTTGAATTTTGGAAAACCCCAATGGGTACAACATACTCGACAGAAGTAGTAACATAAACCTGTGGCTCATTTGGATAGAAAGTGACTTATCGGGGTAACCGGTTAAGTGGTAGGTGGTAGGTGTATAAATGTAATTTTCTATAATTTTCTAATTATATGATATTTAAAAAAAAAAAAAAATCGGTCGAAATTTCGGTTTCGGTAAATGTTTCGGGAAATATCGTGTTTCGGCCGAAATTTCGATGAAAATTTGACAAAAATATTTTAAATTTCGGGTTTCGGTCGAAATTTCGAAAGATATTCTGCAAAATTAAATTGAAGGTTCGATTTCACTTCGGAACCCTCTGAAACCCAAAATTTCGGTGTTTCGATCGAAATTTAAGACCATGATTGTAAGTATGAGCAGGGGCCTTATTCACCAACAAGCCTTAAATCTCTCTTGTGAACAGAATTTGCAACAATCACATTATATTTTGATTTCTCAGGTTTAGAGCCTACCATTGAGTCGATCAAGGCCAAATACGGGGGATATTGACAAGAGCTGTGATTCAAAGTCAGAAGTGATGAGAAAAGTGGTTCTCTCCGACATCTGCAATGTGTTAAAAGAGCTGCAAAAGCTCAAAATTGAAGAAGTTAGTGTTGGTTCTCTGGAGAAGTACTATGATGCAGTTAATGACGCTGAAAGAATAAAGATAGACGTGAAATGGTTGAGTCCAGAGCTTGATAAAATCAAAGAGGCCATCAACTCAAACGTTAGAGCGAAAGAACTCATTGCTGCAAGAAATGTGCAGAAAAACAAGTTAAAGGAGCAAGAAGAAGACATGGAAACACTTGACATTAGAAGACAAAATTTGAAGAAAGAAATGGCCCTGACGACTGCAGAGATACAGAGTTTGGGTAAAGATATTTCCTCTTGGAATTTCGATTTTCTATATTTCAAATATATGGCCCTTTTCAGTTTATTTGATGATAACTCGTAAGTTTAATCAGGGGCGGATCTACAGCTTGGGAAGGGGCAGTGCCCCCACTCAAATTTTTCTTTTTTTTAATATATACATATTTTTTAGTTTTAATTTGTAAATTACATTAATGCCCCCACTCAAATTTTTAAAGATCCCCTCAATTCCAATTTTCATCTCACTCTCGGTAAGTTGTGCCCTCTCCGGACTGAACCAGGGGGGCTGGAGGGTGCGCTCGCCCCCCCCTCAAAATCGAAAAATATCACGTTTTCTCTCTTTACTTTGAGTTCGCCCCCTCCCAAAACCCAAAATCCTGACTATAACGAAAGAGGTATAAGAATATAAAGTATGTCAAAAGTTGTAATTGAATCTAGTTCCTTATTATATTTTCCCCATAAATATAGAGTACCGTACCGCCTTGCCCCCCGCACCTCCCTCAAATGCTTCGTCTATTTGGCAAAAGACAAATGTATAGCTATATCACAACAATCTCGCCTCTCTCGGTAAAATTCCTAGCTCATTCCCTAGTGTCCTCACTGACCCAAATTTCAAGATCCGCCACTGAGTTTAATGTAAATACTGGTGGGGGGGGGGGGGGGGGGGGGGGGAGTTCGTTTTTGTTCCTCGTGGTGGGAGAGAATGGAACTAAAGTTTGATTTTTTGAACCGGGAATGAAATGTTTATGGTGATTGTTTTCGCTGTTTTGCATTTGTAAAGATGAGAGTTGAAAGTAAACCAAGAGTCACATACCCATCTTAATTGGCTCACTAGCTTAACATGATCTATCTAATGGGAAGTTAAGAACAAAAATCATATACAAAACACAGGCTTTTATTTATGTATAAATTATAACCATACAAAAGTTTAAGTACAAAACACATCGGTTTTGCCCGTTGTAACTTATAAGGATGAAGTTAGCTAAATCACCAGTACTACAGGATGCAAAAAATTAGGGCATAAAATCTAGTGATGAATCATATGGCCCTGCGTCTTCTTGCAACAAAGGTTAAGCAAACGAATGGAATTTGTATTAATAAGTGAGTGTAAATGTGCAATGGTGGCCAGTTGACGCCCTCTGCATAAGGTCCAGAGTTCATCACACCTCCGATTCATGCGAGTCCAGGATTACCTAGCGAGGAACCATCAACATTTAACTTAATCCAGTCCACAAGGGAGAGTTGCCAACGCCAAGAAGTGTGAGGGGAGGCAGGTGGCCGGGGAAATCTTGGGCGGATGGATCTGGTGGCAGAGCCAGAGGCTGTCTTGCCATGCTCATGCCTATTTTTTATTTTTTATTTTGGTTCAATATGCCAACCTATTAACTTCACTATGATACAAGGCAATGAGACTTTGATGTTAAGCCCCGATTGGGTGGCACTCTGTTTCTCATTTTCCGGTTTTTCACAGATTTTTTTAATCAAAAATGTATTTGCTTGGCATCTCCTAAAAATTTTTCAAAGAAATGTCACGCTCAATATTCCATACAAAAATCTCAATATACAAAAATCTCAAAATTTTATTGAGAAATGGATTTGATTAACATTTCTCTCAGATATTTCTTAAGAAAATCAAATTTGTTGCGCCTTCGAACCCAATGTAGCACAAATGAGATGCTTGACTACCAAATTCCAAGCTAGATATGATGCACCTACAACCTCGAAGAACATGAAACAGTCCTTGAAGGAATCACATCCCTTGGGACCTCTTTCTTCCTAAAGCCACTTTACCATGCTTTACCTCTATATACAAGTTGAAGCAAGCAGTTGAATAGGTAACTCATAAATCATAATATCGAAACTCGACTCTATGCAGGACCCCCTCTCTAGATCTGTTGCTCAAAAGTGAAAAATGCACTTCTCTGATGTCCATCATCGTCCTCCACCATGGTGGTGGTGGCTACATCACCGCTGCTTACCAAGCTAAAAAGAGGGACTCCATTGATATATGGAAGCTTCTTGAATGAAAGCAGAAAAATGGTCTCTATACTTTTTCTGATTTCTCTTCGATAAAAGATGAGCAACCTTTCTTTGCCGTTATAGTTTGTCGTGACCATTTGTATAATATTTCTGGCAGTTGGTTCCTCCATGCAAAAATGAACTCGTTTAGTATGTTGTTAGGTGGAGAGTGAAGTTTTCAGATGTTAACTTTCTATCATGACAACAATTTGCGAAATCGCCCGCACCGAGTTAACCCCACCAAACTATTTTCGTCCAATTGTTATGCAAACCGTGGTTACGATTTTAAAAGAAAACCGCACCGCCAAGTTGGTTTGGTGGCGGTTTTGGACCAAAACGCACTAAATCGAACCCGGAACCGCCATTTTATATATATATATATATATATTATTTTAGCATTTTTACTAAATTAAAGTATTTAACTATAACCCACAAAATATGGAAAAATGCATTTATTGGCCATTATTTTCAATGCACTTCACTATTTGAGTTGTGTGCAGGAATTTTATTAAGTGGTTTATAATGGATTAATAGGTTGTTTTGTTAGTTAATTTTGTTAAGTATCAAAAAATTTATACTTTTCTAAATTTGTTTAGCCTTTTAGGCAATCTTCTTATGCTATTTGACAATTTATAAACAACTTTCATAGTGTTTTTGTTTAAGCCTTATAGGTTTTATTATATATGGACTGCTTAGTAGGATGGCTTTTTCAAATTTTTCAAATTTTTGTGAAGTTTTGATTATGTTATGTAGTTTTTCGGATTAAATTTTTTCGCTAAACATAGTTTTTATCTATGTGAAATATTTAGTCAAGTTTAGTTAGACAATGTTAAAAAAATTACAACTTTTATACTAATATTTTGAAATATGTATTTTTAGTTTTGTTTGACTCTTTTTTTTTTAAGATAAAAACCGCAAACCATTGAAAATCGCTCAAACCGCACACATGATTTTATTTTTCAAAAAAACAATTTGAGATTTCTCTATGAAAAATCGCACTTGGCAATTCGATTTCAAATTAGCCAAAAAAAAAATCTAGTTTGCACCACGATCACCCGTACTTTCTTTGATGATTGTATTGTATACACATGCATGTAGTTATTCTATGTCAGACCGGGTCTAATAGGGCCGGTATACCATACATTATTAGACACAGATATAAAATAGTAAAAACCACCCAAAACACTTGCATTCAATGATATTGAATAGACTGACTCCATTGGACCCGATCTATTTTAGAATTTCCCCACATACATATATGAATTAGCTTGTGGGGAAAGGTGTGCCTGTGCTAGTCTACTATAAGTTACTTGATCTTAATTTCGATAAGGAGTTAAGAAAACTTAATGGGGATATGGATTGTTTAAAATTATCCAGGCACACAAGGCTTTGTATGTGGTTCTTGGAGCATCTCAGTTGTATTGCACCAAAATAGTACAACTTTTGACCATTTTGGCAGTCCGAATCCTTTATTTCAATGGTATTGTATCTCTTATTTTATTTACTTCTTTGCATAACAAGTGTTTAAAATTCAAATCCCTTATATATTTAAGGAAAAAAATTTATATACTTGTCAAGCATTGGAGTAAATGGAATAGGAGATGCTAAATCATTTTACAATAGAGGATCTCATGTCATTTTGGTGCAACTACAATAAATTCACCACAATGTTTGCACTATTTTTAACACCAAAATGAATATTCCTTTTTACACTTCATTTTATACTATTTTTCATATTTCACAAATAATACTTAATTTTAAGCGTTTTATTACGTATTCATCCAAAAAAATAATTTGTTATTTTATAATATTGCTAGAACAATATTTTTGTTATTTAATAATAATAAGTAATTATTATTTAATTTAAATCTATTTATGTAATATTAATCTATGTTTTTTTTTTTTAATGGAGAAAGGGGGGGTTACCCAACAAAATACACAAACAATCTTAGCCCGACAGACCCGGGCTGATAGTCACACGACGGGGCCAAGTAAGGCCATCTCTATCATTTGCTAGTAATTGATAGATTTGTGCAATAGGTGCATCCATGTAGTGTATAGGAGCGTTGATGCCCCTTTTAGCTAACTCGTCTGCTACTGTGTTACCTTCGCGCCAAACGTGTTGCAAGGAGACGTCCCAGTGACTATGTCCCAATTTGAGATGCCCCTTAATCTATGTTGATATGAATATTTTAATGTTTTAAATTCATATGGTATATGCATTTTGTACTAGTGACTATGTATTAACTTTTGAAAAACCAACCCTCCAATCTGTTATCATTCAGATTAGAGATAATGACATTTTTATTAAAGTAGCCTTAAGTGAAAAAAATTGTCATTATTGTCCCTAATATTCAAATTTGGTTTCATTAGAGTCCTCTTTGAACATGTATACTCTTATGTATGAACT
The DNA here is from genome assembly GCA_019426215.1 of Buddleja alternifolia. NCBI lineage: Eukaryota > Viridiplantae > Streptophyta > Magnoliopsida > Lamiales > Scrophulariaceae > Buddleja > Buddleja alternifolia. Next base: position 25,351,936 of record CM033399.1, on the reverse strand, counting down.
TATAATCTGAAGCAATCTAAGGGTAAAAATGTCCAAAAAGAACTTGAGGGAAACAAAATTTGAACATTAGGGACGATAATGTTAATTTTTTCACTTGAAGGACTATTCTGACACAAATTGTCTACTTTAGAGACTAAAAATATCAGGGTATAAAAATAAATAAAAATTAAGAAAATAATACAACAAAAATTCGGGTTCAAAAAATAGCACATTCTATGCTGCCTGGGCGCGGAATAGGCAGATTCCGCGCTCGAGCAGTGCAGAATGTAATTAATTTTTTATATATATATCTGCTCATTCCGCGCTGCCCGAGCGCGGAATGGGCATTTTATTTTTTTTTACTTTTTGCCCGAGCGCGGAATGGGCAACGGTCAGCTGACCGCTGCCCATTCCACGCTGCTCATGAGCGGAATGGGCACACCGTAAAGCCTCCAGTTTCTTTCTTCTTTCTTCTTTCTTTACTTATTTCAAATTCTACCGTCCTACAATTTCTACATACACGTTCCTTCCTACAATTTCTCCAAACAAATCCTTCCTCCAAAAACCCTCTCCAAATTTCTCCAAATTTAAGAATTTAAGGTAATCTTTTACTTTCATATATTTTTTGTTTTGTTAAATTTGTTTATAAATTACATTGTAGAATTTATGTTAATTCCAATCAAATTAGAGTTTAATTTAGTTCGATTTTTAGGTTATAATTTTGAATTTATATGTATAATTTCAAATATTTAGGTTTAATTTGTATTATAATTTTGAATTTAATATTTATGGATTGAACTTTGATATAATTTTTAGGTATAATTCTGGATGTTTATAATTTTTACGTCTAATTTGAATTTTTAGTTATATCTTGTATGTATAATATTAAATTTAGTGTTTAGGTATGTTTTGGTTTGAACTTTGATATAAATTTAGGTATAATTTTGGATTAGGTATAGTTTGTATGTATGTAATTTCGGATGTTTAGGTATAATTTGTATGTATAATTTTGAATATTTAGTGATATTTTGTATGTATAATATCGAATTTAGCATTTATGGTTTGAACCTTGATATAATTGTTAGTTTGTTATATCATGTTGAACACAATTTATGTTTCCATATAAGTTTGAAGTATAATTTCAAATGTTTAGGTTTACATAGTATGTATAATTTCGAATGAGTAGTTATAACTTTTAGGTTTAATTGGTAATATAAAAGTATAATTTCATTTTTTGAACCATAGTTTGTACGTATAATTTTGAATTTAGTGTTAATTTATTGTTTGAATTTTGATATTATATAGAAAATGCCGAGGGCGAACATAGTTAATGTTTTAATATACACGGATGGTCAAATTATTGAAGACTCAAATTCAGTGAGATATAGCACTCGTCCAAGCACTAACATGAGAATATGTCGTACGATCACATATGCTGAATTGCTAGAGAAGTTATATGCGAGAACAAGAACTAATCCGAATCATTTTTCATTAAAAGTAATTTTAAAATTTGAATTTGAAAAGAGAAATGTGATGAGGGAGAGGACAATGGAGATCAAAGACGATCATACTTTAGCGTTTTTCTTGGATCGTAACATTGTTGATGAATTCGTCGAGCTTTATATTGAGAAAGAACCAATTCAACATCAGGGTCAATACAGATCGTCGTTAACCCAAGTGACGTCGTTACAGCCACCCTAATTCATGTCGTATTTTACACAGCCCACGGTACCAAATTTAAATACGCAGTCACAATCACATGTGTGGGAAAATCGTGAGTTTTACGATTTTTTTTCAAGTGGTGTGGGGAGTTCTACAATTCACGATTTGCATCAAGGTAGTTTATGCATATATTGACATTGTGTCATCATATTTATTACCAAATTTCATATTTGTGTAGATTATTTTTCTTTTCTTTGCAGAATGTAAAACAATTTAACTTTTTGTGATTTGCATTTTTAGGTGCTTCTACAACGGGTCATTTGTTTGGGCGTTTTGAAACTGTACAAAATTTCCCTTTGGATTTTGTAATTCCTAACGCGCAAGTAGGTAATTATGAATCTTGTAATAAGTTTCATATATGTTGTATTCCTTTTATTCGTAACTTGTTATTCTTATTCTTACATATTGTCATAATATTTATATTTAATTGCAGGTCCGTCTACACAAAATTCCCCCTTGGTAAATCCCCATTCGAGGAATTTTGTAATTCCTAACATTCAAGCAGGTAATTATGAATCTTCTAATAAGTTTCATAATGGTTGTATTCCTTTGATTCGTGACTTGTTATTCTTATTTTTACATACTGTCATCATATTTATATTTAATTGCAGGTCCGTCTACACAAAATTCCTCTTGGTAAATCTCCATTCGAGGAATTTTGTAATTCCTCACATGCAAGCAGGTAATTGTGAATCTTCTAATAAGTTTCATAATGGTTGTATTCCTTTGATTCGTGACTTATTTATTCTTATTTTTACATGTTGTCATCATATTTATCTTTAATTGCAGGTCTGTCTACACAAAGTCGTCATGAATTTGAGCATCCCAATTTTGGCTCTAGTGATTTTGCAAACATTGAGAATGATGATATTGGGAATGACGATGGCAGTGATGATTTTGACTATTTAATCCATATTCATATAGACGCCGAGATGGAAGAATACGTCAACAATGCAATGAGGGATGAGGATGAAGATGATGAGAGTAATGTACCAATGATTGAAGATGTCCCTCCACAAGAGCTGGAGAAAGACCTCATGAAGTGCTCCCATTCTACTCCACCACATACCCAGAAGTAGAAGGTGATTCACTACATCGACAAAGTTCAGGTTTGACCCAGAGAATAATTTATGATCATGCGAAAGGTAATCTTCGCAAGGGCTAAGTTTTTGACAACAAACTCAGCTTGCAAGCAGCGGTGAAAAACTACCAAGTGCAGCATGCACGGCGCGAGTTTAAGGTAACAATTAGTAATTCGACAGTGTATGCCATAAAATGCAAACATGGATGCTCTTTTAGACTACGTGGAAGTTTGTTGAAGAGTACTAATTTCTGGAAAATTACAAGGTATAAAGGGTCACACGCATGTTTTGTTGAAGATTGTTCCAAAAACCACTTTAACTTGGACATAAACATGATCGCAAATGAACTTCTACCAGAAGTGAGGAAGGATCCGTCATATAAGGTCGGTCTAATTATACTAATGGTGTCAAAAAAATGGTAATTCGATATTTCGTATGGGAATGCTTGGTACAATTTGCGACGTGCAAATGAGATTGTATACGTCACGTGGGAGGATTCAGTTATTCTTATTTATTCTTATTTTTACATGTTGTCATCATATTTATCTTTAATTGCAGGCCTGTCTACACAAAATCGTCATGAATTTGAGCATCCCAATTTTGGATCTAGTGATTTTGCAAACATTGAAAATGATGATATTGGGAATGACAATGACAGTGATGATTTTGACTATTCGATCCATATTCATATAGACGCCGAGATGGAAGAACACGTCAACAATGCAATGAGGGATGAGGATGAAGATGATGAGAGTAATGTACCAATGAATGAAGATGTCCCTCCCACAAGAGCTGGAGAAAGACCTCATGAAGTGCTCCCATTCTACTCCACCACATACCCAGAAGTAGAAGGTGATTCACTACATCGACAAAGTTCAGGTTTGACCCAGAGAATAATTTATGATCATGCGAAAGGTAATCTTCGCAAGGGCTAAGTTTTTGACAACAAATCAGCTTGCAAGCAGCGGTGAAAAACTACCAAGTGCAGCATGCACGGGGCGAGTTTAAGGTAACAATTAGTAATTCGACAGTGTATGCCATAAAATGCAAACATGGATGCCCTTTTAGACTGCGTGGAAGTTTGTTGAAGAGTACTAATTTCTGGAAAATTACAAGGTATAAAGGGTCACACGCATGTTTTGCTGAAGATTGTTCCAAAAACCACTTTAACTTGGACATAAACATGATCGCAAATGAACTTCTACCAGAAATGAGGAAGGATCCGTCATATAAGGTCGGTCTAATTATGTTAATGGTGTCAAAAAAATGGTAATTCGATATTTCGTATGGGAATGCTTGGTCCAATTTGCGACGTGCAAATGAGATTGTATACGTCACGTGGGAGGATTCAGTTACATGGTTGCCTAAAATTTTAGGAGCTATCAAGAAGTGGAATCCGGGTACGGTTTTTGAATGGCGGCACAAAACCCAAAAATGCTGAAATATTTGTTTTGGGCGTTCAAGCTATGTATAGATGGATTCCGATATTGTCGAAGAGTCATATATTTTGACAGGACTCATTTGTACGCACAACACAAGGCTAAGTTGTTGGCCGCATCAACTCTGGATGGAAATCAGAGTACTTTGCCTCTAGCATTTGCTATCGTTGATAATGAGTCCAACGAGTCTTGGTTATGGTTTTTGCAATTGGTCTGCAAACATTTTTTGATGTCTGATGAAGGTGTTTGCTTTATTTCTGATCGTCATAAGGGCTTATTAAATGCTACTCGATATATGCCCGCGTTTACCCCTCCCCTGGGAGCTCATAGATATTGCCTACGACATGTGAGTTCAAACTTTAATGCTCAGTTCAAAAGTAAAGCTTTGAAGGAACTCTGTTATGTAGCAGGTATGGCACATAACGTCCGAAAGTTTGACCAAGCAATGGAACTTATTGGTAATAAGGATCCGGTTGCGTTGAATTATTTGAAAGGTATCCCACAAGAAAAGTGGACATTGGCATATGATGGAGGGATGCGGGAAGGAATTATGACAACGAACATGGGAGAAAGCCTAAACAATGTGTTGAAAGGTACTCGACATCTTCCACCCACAGCAATTGTTAAGTGCACATTTCATCGCATTGTGGAATATTTTGCTGATCGAGTGTGAATGGCTTTGGCAATGATGGAACAACCCCTGACGACATATGCATATAAAATGTACAATGAGTGGACAAGAAAATCCTCGAACCACACATCAACAGTTTTTTCTTGGTTAGATTACATGGGTCAAGTTAAAAATCCCCAACGAATGGGGTCCGGTAATTATATTTACACGGTCGACATCAAAGGTAAATATTGCTCTTGTGGGAAATGGACTCTCCATCGAATTCCGTGCTCACATGTAATAAAATTATGTGAGAAATTACAGATTAGGTCTTCCGTGTATGTTGAAAAATATTACCTTGTCCATGAATATTTGAAAACATATCAAGAGAGCTTCTATCCGTTTCCTGAATCACATTACTGGGATACCCCCAATTTTGAGTTGGTCCATGACACTGATCTGAGGAAGCCACCTACTATAGGTTGACAGCGGAGTACTCAAATTTCCAATGAGATGGACTGACCCGAGTTAGACTCAGATTATTTGTAGCATGGTGTTGAGAATTAAATTCAAGTTTTGTTAAAAAACTATTTTTTTTTGTTGATTTTGTGGCTCGCATTTGGCCTGTTTCTGTGCATTTTTTCGCTACGACTTGAACATAAAAATTGCAGGTGGTGTTGTGAAATTTGTGGGGCTGTAAGATTTGGGTCATTTCAATGCCCGAGTGAAGAAATATGATGTTTCAAAGCAGCCCCGCCTGTTTAAAAAACTGGTAGTTTTTGTTGATTTTGTTCATTTTTCTCCCTTTTTCGTGCGTTTTCGGGTTTCGACTTGAACGTAAAAATTGTAGATTTGAGCATAAACTTCGTACTAAGTAAGAATTGGGTCGTTTCGATGCTCGAGTGAAGAAATATGACAAGGCAAAAACAAAAATAGCAGTTTTTTTTAATAAATAATGACTTTTTCTTTGTTTTCGTCTCATTTTTCTCCCTTTTTCGTGCGTTTTCTGGTTTCCACTTGAAAATAAAAATTGTAAATTTACATATAAACTTCGTAAAACAACAAGAATTGGCTCGTTTTGATGCCCGGGTCAACAAATACGACATGACAAAAAAAAATAAAAAAACCAGTTTTTTTTTAACAAATAATGACTTTTTCTTTGTTTTCGGCTCATTTTTCTCCCTTTTTCATGCATTTTCGAGATTCCGCTCGAACATAAAAATTATAGATTTACATATAAAATTCATAAAACAACAAGAATTGGCTCGTTTCGATGCCCGGGTCAACAAATACGACATGGCAAAAAAAAAAAAAAAAACCACTTTTTTTTAACAAATAATGAGTTTTTCTTTGTTTCCGGCTCATTTTTCTCCCTTTTTCGTGCATTTTCGGGATTCCACTCGAACATAAAAATTGTAGATTTACATATAAACTTTGTAAAACAACAAGAATTGGCTCATTTCAATGCCCGGATCAACAAATACGACATGGCAAAAAAAAAACAGTTTTTTTTTAACAAATAATGAGTTTTTCTTTGTTTCTGGCTCATTTTTCTCCCTTTTTTGTGCATTTTCGGGATTCCACTTGAACATAAAAATTATAGATTTACATATAAACTTCATAAAAAAACAAGAATTGGCTCGTTTCGATGCCCGGGTCAACACATACAATAAGGCAAAAACAATAATAGCAGTTTTTAAGTAAAAAAAATTACGAGAAACTAAACTACCCATGTAGCCTTGTGCCCCGATATCCCCATGTGCCACACAGCGTGGGGTACCTTGTCCTAGTAGACCGTCTTGGCCTTACGTTAACTTCATCACTCATCTGGTTGTCCATATCCAAAGAGAACGGAATAGGCGATGTACTAGTATAATGCTCCACTGGTGAAGGTTCATTCAAAGTTTGGGGAGGTGGTTCATTGAATATGTAATCAACGAACGAACGCTCCATAGGCGTCGTGAACAAATCCAGCACCGCAGACATCGGGGGACGGTAAAAAGGTGAAGATGAAGGTCTGCCTTGGTACTGAGGTGGAAACCAGGAAGAGAAAGGTTCGCCTCAGTACTAAGGTACTGAAGCCGAAGATGAAAGTCCGCCTTGGTACTGAGGTGGAAACCAGGAAGAGAAAGGTTCGCCTCAGTACTGAGGTACTGAAGCCGAAGATGAAGGTCCGCCTTGGTACTGAGGTGGAAACCTGGAAGAAGAAGATCCGCTTCGGTGCTGAGGTGGAAACCCGGAAAAAAAAGGTCCACCTCGGTGGTGAGGTGGAAACCCGGAAGAGGAAGGTCCGCCTCGGTACTGAGGTGCTGAAGCTGAAGATGAAGGTCTGCCTCGGTACTAAGGTGGAAACCCGGAAGAGGAAGGTCCGCCTTGGTGCTGAGGTGCAAAAGTCAAGGCTGAAGAGGATGGTCCATCCCCATCCTCATCATCTTCTACATCTTCATCATCATCATCTTCTATACCTTCGGAGTCTTCCAATGCACTCCGGCTTCTCCTCTGTGGAAGCATGGTTTCTCCTCCACGTCTATGACTGTGAGAACCAGATGCTACATCGCCATAAGGTCCACATGTGACCAAATTTGAGAGACCGGTGAGACCCGATTGCACCTGTCCAAGTACCCTCTTAACTCCATAGCTACTTTGGGGGGCTTTTTCAATAGTATTTTGCAGCCCTTGAATGGGATTATACTGAAAAGATAAAACAAAAGAGTTAAGCAAAACGTCATAGAAAAAACAACTATATTAGAACAATAAGTATATTTACTAACCACATTCTGCAATAGAGGGGCCAACCTTGTTTGATGTCCCACTGTTCTCCTAGTCAAGGTGGGTGAAATATACCGACGAGTGATTCTATCATACCACTGGTTGTATCCCGGCTCTGTAATCTCTCTACCCTGAATAGGTTGTCCAATCACAGTTCTATTGCTCCAATCATTCCACATTGTAATGTGGGGACCGTTTTTGTTTTCCCAATCTATATTCTTCCCCCTACGGTCCCTCCTTCGAACAGGTGCAACAGGATGTGAAATATTTTGTCGGAGTCCAAACTGCCGCAAAACACGCTCAGGACGATGATGCTCCACGACGTCGAAGAATATCATCGGAACTGATGTTTTCCACATAACAATGTCCAAGCATTCAGGTGGTAACTCACCGATGTCTTCATCATTGAAATTGTATGGAGTCCACAGGTATTAAAAAAAAATTAATACAGAAGGATATAATATTATAATATGAAAACGTTATGATTATTTTTTTACTCACGTGTCCTTCGGCCATCTGATCAAGTCCATCTCTAATTGTCCGGACGCTGTGAGGGACAACAATGTCTTTTGTAACAGGGTGATACCACCTTTAAACATCAATCACGTAATTAAGTACAAAAATAAGGGTTTTCCTAGTTAAAATTGTTAATTAATTAAAATTCATGAAAATAGCAGTAAATTACCGTGCACCATAAGGAGCACGGGCAATGCCATGCTCATCAATTCCCGACACTGGCTCAGGAACATTACTAGGTCTGACAACCAAAATCCTAGACCACGCCCATATCTGTTAATGAATATATACACATGATTAAAAATCACGAATTCTCATAAAAAGTAACATAACAATATTTAAATAATCATTCTCCCCACCTGTAACAATGGCGCACAAGCATCTATATTAGTCTGACCTATATTGGATGCTTTGCTTAGCCCTCGGTATAGCTACACCAATACACCACTCTCCCAGCTATAGGTGTTTGTTGCATTAATATCTTCAAATAACGTCAACCATAGTACCGGAACAACATCTCCGGTGGTGTTGGGACACAACACACCAAGCAACATAAGTGCCCAACAACGGGCTATCTGGTCGACTTGCATTTCGTCAGATTCTGGGGTGATTTGGGCAGTAGCCGAGGTCACATGGTCGACAATCTTCGCTTTTTTTAGTTGAAAATCTTTTTTCAAAATCTGGCCTAGTCATTTCAAATCTTAATTGTTCCAAAATATAGGCTCCACATTGATCATAACTTCAGAACACACAATTAGTTATTAGAGGTCGACCATCGAGTGGTAGACCAAATATCACAGCAATATCCTGAAGAGTAATCGTAGCCTCTCCAGTTCTGAAATAAAATGTATTGGTCTCCGGTCGCCATCTCTCGACTAGCGCAGTTACAAGACCCATATCATTTGTCCATGGCCCTAACTTGTATACCCGATATAACCCCATGTATTGCAGTTTTAACAAGACTCAATTATGTGAGGTCCTTCCATAAGCACTACTAAAATACACACTGTCTGCCCGTCTAGTACGGAACACGAAATCGGGGAACTCACGAACCTGCTCGGACATATGATTTGCCTGCCCGGTCAACACCCTACTGTCTATCGGGCCATATATATGATCAACAAACTGCTGCGCCATCCTATATTAAAATAAAATAAAAAGTTGCTTTCAATTAAAATGATACTTGAGCTAATTAGAATAATACAAATTAATATTTCATAAATTCAAACACATACATCACAAAAAAATAAACTTATGTGGCAAAATTAATCGATAAATCTATAATTTGAAATTATACCTAAAAATTCAAGATTAGACCTACTAATTGGAAATTATACACATCAATTAAAAATTATACCTATAATATGAAAATTATACATAAAAATCCGAGTTTATACCTAAAAATTAAAGATTATTGATAAAAAAAAATAATTGATATTCAACATACTAATTAAAAATTATACCTAAAAAATTTAAGATTATAACTAATAATTTGAGATTATATTTTAAAAATCAAAATTAAACCTACTATTTCAATATTATAGCTACCAATTCAAGAATAACATGATAATTCAAAATTAGAGATAAAAAAATCAAAAATAAACAAATTATATCAAAATTATACCAACAATTCGAAATTATAGCTAAAATATCAAATTTAAACCAACAATTCAAAATTAAACTACAAAACTCCACAAATTTGAAACTAAATTGATAAATTCCACAAAATTTCGAAATTACACCTACACCTTAAATTTGAAATTACACTACAAAATTTCACAAATTTAAACCTAAATTGATAAATTCCACAAAAATTCAAAATTACACATAAACCATAAATTCAAAATTACACTACAAAATTCCACAAAAAATCAAAATTACACTACAAAATTTCACAAAAATTCGAAATTACACTACAAAATTCCACAAATTCAAACACTAAATTGATAAAATTCAACAAAAAATTGAAATTATATCTAAAGCTCAAATTCGAAATTACATTACAAATCTTCACAAATTTAAACCATAAATTATACAAAAATTCAAACTACATATTTCACAAATCAATAATATGTAAAATTTTACCTTATATTGTTGAGATGATGAAGAAAATGAAGGTGAAGATGAAGATGAGATGAAGAAAAGTTGAAGGAGATGAAAAAGATGAAGAAGTGAAAGAGAAGTGTAAAAATTGAAACAGAAGAGGAAAAATTACTTCTGCCCCATTTATGCCTATTCCGCGCTCGTGCAGCGCAGAATGGGCAAAAAGTAAAAAAAAATGTCTATTCCGCGCTCGGGCAGCGCGAGCGCGAAATGAGCAGATATATAAAAAAAATGTAATTACATTTCGCGCCTGGGCAACACAAATTGTTCTTTTTTCTGAATCTAAATTTTTGTTGTTTTATTTTATTAATTTTTATATTATTTATTTAAAATTCCCAAAAGAATCATTATCCATTCAAATTATAATGAAAAGGGGAAATTGTTGATGATGTGATTAGAACTAGCTGGGGCCCTTTAGCCAACCCATTTGATACTCAACTGGGCTTAAATTACTAATTTACTTTTAATTATTATTAGGACACATCAAGGGGGTAATTGAAGAACCGAGGACTACTTTTTTTCTTTTTTTTTAAGCTTATTATAACTTGCGATCAACTTATTTTGCAATAGAGGATCTCGTGTGTTTATAGGACGACGAGGAGTTTGATTCCACTTCTGAGTCTCGCAAGTGAGGTATGGATTTACAACTCTCTTGTTGTTTTCTTTTTCTTTTATTTTTTTTGTTTTTTTTAAGAATAAGCTTCATTATTCTTATTTGTAGTTGTGTTCTTAAAAGAATCAAAATTCAACCTTTTTTGAGTTGTTTGTTTTCTTTTGAAAAAACCCCATATTAAACCCTTGTCACAACTCACAAGTTTGGTTTTTTTTTTTATTTCGAATTGTTTTTTTTCTCTTTCCAGTATCTGGTTTATTCTAATAAATGGACGAAATAGGAAGGATGAGGTCACCTTCTCACAAAATAGAGAGAAGAGAATGGCGGTAATTGTGGTGGCGGTGGCGGTGGTGGTGGGGCTGCACTACTCACACCACCACCACCTGTCATTCAGCCGGCGGTGCAGGATCCATCTCAGAAGAGGGCTAGGCTGCCTGGGAAACACAGTGCCCTTGGATCAAAGGTCATCTGCTTTCGGCTTAGAGGGTGTTTGGCTAAGCTTATTTTAAAGAGCTTATAAGCTCTTAGTGCTTATAAAATGTTTTGGGAGCTTATAAGCTCTTCAACTTATAAGATCTTAAAAAATAAGTTGGGGTTCCCTTACTTATTTTTTAAGAGCTTATAAGCTCCTAACATCTTATTTTAAGTGCTTATAAGCTGTTTTACTAAAAAATTTACCAAACACTTTGTAAGAGTTTATAAGTTCTGAAACATCTTATAAGATGTTTTAAAGAGTTTATAAGCTTAGCCAAACACTCTCTTAAACCTATTTGTAAGTTTTCTTTTTTGAGTTCTTATTAATTTTTCTAAAAACTCAGAATGTAAAGTTGGGTGTGCGCCACACTGGTTCGTGTGTATAAAATATTTAAAATTATTTATATTTGATTATTATCATTATTATTGGTTCTAATATTTATTCTATGTTTTACCTGGAATTTCGTTAATGAAGTAAATGATATTTTTGGTCTAGATATGAATAAATAACCTAAATATTGGATAGATGAAAAGGGATGGATGTTAAAATTGGAGGTAGAAAATGAGAGAAATAGGCAAGTTGGAGGGAAAATTCCATACTAGATCAAATTTAATGGTCCTAATCTCTATCTCTCTCATACAGAGAGAATAAGATGTATTCCATGTTGTCTCCACACACAATTGTGTGAAAGAGATAGACACAGATTACACACTCGCACCATTGGACTCGATCTGACATAGAATTAACCCAAGTTGGAGAAAGTTGAAATAGGGAATTTTAGAAACAGCTGTCAGACTTTTTTTGGAAGAATTATAGTTTTCATCTCTCGACTTGACGATTAAATTAGATTTGGTTCCTCATTTTTCAAATCTACACATTTAATCTCTAATGTTGTTCAATTTAAACATAGTCACTTTCTGCCATTAAAAATTAACATAAAGAGTCACATGGGCTGAAATTGAAGGAAAATTTGTCAATTTTGGCGTTTGAGACCTGAATTTGCACTACCTACCTCATATTTGTCCATTTGCACCATTAACTACCTCATATTTATCCATTTGCACCATTAACTAACGTGGACAAAATCATAATTAGGATTTATAAAAAAAATTGGGGATTTTCAAATTAAATGCATTGGACTCGTAAATCGCTATTTACCTTTTCAATTTGAAGGTCACAGCTTCAATCACAAATAATCAAACAAAAGACCCAATAAAACCTAATTTTGGATTGTTCTTTTGGCCATTCCATTAGTTCTCGACAGAAACTTGACGACAGGACCCAATGTGTTTGAAGTTGACAAGTTGAGGGACCAAATCCGCTTTAGTGGTCAAGTTGAAGAACGAGAACTGCAATTCTCCAATTTTTTCCTTTACTTTTTTCGTAAAATTGAAAAAATAAGAGACTAGAAGTTGGGTCACACCAACATCGTCTACTCAAAAGAGTGTAGATGCTTGATGATAGTAAACTATGAAATATTTTGCTTTCTAAAAGTGAGAGGAGTCCTTATTCACCAAAAATTAGACAGAGAAGGAATACATTAGCCCTTAATTCTCACTTCAGGATAGAATTTGTACCAAGATCTTTTTCAATAAACCACAAAGACGCAAAATAATTTCATTGCTTTTTTTTTTTTTTAGGTGAAAGTATTATGTTATACCCACTATCAAGTGAAAAAGCTTTACAACCAATCAAAGGGAGGTAGTTAACTTACCTTGCCTTTGTTGCCAGAAAATGACTACTCATCAAAACAAATTAATACAAGAATGGATAAAAATTTATGTACAGCAGATTACTCTAGCAAAGAGTTTAAGTAAGCTGTGTCCCGTAGTGCCATATTTCTTCTCTTTCCACCTTCAAGACGTAGCTTGAGACCCATCTTCAATTGGGCAAATACACTCGCACTTGACCTCTCCTTTTGTGTGAAAATCCTCAAGTTTCTTTCTTCCCAACTTTGATAAATCACACCTGCAAACCCAGCTACCACTATGCTCTGTCTATATGCCCAGGTATGAAAAGCATACTTAAGCCATAGAATCCATCTATTAAATTGGACAGGATATCTGTGCACTTTTAACCACTCCATAATCAGTTTCAACAAATTCCCAACCCAAGCACATTCACAAAGTAAATGCTCAATATTCTCAACAGTAGCCCCACACAGTACACAACAACAATCATTTAGGTGCATAAATCTACGTAGTCTTTCTTTTGTAAGGAGTCTTTTATGCATGACCAACCATAAAGTAAATGAGTGCTAAAGAATGTTAGTCTTATTCCACACAATTTTAACGGGCCTAAAGGGAACTTGCGCACCTTTCGTAACCACTTGTTATTGTGTAAATACCTGTTGGGGCAGCCCCCCATTTGTTCTGCACATACCCATGCTGCATTTTCCTTTTCACCTTGTTTAGTTTTTTCCAAGCCCAGCTACAATCCACAATCCAGTGGAGGATTGTATTCCCAAAAGTCTTCTTGTTTAAGGTACACACTAGCAATCCATTTCACCCACAATCAGTTCTTCTTCTGTGACAGCTTACATTCCAAATTTTGCAACTTTTGACATTTAGACCACCAAATTTTACTCAAAATCGCGCCTCTTCAACTCTCAAAATCACAAGATCAACATTCACCGAATTTTTTAATCTATCATCCTCACAATTTTATTTATTTTCTCCTTCGAAGGCTGAAGTTGTGAAGATAATAGCAAGGTTTCAAGCTCTTCTTCTTTTTTCATCCCATCTCCTCATATATTGATTTTCTTTAATTTTTTGAGATCTGTTTAACTATTTTCTTATTGGGTTTAATTTTTAAGTTTTTGAGAAGTTTTTGATTATGTTATGTAGTTTTGATAATTTTTGTTAAACATAGCTTTTATCAATGTGAAATATATTATTATGTTTAGTTAGGCAATGTCTAAAAAATTACCCTTTTATGCAAATATCCTAAAATATTTCTTTTTAGTTAGATAAAAAGCGTAAACCGCACCAAACCGCTCAAAACCGCACCCTTGGTTTTATTTTTCAAAATGGCAATTTGAGATTTCTGAAAAATCGCACTTGACAATTTGGTTTCAAATTAGTAAAAAAACAAAACCGAAACCGCACCACGAACACCCCTAGTACTCATCACATCAATTTTGATTAATGAGCACTCTTGTCAATTTTTGAAAAAATTCTCACCCCTTCATCATGGTTGTTAGTCCATGTGCACTGGCACCCAGTCCATCTCATCTCCATCAACTCACTTTCATCAATACAGTTTTGAAAATCCACCATGTCATTCACAGTTACTGGTTTGCCCCCCACTCTGTCTCCCATTGCTAAGACACAATTAAAGTCACCCATTATTACCCAAGGTCCCTGGATACCATGAGTCAAGCTTTTGATGTCAACCCATAATGTACTCCTTTCCCCAGCAGTATTATATGCATAAACAAATGTCACTGAAATGTTCCCTGTGCACCAAGTAAAAGCACTTCACAATGAATGAATTGTGCTTTTACTTGTATGATTTGCACATTAAACATATCCTTCCTCCACATTACCCAAATCCTACCTCTAGGATTCTCATTTATGTTAGTTATACAACCCCATCCTTGACAAATTCTATTATTCACAGTCTCATAATTCTGCCTTTTGATCTTGTGTTGTAGTATACCCATCAAACCAATACTATATTTGTTGCAGAGGTTCCTTACTTCTCTCTGCTTACTATAACTGTTCAGGCTAACATTCCAGGCTGCTAGATTGTCCATGCTCATTAACTGTAATGGTAACTTGATCTGGTGTAACACTATATTTGCACACATTGTCTCCGGTTGTTGTGACGGCTGACTGCTCTTTCTGTATTTCCTTTGTTTACCCATTTCTTGTTACTAGCTTTTCCTCTTCTCTTCATCTCCTTTAGTCTTAAGCCCTACCACCTGTGTTGGGCTCTGTTGCTCATTACAACCCCCTGCTTCATTACTTTGTATGTTCTCCTCTTGCCCTTTGTGTACCACTTTTTTGCGCTTTGTGTACCACTTTTGGTTTCCATATCAACTTTTCCTTCTTCCTTCTGCATTCTATTTCTTCATGACCATAACCCTTACAATAGGTGCAACTTGTAGGCTTCCATTTATATGTCACTTTCTGCTCAATAACTATCCCTTTTTCATTTTCAAAGCAAACAACATCTTGCATTTTCTGTACATCTACAATTTATCCTTTCCTTCTGGATAGTCATTTGGTCAGCCATAATTGGTGTTCCTATCAAGCTTCCAATCTTGCTTAGAGCACTTGGGCTCCAATATTTAAGGTCTAAAGCCTCTAGTTGTACCCACACAGGCACCTTCTCTATTTGTTTCTTATTATAGGATTGACTTTCAGACCACGGGGATACAATTAGGGGTCTATTATCAAAATGATAGACCCCTATTTGCACAACATTATCCCTAGCCTCTTCAGTTTGAAACTTAACAAGAAATACACCATTACTCATCATTAACACCTTTTCTAGTCCATATGTACCCCATATGCGTTTGATAATGCCATTCATCACAGGGAATGGGAGGTTTGAGCCTAAAACGTAGCAAACCCGAGAGGTTTTCCAATAAGCAATTTCAGATTGAACATCCTCCATATCAATTCGCCCCATACTTTGACCCTCTTTGATGTCTGGTGCCTTAAATTGCAACTTACACCCTGCATTTCTGAGTTTATTGACATCAAACTCATCCCAAACATTGCTTGCTTTCTGAACTGGAATTGGAGTTTGCTGTGTCACTGTATTTCCTTCATTCAACCCTTCCCCTCGCTTTTGAGGTGATTTTTGAATTTTTTGCAAACATTCACTCAAAGCCCTAATTGCTTCTGACCCTGCCGTCGTCTTCCCTACCAGCGATTGGGCTTGTGATAGGAGCAGTTCAATAGTCCCCAGTTCATCGTGCTCAGGTTGCAATTTTCTCTCTCAACTCATCGAATTCGCCGCTATTCAGTTTACTCGCCAGCGTAGTACCTCGTGGTGTTTGCGAACTACCCACATCCTGCGCCCTATTCTTTCCCACCGCAGATTGTGATGGAGGCGAGACAGCCACCTCCTTTGCCGACTTAGCAAGCCCTCTCTTCTTCCTGTTGACCATGGTGGTCGCGGTGCACGTCAGCTATGTGCGCTGGGCGAGAGGAAAGAAGAAAGAGCTGTTCAACTAACTAAAGCAAGTATGTCCCATTTCATTACTTTTTTATAGTTAATGATATGATCATATTCTCATCTCCCAGATTTAGAGCCTACCATAGAGTCGATCAAGGCAAAATACGGGGATATTGACAAGGATTGTGATTTAAAGTTTGAAGTGATGAGAAAAGTGGTATATTTATCTGAATGAGCTATTACAATAATACAAGCATATGTATATATAGAAGTGAAACGTAACTCTAATACACAAATGGGCCGGACTATAACCTATACATGGGCCGGACTATAATCTATATACTAACAATTAGAAAACAAAACTTGGAGAAAGAAATGGCCCTCACTACTACAAAGATACAGAGTTTGGATAAAGATATTCGCTCTCGGACATACGACTTTGCAAAATTCAAATCTTTGGCCTTTTTCAATTTATTTAGATAATTCGTAAGTTTAATGTAAATGAATTTGCGTTTGGTTTTCCTGAGAGTTGTAAATGCTAAATTAGTAAATCATTTTTGTTCCTATTATGGTAAAAGCTTCAGTTGTTTGAGCATATCGTCAAAGTGGAAAAAAATGTAAATTAATTTTCCACACTCGAGCTTATTGAATTGCATATGAAGTGAAGATCATTTTACTGCTACTTGTCAATTTTTATAATTTATTATGAGGTTTGGGGGAAATGAATTATGATCCAAGGCTTATATACATGGTTTTTGTACAGTCGTACGATAAATTTATTTTCAAATCAAATATTGTGCTACTTTTAATTGATGTAGTCGTTGCTGTCGCTTTTGTTTAGTTTTGCAAATATGATTAGCAGCATTTTTTCCTCTTTCCTTTTTTGGGTTACAATTAGCAGCAAGATTATGATATTTTTAAATATTAATCAGTGTTTTGAAAACTGACCCGACCGGCCGGACTGTCGACCGGCCCTTTTAGCAGTCCGGGCAGTATCAAGAAACCGGTAGGAGCTCAAAACCGGTCTACTTTTTAAAAACCGCTTGGCCCGGTGGTTAAACCATCAACCCGTCCGGACCGTTCATGGTTCGGTAAAACCGGTCGGTCCATAAAACAAGAAGAAAAATGAGAGAAAGTTGGTATAATTGTTGGGAAATCGATTCATAATCGAACCCAAATTGGTACGCAGCGGAATTAAAATAGAGACCTAGCTCTTATGCGTACATGCATGTCATCAAAAATTAAAGCATACATACTATGACTTAAAGCAATTAATTAAACACTTTAATTAATAATTATTATTGTCTATCTACAGCTAACAATTAAAAGACTACATAATTAAACACTTTAATTAAAATCAATAATTGAATAACTATAAAAACAATAACAATTGAAAATGAAGAAAGCAAACCATACACCGAAGATTGGAACTTGCCGGTAGAAGAAGAACTCGTTCACCGCAAAGCCTTCTTCGCAATGCCTCAACAAACTCATGAGTGTGGGCTCCAAAAAATACTACTAAAATAAAACTCCTTAAGAGGCTTATTTAGATAAGTGATCACTCCACTAGCATATGTATTTACCTTTTAATGTAAGGAACTATTGGTTGGAGAAATGTATAATTATGAATTAACCATTTTCAACTACATAAGCTGAATATGCCGCGACTTATGAAGTTGCTAAAATAGTTTATTGGCTTAAAAGAAATTTTTAAGAACTAGATGTTATTAGAATTTGACTAATACCAATCATATACCGATGTGATATTTAGTTGCGTAGTTAATTCTATATATTCTAGTAGTCATAATTGAAAGTGTCACATATTAGAGAATATGTAGACTACAATGCGATTGTAGAAACCGAATTAGTTTTCATGTATAATCTGACAAATTCCCTTTCTAAAAGTATTGACACAAAAGAGTTTTATTTATCTAAATGGGATGAGTATGCTGGATATACTGCTAATTGGTTTTAAGGGCAAGTGGGAGATTGTTAGGAATGTGCCCTAAAATTCAATTATTTAATATGTTTATTATGAATAAATAAATAATATATATTAGAAGTTATGAGTATTACTAAATGTCCTATGAGATAGGCATAGTCCATAATTACATATGAGAATCCAAATGGAAGTGATGTTCCATGAAAGACTTGGATTACGTATATCATGTGTTATTATAAATTGGTTATAGTCGGTGATAAGAATGAGCGTCTTATTTGCTAAAGACTATAATATGCTATATTCGATGATTTGTCTTAATCATGGGAATAGGGATTCCATATATAGTATATTCGTGTAAATCAATTAGATTGAAACACTGAACCGGACCAATCAAATTATTTATTTTGACTACTATCGAAAATAAATAATTTTGAACAATAACTCTTAATCCTATGATTGTCGTGGACTAATGCATCTAGTGCACATTGTTTTGATGTATTTAGAAGTGAGGTCTTCGGTGGCCAATATACTTTATACATTGGGTAATGACATAAAAATGTGATTGGAAAGGACATTCATATGGGATCTATAATCTCTATAAGAGATAAGATATATCCCCTATAATGGATTTGCAATGTTCGACTTTTCTAAAACTTTGGCCAAAGTGTTTCAAGTGAAGTGTCGCTGAAATTATATGAAAAATAGTTTTTCATTTGGAAAGTTGATAAGAAGCAAATTGAGCATTATAGGATAAGATGTGAGAAATAAAATAAAAGTAGTCTCAATTTTATTTCTTCATGGATATTTTAATAGAGGAGTTAATGAAATATTTCTTTACGAAAGAATGGGAACTCAAAAATAAATTGAAGTTAATTTTAGAGTGCAACAATATTTATTTAGTGGAATTAAATATTGTTAAGTAATATTAAATATTATCATGTGATGATAATTTGATTTAATTTACTTGGAGCTAAAATTAATTTTCCCTAAGGTCCCTTCGCAAACCTCAAATTGAAACTCTACGAATAAATACTAAAGTATCCATTAGATGGATAAGTTTGAACTTAGATGAAAAATTAATGTGGGAAATGTGTTTGGAAAAAGATATTTAATTAAATAGTGATTAAAAAAAATGTGAATAGTAACAACGTGAACAGTACGCGCGGCCCACCAGCTGAAATGGGCACCGAAAGTTTCTTTGTTTTTTCCACCCCACTTGTTTTCTTTAACATCCCACATGAATTTTTTAATGCCTCTTCATTTCTTTTTCACCCTATATAAAGGGGTGTCATTTGGAAGTTCAAATGCACCAAACACAACAAAGACAAGTAGTTCTTGAACAATTTTTCAAGAACAAGCTAGTCTTTAAGAAAATAAAATTCCTCTTAAGGAGTTTTATTTTAGTAGTATTTTTTGGAGCCCACACTCATGAGTTTGTTGAGACATTGCGAAGAAGGCTTTGCGGTGAACGAGTTCTTCTTCTACCGGCAAGTTCCAATCTTCGGTGTAAGATTTGCTTTCTTCATTTTCAATTGTTATTGTTTTTATAGTTATTCAATTATTGATTTTAATTAAAGTGTTTAATTATGTAGTCTTTTAATTGTTAGCTGTAGATAGACAATAATAATTATTAATTAAAGTGTTTAATTAATTGCTTTAAGTTATAGTATGTATGCTTTAATTTTTGATGTCATGCATGTACGCATAAGAGCTAGGTTTCTATTTTAATTCCGCTGCGTACCAATTTGGGTTCGATTGTGAATCAATTTCCCAACAACTGGTATCAGAGCTAGGCTCTTGATACGTACATGTGAGACATATTGGCATGATGACATGTTATTTATTTTAGAATTTTGACTCTATATATTAAAGCTTTAGACATGTATCGATTATTATGATATAAGCACTTTTGTATGATTGGATCAATTGTTAGTTATAGTTGTAGTATTATATTGTGCTATTAAATTCGCCTAGTTAATTCTGTCGAGGAGATTGAGTTTTAAGCGCGACCGTTGTGACGCCTCCAATCTTTCCTGGGAATTAAATCTAGTTAATTCTGTCTAGGAGATTGGGTTTTAAGTGCGACCGTTGTGACGCCTCCAATCTTTCCTGGGAATTAAAACTAGTGTGGTTTTCTAGTACAATATTTACTCTCTATTTCTATTTTTGGTGGAATATGGCTCTGAGTTCCACAACAAGTTGTATCAGAGCCTCAGCTCTCGATCCGTACATGTGAGACATGTTTACATGATTGCATGTTTAAAATTAAAAGATACTATGAAATTTTATGGAATTAAATTCTAGATATTAATGTTTTTAACATGTAAAATTTTATTATTTTTAAAGCATGCTTATTTTGATTAGATCAAGTATGAATACATGTTTATAACATTAATATATTTATTCAACATGATAGATTTGATTTGATTAAATGTTTTATTTAAATTGTTTAAATAAATGTTGAATATTTTTATGTCAATCATATATTGTGATATGATGATTGAGTGGGAGTAAGATTCAAGAAGTTGAACCTTAATACTTCATGAGCATGAGATCACGTTGTTTAAATAATGCATATGTACATTATTAAAGCATTAGTAAGTGTGATTGTATTCAACATGAGAAACTTGATCTGATCAAGTGTATTATTTAAATTGTTTAAATATATGTTGTATGATGTCAAATTGTTTTTGACATAATAGTTGAGTGGGAGTATTTTCCAAGATAAGGAGAAAAGTTTTGATGAGATCATATAATTCAAATAGTTGAATTTTTTCTATTTAATTAAATTTCTTGGAAATTCTAATTTGATTAGTACTCATTATTATTTAATGTATTCATTATATGTTAATGAAAAATCCACGAGTTTTGAAATATCAAGTGGGAGAGAGATTCAAGAGTTGAATTCTCATGGCCTCCATTACTGTTCTAACGGTGTAGCAAGTGAATATTATTCCCTGAGGAAGGTATTCACTCAAGGTTACAAGATTAGATCCTTGATGGGTAGATTGAAGTATGCGTAAACAAGTGCGATCACGCTGCCGTGGAGTATCTTGAATACCATATGAATATCTAAGTAATGGTGTACACTTGATTGGGAAAACATATTAGCCTCCCCGAGGAGCTCTGTTATGTCATCCCAAAGGCTGAAGATTAATATGGTGGGTTAATAATGTTTAGTAAGAGTTACAAAAGAAAAACATATTAACTGAGAAATGTTCTCGCCTAAACTTATTATATTTTTCGGTCCTGCTGCCAGGAAGAAAATGTAGAAAACCAGGTCATCATTGCATGTACCAAAATGTGATTTGTGGATCCCATATTTGGTTTTATTGCTAAAAACTCGACTCATAACTTGTTTATAATTTATTTATTTCATAATTGCGTTAGCTGGTCCTTTACAATCGTATTTCGAGATGTTGGGAAATCGATTCATAATCGAACCCAAATTGGTACGCAGCGGAATTAAAATAGAGACTTAGCTCTTATGCGCACATGCATGACATCAAAAATTAAAGCATACATACTATGGCTTAAAACAATTAATTAAACACTTTAATTAATAATTATTATTGCCTATCTATAGCTAACAATTAAAAGACTACATAATTAAACACTTTAATTAAAATCAATAATTGAATAACTATAAAAACAATAATAATTGAAAATGAAGAAAACAAACCTTACATCGAAGATTGGAACTTGCCGGTAGAAGAAGAACTCGTTCACCGCAAAGCCTTCTTCGCAATGCCTCAACAAACTCGGGAGTGTGGGCTCCGAAAATACTACTAAAATAAAACTCCTTAAGAGGAATTTTATTTTCTTAAAAACTAGCTTGTTCTTGAAAAATTGTTCAAGAACTACTTGTCTTTGTTGTGTTTGGTGCATTTGAACTTCCTAATGACACCCCTTTATATAGGGTGAAAAAGAAATGAAGAGGCATTAAAAAATTCATGTGGGATGTTAAAGAAAACAAGTGGGGTGGAAAAAACAAAGAAACTTTCGGTGCCCATTTCAGCTGGTGGGCCGGGCGTGAACATATTTCCCACATTAATTTTTCATCTAAGTTCAAACTTATCCATCTAATGGATACTTTAGTATTTATTCGTAGAGTTTCAATTTGAGGTTTGCGAAGGTACCTTAGGGAAAATCAATTTTAGCTCCAAGTATATTAAATTAAATTATCATCACATGATAATATTTAATATTACTTAACAATATTTAATTCCACTAAATAAATATTGTTGCACTCTAAAATTAACTTCAATTTATTTTTGAGTTCCCATTCTTTCGTAAAGAAATATTTCATTAACTCCTCTATTAAAATATCCATGAAGAAATAAAATTGAGACTACTTTTATTTTATTTCTCACATCTTATCCTATAATGCTCAATTTGCTTCTTATCAACTTTCCAAATGAAAAACTATTTTTTATATAAGTTCAGCGACACTTCACTTGAAACACTTTGGTCAAAGTTTTAGAAAAGTCGAACATTGCAAATCCATTATAGGGGATATATCTTATCTCTTATAGAGATTATAGATTTCATATGAATGTCCTTTCCAATCACATTTTTATGTCATTACCCAATGTATAAAGTATATTGGCCACCGAAGACCTCACTTCTAAATACATCAAAGCAATGTGCACTAGATGCATTAGTCCACGACAATCACAGGATTAAGAGTTATTGTTCAAAATTATTTATTTTCGATAGTAGTCAAAATAAATAATTTGAGTGATCCGGTTCAGTGTTTCAATCAAATTGATTTACACGAATATACTATATATGGAATCCCTATTCCCATGATTAAGACAAATCATCGAATATAGCATATTATAGTCTTTAGCAGATAAGACGCTCATTCTTATCACCGACTATAACCAATTTATAATAACACATGATATACGTAATCCAAGTCTTTCATGGAACATCATTTCCATTTGGATTCTCATATGTAATTATGGACTATGCCTATCCCATAAGACATTTAGTAATACTCATAACTTCTAATATATATTATTTATTTATTCATAATAAACACATTAAATAATTGGATTTTAGGGCACATTCCTAAAAATCTCCCACTTGCCCTTAAAACCAATTAGCAGTATATCCAGCATACTCATCCCATTTAGATAAATAAAACTCTTTACTGTCAATACTTTTAGAAAGGAAATTTGTCAGATTATACATGAAAACTAATTCGGTTTCTACAATCGCATTGTAGTCTACATATTCTCTAATATGTGACACTTTCAATTATGACTACTAGAATATATAGAATTAACTACGCAACCAAATATCACATCAGTATATGATTGGTATTAGTCAAATTCTAATAACATCTAGTTCATAAAAATTTCTTTTAAGCCAATAAGCTATTTTAGCAACTTCATAAGTCGCGGCATATTCAGCTTATGTAGTTGAAAATGGTTAATTCATAATTATACATTTCTCCAACCAATAGTTCTTGTGTATCTAATAGGTTTCAACTCTTCACTGTGATAGATCATCATATAACATATAGTCCTTCTCAAGTACTATAATATACGATTCACTCCTAGCCAGTGTGGTTTATAATTTAATTGATAAATGTTGACCTTTATCTAACACTCAAACCACATAAGACAATCCAAAAAAAATATGTGGTACTATCTCATGTGTTCTTTCTTTAGAGAAAGATTAATTTCAAACTTAAAAGGAGATAAACCCTTCTTGAAATCCATCACATTATACTTCGTCATTATCTCTTATATTCAAAATGTGATTATTTTAGCACTTCGTTCTTTTAAAAAGATTGCTAACTTCACCTAGGTCATCTATATCAATCTTATTAAGACAATCAAAACTTGGCAACAGATAATATTCATACATCATTCATAATAATTAGGATATTGTCCATATATTATACTAAGAACATTATAACTCTCAGGATGTTTCTTATATACACTTAGTACATCTGGCATTTATTCAAATTCAAAATTTGATAGCTTCTAATTTTGATGTTTCATGATATAGATGTTTATCTAAGTCCATAAATGGACTACTTCAGTTTTCATACCATATGAACCATGACTTTTCAACAAAAAGTTCATCGAGTTGCAACATATTACATTTTTCTTGAAGATGCCCGTTCAAGAATATTGTCTTCATATCCATCTCTTAACTCATAATAATGATATTTCAAAACTCGTGGATTTTTCATTATCATATAATGAATATATTAAATAATAATGAGTACTAATCAAATTAGAATTTCCAAGAAATTTAATTAAATAGAAAAAATTCAACTATTTGAATTATATGATCTCATCAAAACTTTTCTCCTTATCTTGGAAAATACTCCCACTCAACTATTATGTCAAAAACAATTTGACATCATATATTCAACATATATTTAAACAATTTAAATAATACACTTGATCACATCAAGTTTCTCATGTTGAATACAATCACACATACTAATGCTTTAATAATGTGCATATGCATTATTTAAACAATTTAAACAACGTGATCTCATGCTCATGAAGTATTAAGGTTCAACTTCTTGAATCTTACTCCCACTCAATCATCATATCACAATATATGATTGACATAAAAATATTCAACATTTATTTAAACAATTTAAATAAAACATTTAATCAAATCAAATCTATCATATTCAACATTTATTTAAACAATTTAAATAAAACATTTAATCAAATCAAATCTATCATGTTGAATAAATATATTAATGTTATAAACATGTATTCATACTTTTAAACAATTTAAACAATTGATCTAATCAAAATAAACATGCTTTAACAATAAAAACATTAATATCTAGAATCCAATTTCATAAAATTCCATAGTATCATTTAATTTTAAACATGCAATCATGTAAACATGTCTCACATGTACGGATCAAGAGCTGAGGCTCTGATACGACTTGTTGTGGAGCTCAAAGCCATATTTCATCAAAAATAGAAATAGAGAGTAAATATTGTACTAGAAAACCACACTAGTTTTAATTCCCAGGAAAGATTGGAGGCGTCACAACGGTCACACTTAAAACCCAATCTCCTAGACAGAATTAACTAGATTTAATTCCCAGGAAAGATTGGAGGCGTCACAACGGTCGCGCTTAAAACCCAATCTCCTCGACAGAATTAACTAGACGAATTTAATAGCACAATATAATACTTCAACTATAACTAACAATTGATCCATTCATACAAAAAAAATGCTTATATCATAATAATCGATACATGTCTAAAGCTTTAATATCTAGAATCAAAATTCTAAAATAAATAACATGTCATCATGCTAATATGTCTCACATGTACGTATCAAGAGCCTAGCTCTGATACCAGTTGTTGGGAAATCGATTCAAAATCGAACCCAAATTGGTACGCAGCGGAATTAAAATAGAGACCTAGCTCTTATGCGTACATGCATGACATCAAAAATTAAAGCATACATACTATGACTTAAAGCAATTAATTAAACACTTTAATTAATAATTATTATTGTCTATCTACAGCTAACAATTAAAAGACTACATAATTAAACATTTTAATTAAAATCAATAATTGAATAACTATAAAAACAATAACAATTGAAAATGAAGAAAGCAAACCTTACACCGAAGATTGGAACTTGCCGGTAGAAGAAGAACTTGTTCACCGCAAAGCCTTCTTCGCAATGCCTCAACAAACTCGGGAGTGTAGCTTCCAGAAATACTACTAAAATAAAACTCCGTAAGAGGAATTTTATTTTCTTAAAAGCTAGCTTGCTCTCGTAAAACTATACAAGAACTACTTGCTTTCGTTTTTGTGTGGTGTGTTTGAACTTGTAAATGGCACCCCTTTATATAGGGTGAAAAAAGATGAAATTAGATTTTTAAAAAAATCAAGTGGGTTTTAAAGAAATAAAAAAAAAAAACAAGTGGGGTGAAAAGAGAAACCCAAAAAGTGAAGTTGGTGCCAAGAAGGCTTTGCGGTGAACGAGTTCTTCTTCTACCGGCAAGTTCCAATCTTCGGTGTAAGGTTTGTTTTCTTCATTTTCAATTATTATTGTTTTATAGTTATTCAATTATTGATTTTAATTAAAGTGTTTAATTATGTAGTCTTTTAATTGTTAGCTATAGATAGGCAATAATAATTATTAATTAAAGTGTTTAATTAATTTCTTTAAGTCATAGTATGTATGCTTTATTTTTTTGATGTCATGCATGTACGCATAAGAGCTAAGTCTCTATTTTAATTCCGCTGCGTACCAATTTGGGTTCGATTTTGAATCGATTTCCCAACAACTGTTATTCGATAGTAGTCAAAATAAATAATTTGATTGGTCCGGTTCAGTGTTTCAATCTAATTGATTTACACGAATATTCTATATATGGAATCCCTAGTCCCATGATTAAGACAATCATCGAATATAGCATATTATAGTCTTTAGCAGATAAGACGCTCATTCTTATCACCGACTATAACCAATTTATAATAACACATGATATACGTAATCCAAGTCTTTCATGGAACATCACTTCCATTTGGATTCTCATATGTAATTATGGACTATGCCTATCCCATAGGACATTTAGTAATACTCATAACTTCTAATATATATTATTTATTTATTCATAATAAACAAATTAAATAATTGGATTTTAGGACACATTCCTAACAATCTCCCACTTGCCCTTAAAACCAATTAGCAGTATATCCAGCATACTCATCCCATTTAGATAAATAAAACTCTTTTGTGTCAATACTTTTAGAAAGGGAATTTGTCAGATTATACATGAAAACTAATTCGGTTTCTACAATCGCATTGTAGTCTACATATTCTCTAATATGTGACACTTTCAATTATGACTACTAGAATATATAGAATTAACTACGCAACCAAATATCACATCGGTATATGATTAGTATTAGTCAAATTCTAATAACATCTAGTTCATAAAAATTTCTTTTAAGCCAATAAGCTATTTTAGCAACTTCATAAGTCGCGGCATATTCAACTTATGTAGTTGAAAATGGTTAATTCATAATTATACATTTCTCCAACCAATAGTTCCTTACAGTAAAAGGTAAATACATATGCCAGTGGAGTGATCACTTATCTCAATAAATACTTGATCTTGTGTATCTAATAGGTTTCAACTCTTCACTCAGATAGATCATCATATAACATATAGTCCTTCTCAAGTACTATAATATATGATTCACTCCTAGCCAGTGTGGTTTATAATTTAATCGATAACTGTTGACCTTTATGTAATACTCAAACCACATAAGACAATCCAAAAAAAATGTGGTACTATCTCATGTGTTCTTTCTTTAGAGAAAGATTAATTTCAAACTTAAAAAAAATAAACCCTTCTTGAAATCCATCACATTATACTTCGTCATTATCTTATATATGCAGAATGTGATTATTTTAGCACTTTGTTCTTTTTCAAAACATTGCTAACTTCACATAGGTCATCTATATCAATCTTATTAAGACAACCAAAACTTGGCAACAGATAATATTCATACATCATTCATAATGATTAGGATATTGTCTATATATTGTACTAAGAACATTATAACTCTCAGGATGTCTCTTATATACACTTAGGACATCCGGCATTTATTCAAATTCAAAATTTGATAGCTTCTAATTTTGATGTTTCATGATATAGACGTTTATCTAAGTCCATAAATGGACTACTTCAGTTTTCATGCCATATGCACCATGACTTTTCAACTAAAAGTTCATTGAGTTGTAACATATAATATTTTTCTTGAAGGTGCCCATTCAAGAATATTGTCTTCATAGCCATTTCTTAAATCATAATCATAATGAGAGTAATGGATATGAGTATCATTCTGGATTTAAGCATGACTACTGGCTGACATGTTTTATCATATAAAACTTCACCAATATTCTTGCTTTGAGGTTCTCTACCTTCCAATCCACTCCTTTCTTTCTCTTGTAGACTCATTTACATCTCATGAGTTTAATACTTTTTGGCTCCTCTACAAGTTATCATACATATGTTACTTTGACTCATTGGTCAACATCTATATCTAGTAGAGCTACCTCGTTGCTAAGAGTATCAGATTCATATTCAGGTTCCACCCCTAGGGTCTCCTGAAGATATCTGTCATGTTAATGATAATACTCCCACTACATTGTGGCTCACTCAAGTATATTAGACCCACAATCAATAATTATATTGGATACATCTTATGTCCCAATTATGTTCTCAATTATTCTAGGTTGTCAACATGTAGTATCTCATACTATCATCCTTAGAAATACAAGTTCATTTTAACTCTTGTGGTTAATCAGTAGTCCATCATCTAGATACTTAGTATTTGTACTTTACAAAATACTCGTAATGATTGAACTATAGTATTAACCACCCTTTGTTTCTTTAGGACACTCTAAAGACAAATATACCTTTGTCATTTATTTATCTTTGTCAAGATCCTTCCCCAACATATGTGCTTGAACTTAAAATCAGGCTTAACCCAATCAATGGTTCCACAATTATCTCAGGAACTGACTTATAAACAAGTACAATAGGTTGTAACTATTTGAATACAGATCCCAAAAGGAACTTTTTGGAAGAGTCATAAAACTGATCTTACCATTTCTCTAATGTCCTATTTCTTGTTATCTGCAACACTATTCAACTAGAGTTACCTAGTACAATAAGTTGAGATCTTATCTCATTTGCAATTAAGAAATCTAAGAACTCTTTAGACAAATGTTGATCATTGTGATCATATCAAAATGGTTATACGTTCATCTAATTAATTCTCGACATGAGTCTTAATCAATTTGAACTATTCAACATTTTAAGACTTATGTATCATATACATATACAAATGCATTGAGTAATCATCTCGCATGAAAAACTCAAAGAACTCTATTGACTTAAACACGAATTGATTCACAATCATCAGTGTAAACCAATCAAGCAATGTTAGCAGCACAATTGGTTTGGCCTATGGCCTCATAGTCATTATATCTTCCACAACATGATTCGTAGACTGGCAGACCCTTCTACATCTAATGAACATTTAAGTCCATCATAAATCAGTCTTTAGATCATATCAGGATTAATATGACTTACTGCTAAACATACACTTTATTAGTCATTAGAGATTTATCTTTCTAATGGTAAGTCACATACTTGCATCAAGAATTATGAGTAGAGTATTTAACAAAATCAAAAAATAATATCTTTCCTAGTACCTTTACTAATAAACAATTTATTATGAATAACTTTTATTCTTTTAAATATTAGTGAGCCAAACATTCACTATATTAACAGAAATTATGTTTCTACAAATAAAGGTACATAAAGACATTATTCAAGACCAATACTTTACTCTAAAGCATAAACCCTATTTTTGTTAATTGATATACTCGTATCATCTTTCTTTAGTTCTCAACACCCATGTCTTCATTTTCAATTGTTATTTTTTTTATAGTTATTCAATTATTGATTTTAATTAAAGTGTTTAATTATGTAGTCTTTTAATTGTTAGCTGTAGATAGACAATAATTATTATTAATTAAAGTGTTTAATTAATTGCTTTAAGTCATAGTATGTATGCTTTAATTTTTGATGTCATGCATGTACGCATAAGAGCTAGGTCTCTATTTTAATTCCGCTGCGTACCAATTTGGGTTCGATTATGAATCGATTTCCCAACAGCTGGTATTAGAGCCAGGCTCTTGATACGTACATGTGAGACATATTGGCATGATGACATGTTATTTATTTTAGAATTTTGATTCTAGATATTAAAGCTTTAGGCATGTATCGGTTGTTATGATATATATAAGCATTCTTGTATGATTGGATCAATTGTTAGTTATAGTTGTAGTATTATATTGTGCTATTAAATTCGTCTAGTTAATTCTGTCGAAGAGATTGGGTTTTAAGCGCGACCGTTGTGACGCCCCCAATCTTTCCTGGGAATTAAAACTAGTGTGGTTTTCTAGTACAATATTTACTCTCTATTTCTATTTTTGGTGAAATATGGCTCTGAGCCTTAGCTCTTGATCCGTACATGTGAGACATGTTTACATGATTGCATGTTTAAAATTAAAGGATACTATGGAATTTTATGAAATTGGATTCTAGATATTAATGTTTTTATTGTTAAAGCATGTTTATTTTGATTAGATCAATTGTTTAAATTGTTTAAAAGTATGAATACATGTTTATAACATTAATATATTTATTCAACATGATAGATTTGATTTGATTAAATGTTTTATTTAAATTGTTTAAATAAATGTTGAATATTTTTATGTCAATCATATATTGTGATATGATGATTGAGTGGGAGTAAGATTCAAGAAGTTGAACCTTAATACTTCATGAGCATGAGATCACGTTGTTTAAATTGTTTAAATAATGCATATGCACATTATTAAAGCATTAGGATGTGTGATTGTATTCAACATGAGAAACTTGATGTGATCAAGTGTATTATTTAAATTGTTTAAATATATGTTGAATATATGATGTCAAATTGTTTTTGACATAATAGTTGAGTGGGAGTATTTTCCAAGATAAGGAGAAAAGTTTTGATGAGATCATATAATAATTCAAATAGTTGAGTTTTTTCTATTTAATTAAATTTCTTGGAAATTCTAATTTGATTAGTACTCATTATTATTTAATGTATTCATTATATGATAATGAAAAATCCATGAGTTTTGAAATATCAAGTGGGAGAGAGATTCAAGAGTTGAATTCTCATGGCCTCCATTACTGGTCTAACGGTGTAGCAAGTGAATATTATTCCCTGAGGAAGGTATTCACTCAAGGTTACAAGATTAGATCCTTGATGGGTAGATTGAAGTATGCGTAAATGAGTGCGATCACGCTGCCGTGGAGTATCTTGAATACCATATGAATATCTAAGTAATGGTGTACACTTGATTGGGAAAACATATTAGCCTCCCCGAGGAGCTCTGTTATGTCATCCCAAAGGCTGAAGATTAATATGGTGGGTTAATGATGTTTAGTAAGAGTTACAAAAGAAAAACATATTAACTGAGAAATGTTCTCGCCTAAACTTATTATATTTTTCGGTCTTGCTGCCAGGAAGGAAAATGTAGAAAACCAGGTCATCATTGCATGTACCAAAATGTGATTTGTGGATCCCATATTTGGTTTTATTGCTAAAGACTCGGCTCATGACTTATATATAATTTCGTTATTTCATAATTGCATTAGCTAGTCCTTTACAATCGTTTTTTGAGAACATGAGTTCTTAAGGTCTAGATATGTCAAGTGGAATGTGAATCTTGAAAGTGTATTTACTTATGGTAGATATAAACTCGTTCATATATTTACATGTTCTTTTAGTTCCAATTGACAATGAATCACTGACTGTTGCGGACCGTTATGAATGGTCACCTAAAGTCATTGAGATGACTAAAAGCTATATCCTGACCACTTAGTCAACCATTCTCAAGCACTTGATGCAAGAGATGGTTCTTCTGAAAAAATCATTTTTCCAAGGAGACGTTTAATGGTAGGATTGGACAGTTAGACATAGGTAATGAGTAAGTTGCACATTACCAAGATGTCTTAGGGAATACTAAATTAATAAACACATCATGAAGATGATAAGGTGGGTGAATAAACTAGAATTCCTTAGTATAATAATTGACAGTCAAACCTAATAGGATAGGATCCTAAACTTCCATGTATTATTTTTTTGTGAATTTTATAATTCACTGTGTAATAAATAATGAGATTATATATTGCATGACTCTATGGAAGACATGGGTGTTGAGAACTAAAGAAAGATGGTACGAGTATATCAATTAACAAAAATAGGGTTTATGCTTTAGAGTAAAGTATTGGTCTTGAATAATGTCTTTATGTACCTTTATTTGTAGAAACATAATTTCTGTTAATATAGTGAATGTTTGGCTCACTAATATTTAAAAGAATAAAAGTTATTCATAATAAATTGTTTATTAGTAAAGGTACTAGGAAAGATATTATTTTTTGATTTTGTTAAATACTCTACTCATAATTCTTGATGCAAGTATGTGACTTACCATTAGAAAGATAAATCTCTAATGACTAATAAAGTGTATGTTTAGAGAATATGTAGACTACAATGCGATTGTAGAAACCGAATTAGTTTTCATGTATAATCTGACAAATTTCCTTTCTAAAAGTATTGACAGTAAAGAGTTTTATTTATCTAAATGGGATGAGTATGCTGGATATACTGCTAATTGGTTTTAAGGGCAAGTGGGAGATTTTTAGGAATGTGCCCTAAAATCCAATTATTTAATGTGTTTATTATGAATAAATAAATAATATATATTAGAAGTTATGAGTATTACTAAATGTCTTATGGGATAGGCATAGTCCATAATTACATATGAGAATCCAAATGGAAATGATGTTCCATGAAAGACTTGGATTACGTATATCATGTGTTATTATAAATTGGTTATAGTCGGTGATAAGAATGAGCGTCTTATCTGCTAAAGACTATAATATGCTATATTCGATGATTTGTCTTAATCATGGGAATAGGGATTCCATATATAGTATATTCGTGTAAATCAATTAGATTGAAACACTGAACCGGACCAATCAAATTATTTATTTTGACTACTATCGAATACCAGTTGTTGGGAAATCGATTCAAAATCGAACCCAAATTGGTACGCAACGGAATTAAAATAGAGACTTAGCTCTTATGCGTACATGCATGACATCAAAAAATAAAGCATACATACTATGGCTTAAAGAAATTAATTAAGCACTTTAATTAATAATTATTATTGCCTAAATTCAGGCAATGAGTAATTTTTAGCATTCATAGAATAGTTAAGCCTAAATTGATTAAATGAACTTGGCAGAGAGCTCAGGATCATATCCTGCTGAGTTTGACTATCAATTTTTGCACCAAGGATTTCTAGTTCATTTAGGTAAGCCATCATCTTCATGACATGCTCTTGAACTAGTGTTCCTTCAGACATCTTAGCAGTAAGCATCTTCCTCATGAGCTCATGTCTGCTTACCCTATCCTGCCCTCCAAACATCTCCTTGAGATGTTGCATCATCATTGAAGCAGTCATCATCTCTTGCATTTGATGCTTGAGAATATTAGACACAGATGCTAGGATATAGCATTTTGCCATCTCATTGGCTTTAATCCACCGTTCATAACGGTTCCTAATAGCTTGTGATGCATTAGTAGCAGGAACTGGAGGACATGGTTCTCCAAGAACAAACTTGTGCTCATCATGAGTTAGCACAATTTCAAGATTCATTTTCCACTCGGCATAGTTAGGTCCTAGTAACTTATTTTCTTTAAGGATAGATTGCAGAGGACTCATAGATGCCATTTATGAAAACTTAAAATTTACAAGAAGTTATGAGTCAAAACTTTTAGCAAATGAACAAAAATATTCACATAACCATATTTTGTACATGCAATGATAACCTATCTTTATACATTTTCCTTCCTGGCGGTAGGACCGAAAATATAAAAACTTAGCGAGAACATTTCTCAGATAATATGTTTTTATCTTGTAACTCTTACTAAACATCATTAACCCACCATATTATTTTCAGCCTTTTGGATGACATAACAGAGCTCCTCGGGAGGCTAATATGTTTCTAAACAAGTGTACACCATTACTTAGATATTCATAGATTCGAGATACTCCACGGCAGCGTGATCGCACTCGTTTTGCATACTTCAATCTACCCATCAAGGATCTAATCTGTAACCTTGAGCGAATACCTTGCTCAGGGAATAATATTCACTCGCTACACCGTTAGATCAGTAATGGAGGCCATGAAAATTCAACTCTTGAATCTCGCTCCCACTTGATATTTAAAAAAATGTGGATTTTAAACATAATGATATCACTTGTTTGTGGAACTCAAAGTGATATCCATAAAAAAAATAGAGAGTGAATATTGTACTAGAAAATCACACTGGGATTAATTCCCAGGAAATATTGGAGGCGTCACAATGATCGCGCTTAAAACCCAATCTCCTAGACAGAATTAACTAGATTTAATTCCCAGGAAAGATTGGAGGCGTCACAACGGTCCGGCTTAAAATCCAATCTCCTAGACAGAATTAACTAGATTAATTTAATAGCACAATATAACACTACAACTATATTTAGGTGGAATATTATATATCCAACCTTATTTAAACAATTTAAATAACACAATTGATCATATCATATTATCATGTTGAATAAAAAATATAAACATGCATTCATGTTCTTTAAACATTTAAACAGTGATGCAATCATACGAGAATGCTTATATCAAATAACCGATACATGTCTAAAGCTAGAATCAAAATTCTAAATAAATAACATGTCATCATACCAATATATCTCACATGTACGTATCAAGAGCCTAGCTCTGATACCAGTTTGTTGGGGAATCGTTCAAAATCGAACCCAAATTAGTACGCAGAGGAATTAAATAGAGACTTATTTGTTATGCGTACATGCATGACAATCACAAAAATAAAGCATACATACTATGGCTTAAAGAATTAATTAAACACTTTAATTAATAATTATTATTGCCTATCTATAGCTAACAATTAAAGACTATATAATTAAACACTTTAATTAAAATCAATAATTGATAACTATAAAAATAATGAAAAAGAAGAAAGCAAACCTTACACCGAAGATTCGAAATTCGCCGGTAGAAGAAGAACTCGTTCACCGCAAAGCAAAGTCTTCTCGCAATGCCTCAACAAACTCGGGAGTGTGGGCTCCAAAAAAATACTACTAAAATAAAACTCCGTAAGAGGAATTTTATTTTCTTAAAAGCTAGCTTGCTCTCGTAAAATATACAAGAACTACTTGCTTTCGTTTTTGTTTGGTGTGTTTGAACTTGTAAATGACACCCCTTTATATAGGGTGAAAAAGATGAAGTTTGATTAAAAAAATTAAGTGGGATGTTAAATAAGAAAAAGAACTTAGTGGGGTGAAAAAAGAAAACAAATTTTTGACCATGGTAGCACCCGCTGCTGGCTGCGCGTGAACAGTACGCTACTGTTCACGAATGTGAACAGTACACGCGTACTGTTCACGTGTAATTTTTTTCTTTTTTTTTTTTTTTTTTTTTTTAAATTAAATCACTATTTAATTAAATATCTTTTTCCAAACATATTTCCCACGTTAATTTTCATCTAAGTTCAAACTTATCCATCTAATGGATATACTTTAGTATTTATTTGTAGAGTTTCAATTTGAGGTTTGCGAATTAAATAAGAAAAAGAAAACTTAGTGGGGTGAAAAAAGAAAACAAATTTTTGACCATGGTAGCAGCCGGCTGCTGGCTGCGCGTGAACAGTACGCTACTGTTCACGAATGTGAACAGTACACGCGTACTGTTCACGTGTAATTTTTTTTTCTTTTTTTTTTTTTTTTTTTTTTAAATTAAATCACTATTTAATTAAATATCTTTTTCCTATTTCCCACGTTAATTTTCATCTAAGTTCAAACTTATCCATCTAATGGATACTTAGTAGTATTTATTTGTAGAGTTTCAATTTGAGGTTTGCGAAGGGACCTTAGGGAAAATTAATTTTAGCTCCAAGTAGATTAAATCAAATTATCATCACATGATAATATTTAATATCACTTAACAATATTTAATTCCCTAAAAATATTGTTGCACTCTAAAATTAACTTCATTTATTTTTGAATTCTCATTCTTTCGTAAAGAAAATTTTCATTAACTCCTCTATTAAATATCCTTGAAAAAAATAAATTAATACTACTATTATTTTATTCTTCACATCTTATCCTATAATGCTCAATTTGCTTCTTATCAATTTTCCAAATGAAAAACTATTTTTCATATAATTTTAGTGACACTTCACTTGAAACACTTTGGCCAAAGTTTTAGAAAAATTGAACATTGCAAATTCATTATAGGGGATATCTTATCTCTCATGGAGATTATAGATTCCATATGAATGTCCTTTCTAATCACATTTTTATGTCATTGCCCAATGTATAAAGTATATTGGCCACCGAAGACCTCACTTCTAAATATCAAAGCAATGTACACTAGATGCATTAGTCCACGACAATCATAGGATTAAGAGTTATTGTACAAATTATTTATTTTCAATAGTAGTAAAAATAAATAATCTGTTTGGTCCGGTTCAGTATTTCAATCTTATTGATTTACACGAATATACTATACATTTGGAATCCATATTCCCATGATTAAGACAAATCATCAAATATAGTATATTGTAGTCTTTAGCAGATAAGACGCCCATTCTTATCACCGACTACAACCCATTTATAATAACATAAAAAAAATCCAAGTCTTTTCCCATGGAACAACACTTCCATTTGGATTATCATATGTAATTATGGACTACGTCTATCTTATAGTATAATTTCAATTATGCTCATAACTTGTAAAAGAACAATTTCATAAATCAATAACAAATGCATCATACAATTGGATTTTTAGGGCATAATCCCTAACACTTTAAGAATAGAATTTACGAAGCCTAATGTTTTGGGTTTGGATTGAGTCCAAATTTGGGTTCAGGCTTAGGTTTAGGTCTAAGTCTAGACTCAAACCAAATTTTTGGATTTGGATGTAGACCCAAACTAAATTTTTGGATCTGGAGCTAGGCTAAGACTTTTGGTTTTGGATCTGTGTAATATGCATTCATTAACAATCATACTATAAGGTTGTGGGTGCACTCTATTCAATTATGGTTCTAGTGGCTGTTTTTATGTGTATGAGACATGTTAACATACTTGGTAGTATTTGTGTTAAAGGAGATAATTGATGCTGTTGTGTTTGGTCTCAGAGTGCTATGGTATTTTGGTTTGATGGTGTCGTGTTTTCTGTCTTGCAATTTTTTGTTTAGTCATTGTATATGTTGTTCAATGTAATAACAATTGGTGATGCAGATGCTATGATGTTTATTTTACTTTGTATTATGGTATATATTGCCAATAGCCAATGATGTTAAATTTGGAAAATCTGCCAACTTGCAATTGATTGAAAATTGGGTATGATGGAGGGTTTGGAAATACTGAACAACTTCTACAAGAAAATTTGGTCTGATTTTACCAAAAAGTGGTAGGTATGACAAAGCTGACCAAATTTGTAACGGATATCATATTATCTACTAAACTAATCTAATACTATTAAATATTTGAAGGGGTGTTTGACTCGTTTTAACACAATTGAACTCAAATTCTAATTTTCTAGAATTTCGAGTTTTTTTTAATTGTAAAAAGTTAAAACTGTAAAGATCCCATCATTCATGGAGTAATTACATGTATCCCTTAATTCATGTCAATATTTAAGGCAAATGACATTTATAGAAAAAAAAAAAAACACCTTCCTCAAATTATATATGATTTCAAAAATATTTTTGGTGATTGACTTGCCCAATAAATGAGGACACTAACCCACTCAATCAACAAAATTAGCTATAAATTAAGAAATTTTACGGTTTGAGCATCAATATTATTATTTAGGCTTGCGGTTTCTTCCTCATCCATTTTTATGGAGCTTTCCCTCAGCTCGTTCATATGTATGTACTTTTGAATAAAATAATTTTCATATCTCATTTCACTGATTAACTTTTCTTATTCCACTACATTCGAATTTTTTCATATTTTCTGGATGATTCTAATAGTTACTAATTCTTCTTTCACATTGATCTATTATCTTTGAATAAGTTTTTATTTTTAGTTCTAACTTTTTCTTTGATTTGGTTCTTATGTTCTTATGGAGATGCTTTGTATTTAGATTTTATATTGTCATTTAGTAGTTTTGAATTTCTCTGGGTCCCCTTTGTAGACAAATTAAATTTGTAGCCAATAAGATGCAACACATGAAAAATAATATATTAGATATCAATTGAAATTCTTCTATTTATATCTTAGGAATTCAATCAAATTCTAATACCTAAATTAAATAATTAAGTAATTGATATTATACACACCACACACATATATATATATATTTCTAGCCAATCAAAAATTCACGTGCCTGAATAATATATTATGAAAATTCAAATAATATATATGACAAATCAAATCATGTCCTACGATTGTTTCCTTTTTAAATAATTCCATATGAATTAATTCCTTATGAAAGAGAGAATCTTATATAAATGTAATATAATATTATATTTAAAGGATGGAAGATTTGGTGCTGGATGTACACCACTTATCCTATATATATATATATATATATATATATATATAGGATGTGGATCAAATACATCCAAATTCATTAGGTAAGATATAAGACCCAATCTACACCCTTGATATCATTTGATCCCAAGGTCCGAATTTAACTTCATTTTTCAGATTTTATAAAAAAATTTAATGATGGCAGGGGCATTTTAGTCAAATATCATGCAAGATCAAAATCAAATCCCACTTATTATGCCATAACAGATTCTTTTTTCTAATTTATTTTTTTTTCCAAATATTGACAGGGAATCGTATAGATGGAACCCACACGCGTATTCGAAATTTAGTCCGCAAACAAAACAAAACAAAATATACAATACAAAATCAAATCAAATGAGCTTTTCCCATTTCCCGAGTTGTATGTAATATTGTTCCATACGCCATTTTTGAACACTTGAAGAAAAAGGTAATTGTTGAAAACAAAAGGAAGATTCATGGTGATTGGTTGCTGCTCCACCTCCATTTGAGTCTCTGATTTTTCCATTAATTCGAATCTCCATGTAATTTCTTCACAACCCTAACTGCTTTTGTATCCTAATTTCGAAACTTGCATATTTGGGGGTGTTGTGTAAAACTTCAAGGAGCAGGACCCCTACCCACCCCCCCCCCCAAAAAAAACCCTGTGTTTCAGACCCCTTTTGCCTGTCATTCAATACACAGTCCAAAAATGGTAAGTGTCCATATTATGTGTAGACGACAACACAAAAACTTCAAAAACTTCAAGGAGCAGGACCCCTACCTAACCCCTCCCCCCCCCCTCCAACAAAAAAAAAACCTGTGTTTCAGACCCCTTTTGCCTGTCATTTAATACACAGTCCAAAAATGGTAAGTGTCCATATTATGTGTAGACGACAACACAAAAGTTGAACTGGAAAACTACAATATTGGCTTTGTTAATTTGTTTTGTCTTTGTTCTATGAACAAGAGGCCTTCTGCTAATTACTAAACACATAATGTATAATTATAATACACTGTATAATGTGTTATAATATAGTGTATAATGGCTTATAAGATACTGTATAATTGAATATTTTTAATATGTTATAAACATACTGTATAATGAGTTATAATATATTGTATAATGTGTTATAACATATTGTATAATGACTTATAAGATACTGTATAATTGAATATTTCTAATACATAATTTTATAAACCACTATACAGTATATTATAACACATTATACACTATCTTATAACCAATTATATAGTGTGTGCATATTGAATTCTCTATCCAACTGTAATTTACACAGAGTTAAATTCATACACACTACATCAGTGCTTTACAACATGTAGCTTTTTGCAGAACTAAATAAAATGGTGGTTTAAAGGAAAACAGAAGCAGCAACATCCCAAACCCCAGTTAACTTTTACAAAACCGCAAGCACTCTCAAAAATTGATTTCTAAATTTTCTGAATTTAAAGTCAGTTAACTTCTTATTTAAATGTCTCCTTTCACTTCAATTATAGACAAAAACTCAAAATTCACACAATTTCTCAATTGCAATTTAGTTAAGGATTGAAGTAAACTCAATTAAATCAACATTAATTCTATTTACCTGATTATAACATTAGTCTTATAAACCATTATACAGTATGTTATAATACATTATACAGTATCTTATAACTCATTATACAGTATAGGATAACACATTATACAGTGTGTGTTTATACATCATACACACACTGTATGATGCCGAGGCTATTCATTCTCTCAGTGTTTTCTTTGATTCTTTGAGCTCAAGACTCCTTGTACTCTCCATTGCCTATTATTGCTTTTTCTTCTTCTTGTTTGTTCTTGTCAGAGTTTTTGGGTCTCTCTCTGCTACTGATGCTCACCATTGCTGCTCTCTCTCTCTCTGTAATGCACAAATATTTACTTTTTTAAGTTTGTTTGCAAGGTAAAGAGAGTGAGAGAAAGTAATAAAAGGAAGATGAATTACGTAAATAAATAAGGGAGATTTTAGGGGAGATTCTGTTTCTTTTTTTGCTTCCTTTTTTACTATTATACCCCTTATTCAATTGGAATTATTTTTTTTTTTTTTTTTTGCTTTTTTTGGACTGTTAGATTTAATGGATCCAATGGTGTAGATTGGGTCTTATATCTTATCTAACATAGAGTGTGTATTCGATCTTGACCCTATATATATATATATAAATATTATATTATATAAATATTTTCTCTTTTGATTTTGATTGGCAATCAAATCATATTTTATGGCAATTTAAATCATATTTTTAAGTGAAGAAAATAAATTGCCAACCAAGTTATTGAGAGCCAATCAAATTATGCCACCTCATCAAATAATTATGTCAAATTCTCATCCCTACAACTATAAATAGGGGTTCAAATTCAAGAATTCAACACACCAAAATTTGAGCAAGAGATAGATATCAAGAAATGTATTGAAAGTTCTCTCTACTCAAATTCAAGAAGGCTTAAGGCGAATTGGTGTCAATCAAGGCAACAATCAATACGATTTGGTGTCAATCACAGCAACAATCAAGATGATTTGGTGTCAATCCAGGCACCAATCAAGGCGGTTTGGTGTCGATCAAGACGGTTTGGTGGCATTCGAGGCGATATTCAAGGTGTTCTTGGCGAAACTCATAAAATAATAGAGTTTAATTCGTGATTAAGGTGCTAAACCCATGAACTAACGTTATTAAAATTCAAGTCAAATTTGGAGGAGATCGAAGAGTCAAATCCACCATCAAAATCCCCCATATAATAACACTTAATTCATGATTACAGTGCGAAGCCTCGAATTAACGTTATTAAAGGATCAAATCAAGCTTGAAGGAGATCAAAGCGCCAAGCTCCTCCTTCAAGAATTCAAATTCCAAAATAACGTTGTCGAAGTGAAGAGTCAGAGGAATTAATTAGAGTGTAACCATTTTTTTTAACTCAATATATTTATTTGCGCAACTTTTTCTTGTTTGATTAAATTGCAGACATTTAAAATTTATTGTTCACAAATTTTGGCACGCCCTGTGGGACTATCTCTACCTCTTATCTCTTCCTTTCAATCAAAGCTGAAGTATAGCGCACACCATGGTGAATCCTACAAATCTAGAAGAGCAAATTGCCAACTTGACGAAGGCCATTGAAGGGCTCACCAAGCATGTTCAAGAGCAAGATGCTCAAATCGCAAAGCTTTTCCAACAAGGTGTATAGTACTGATGCTAGCCATATGGTGGGAAAACAAGTCGAGGTTCACGACGAAGCTGAGATGTCCACGAAACAACATCAACCAAAAAACAAAAGTCTTCAACTATCAAGTTTCAACTGATAGGTTGATCCCCATTGATTTGAAGGCCAAGGCAATCCGAAGCAACACATGGCTCACTTTGTCGAGGCGTGCAATGATGCTGGAACTTACGGCGATCACCTGGTCAAACAATTTGTCCGATCATTAAAGAACATGCATTTGATTGGTATACCGACGTGGAGGTTAGCTCAATTGATAGTTTGGGGAAACTGGAACGTGAGTTCCTTAATCGCTTTTATGGCATCCGAAGGACGGTCAGCATGGTGGAGCTCACTAACTCTTGCCAATGGAAAGATGAACTTGTTATTGACTACATCAATCGATGGAGAAACTTGAGCCTTAATTGCAAAGATCGATTGTCTGAGACTTCGGCTGTAGAGATGTGCATCCAAGGAATGCACTGGGGTCTTCGCTATATCCTTAAAGGGATCCAACCTAAGACGTTTGAAGAATTGGCTACTAGATCGCATGATATGGAGTTGAGCATGACAACAAGTGGAGTTGGTGGGCCACATGTCCAAGATCCATGGGAATGAGAAGTCAACAATGGGGGCAAACACTTCTCAAAAGCTTCAAATGATGAATCAATGGTAGTAAGTATCACATCCATCAAACGTCATGGCAAAACTGTTGATAAAGGACCAAAGAAGTTAACTCTCAAAGAGATGCAATCAAAGAAGTATCCATTTCTTGACTCCGATGTCTCTGGAATATTTGATGATCTATTCAACATAAGTCTTATCGAATTGCCTGAGATGAAACGACCAGAAGAGGCTGGGCGAGATGATCACCCAAAGTATTACAAATATCTTCGCTTGGTTGGCCATCCAATTCAAGATTGCTTCATATTCAAAGACAAAGTCATTGAGTTGGCCCGCCAAGGAAAAATCTCGCTTAAGGAGAATGACGCTCCTTAATTAAACTATCAAAAACGCTCCCTGATATGAGCTTATAGTGTCAACAATACTCCTTGATACGAGTATAAAGTGTCTACAAGTTCCAAATAAATGCAAGTATAGAACTCCTTGATAAGAGTATAAACTATCTACAAATTCAAATGCAAATGAAGACTCCCTGATATGAGTATAAATTATCTGAAGATTCAAATCAAATTTAAGAACTCTTGACACGAGTATAAACGGTCAACATATCAAATTCAAAGCGAAAACTCTTGACAAGAGTATAAACCGTCACAAATAAAATAAACTCAAGAAAGCTCCTTAACGTGAGAGCTTAAACTACATGTTATTCCTGATTCGCATGAGTATAGACTGTGAACGATACCCACCAATGGTAGTAAATGTGGTAAAACTATTAAATACCCCACCAAAGTTAAATACATGTGGTTAAAATGCTAATTTATCCTACTATAGGTATTTTGTGTGGTTAAATATTAAATAGTCCATGTAGTCCAAGGTGGTTAAGCAATGGATACTCCTGGCTCACATG
The DNA here is from genome assembly GCA_019426215.1 of Buddleja alternifolia. Classification (NCBI taxonomy): domain Eukaryota; kingdom Viridiplantae; phylum Streptophyta; class Magnoliopsida; order Lamiales; family Scrophulariaceae; genus Buddleja; species Buddleja alternifolia. Next base: position 25,308,561 of record CM033399.1, on the reverse strand, counting down.
AGTATAACTGTGTACGGCACCCCCCTCAAAACAAATTGCGTTGTTTTGTTAGGTGTATGCCCTTAATGGCTATAAGGAATTAGATTGAGTAGGGTTTTGATGCATTGGATGGATGACCGGGCATTGAGAAGAAATGACGCTTTCAGAGGCGAAAGACCTTTGTTCATATAAATCTTATGGCAATTGAATGTATTGAACAAATAATTCCATGAGATTTGAAGATAAACTTTTCACCTCTTATGGTTGAGAGGAGGGACTGGAAGAGTCAAGTACGTAATCTCTTAAAAGGGAGTTCGTGAGTTAAAGAATTTAATTGGGCATTAAATTTAACTCGTATAACACCTACTTTGACAAGGAAGTGTGAGTCGAACACTGATCATATAGTGGGAGCTGGTGTCATGAATATGGTTAATGGAATTAATATTTGAACTCGACTCGCATTAATCCGATCACATGGGTATTTATTCTTTAACAGTCAATGATTGGGATTAAGATTGCGATATTATGTGTGAACTTTAGACCTGAGGAATTATTTACAGTGTGCTTGTAGCATTGGATATGTTATCAGAGTAGTTAGACCCGTATCACCTGATAGGTGGGGTCGACCTCGAAGTACGATCCACATGGTGCATTCGACATTGTAAGATAACTGCCAATATGAGATTCACTGTCTCGATAGTAAACGAGTATGTGACCTGTACGATCGTAAGTAATTGAAATTACAAAGTCTTTGCTCAAAGCAAATAAACTAACTAGTGATGGTCACTATGTTGGCAATCCTGGTATCATGCACAACGAAAATTTAAATTCATATCCGGATTCCCAAAGCTAAAATCAATTTGTTATGTTCGTTGATTTCAATTAAGAGGATGACCGCGAAAACTTACCTTTTCGCGTATTCAATCAATCCCCGCGAATCTTCAAATCTTCGATCAACGGTCCACGTTTCCCTTCTCTAGATAATCACGCGTCGGAATTGACCCCGAAAATCTCCATCTCTTTTCTCCAGGGGCGGCTAGGTGAGAGAGAGAGTGGAAGAGAATTATTTTTCTTTGTGCTCTATTTTTGGTAGAGGATTTCAGTATTGTAAATTTCAACTGAACTGTTTTCTAGCTTCTGTTGGAGGATTACATAAATCCTCCATCCAAGCCCACCAAAACACACGCCCCTAAGGTCCCAATTGGGCTATGTTGACTTAGTCATCTTAGCCCAATTAATTTAATCCTCTAATATTTAATCCAATTAAATATACATATTAAATTAATATTCTAATTAATTAATTACTAAATAATTAATTAATACTCATAGTTGACATAGTCAACATAATTAATTTATTATCTATGTTTAATTAACAATATTAAACAACTAATTAAATTAATTAGTCCAATTAATTAATTCGTCTTTCCAAAGGACAAATTACCAAAATGCCTTCCAAATACAACAATTGATTTCCCTGTCTATTCCTATAGCGCGACTCTCTAGGTTCATCTCGATTGGCAATGGGAGGAAGCCAAAGGATGTGGATGACACCTAGCCAGCATTGTGGCCCCACATCGTAGCCCAATCGAGTACAAAATAACTATATCATTACGAACCTCTAGATTATGAATACTGTATGAGTATAAGCCCTTCACTGACGTATCCCGATCGAGTGAGAGTCATGGAATATGTCAAACTGACAAACTGACAGGACTCGGTGCTATGCTAAGAATCATAGTAACATGAGATTGCAGAACTACCCTCCGTGTCAAACACGAGTTAGTTCATGAGCTTTGACCAAAGACTTTAATCTCATTTACTCATGATCACATAGGATACTTCTCGTTTACTTTCTAGACAGTGAATTCCATTTTGCTAACCAGTTAAGACTACTACTTACCCATCAAGCCGCACTTTGAGGTCGACCCCACCAATGGGTGAATTGGATCTAACTACTCTAATGACAGACTTGATGTCACAAGCACATCTTCAACTTGATTACTCAGGTCAAAGGCTCACGCATACTATCACAATCAGTAATCCGATCATCGACAATTACTAAGTAAAAACCCATGTGATCGGATTACTACGAGCCGTGTTTGAATACACTAATCCAATCCAATCAATGTATCCATGACACAAACTCCCACTATCCCATAGTGTTAGAGTGACACTCCTTGTCAGAGCATGTGTCATAAAAGTCCACATGAATCTCAATGACCAATTGAGATTCTCCAACTTGCGAACCATTTTAACTGATCAAGTACCAATCCTTCCAGTGCCCATCTCCTTAACTCCTATAAGGAGTGCGAAGGTTTGCTTTGATACACATGGACTAGTTGTTCACTTAAGATTTATAGATGCCATTAATAAATATATGAACAACTCGCTAATGCTTTTATATAATTAATAGGTTGTACAATATAAACTAGTGCCCTATTCTCTAATTCCTCGTTGGCATCGAGGGTACAAACCCAACACACTAAGGTTAGTTTGGTAATTTCACATTATTATGATTACCGAGTACAACATCAAGTTCTATGAGCTTGACATACCATGGCTCTTACTTGATCGGGTCACGTCGGTGAAGAGTTTATATGCATATGGTAGTCGTAATCAAGGTTCGTGATGACATGTTCATCTCGTATTCAATTGGGCTACGATCTGGTTCCACGGTGCTGGCTAGGTGACAACCTTATCCTTTGAAATCCTCCCACTACCAATTGAATCGAGCCTAGAGAGTCGCGTGAAGATAAGGAATATTTTCCATGCTAAGGGTATTTTGGTAAAATCACTTTAGATTCGATTGACTAACAAAATGGATGGCATGATTTAATTAAAGATATTTAGTTGGATTAAATAAATTAATTAAATCATATTAATTCATATGTTAAATTAATTGGAAATTGATTTATAAGTTGAATTAAATTAATTAGATTAAAGTAATTAATTAATTATCAATTGGATTGGACTTGAATTTAATTAATTACACATGGGCTAAGATAAAAACAAAGCCCGGAAGCTCATCCCTATAAGGCCTAGCGGCTGCCCCCTCTTATTGGACCTAGGGGTTCTACTTATTTGATACAAGTAATTAGTCAGTGTCAGAACTCTATACAAGTCATTATTCAGAATCTGACTTTGAGCCAAAGAAACCTAGAGCAATAGGATAGACAAAATTTCCTCCCTCTCTCTCCAACTAGCTGCTGCCGCCATTGTTGCGGGGAGGAGATCTGAGCTTTCTCAGAGAATTTTCTTCTGCTTGATTATCTAGAGGCAGGAGTTTGGGGCTGCTGCTGACTAATCGAATTTTGTTGTCAAGAGGTATTCGATTACTCTTTTATATAATTCGTTCTTATTGCGTAATTATAATATCATGAAAACCCCGGATTCGATTCTCGGTGTGACTCTGATTAAAATTTTTATCTGCTAGATCAAATCACAATAGTGGTATTAGAGCCAAATTCGTGAGATTCATGATATTCATTGTATGTTTATTGTTTTAATATCATAAACATGTATTTACATATTGTATGTAATTTGGGTAATTTATGTTATGCATGTGAATCTGTAAAATTGAACTTTTTTGAGTTGAATTGGATTTACCGGGTAAAATGAAAAATTGAATTGGATTCGTATTTTTTGGAAAAATCATATTTTTTCTTTGAAAATGCCACCGATGGTGCGGCAGCAGGCAACGGCAAAGCCGTCTCCGGCGCCACTGCTGCAGCACGTGCCGCCGCACTGCTACAGCAGCAGCGCGTGCCTGCACAGGCCCGCACCGTCTAAGGTGGGGTCTTAGGCTTGGCCCAACGCGGTTGACCGTTGGCCCATCACACTAATTTAAAGTGTTGGGCCGAGCCCAGCTATAATTTAAATTAATATTTGGGCTGGGCCCAACATAATTAATTATGCCGGGCCTGGCTCAACGATTAATTGGGTTACCCAATTGTCAAAATAATTAATTATGTAGGTTTGACCCAATTAAAACTTTGACTGAACTATTTATCAATTAATGAACCCTAATAAAATAAATTTTCGTTTCAACTTCTAAATTGGATTTAGTGAATAAATTAAATTGGATTTATGTTTGTTCAAACTCTAAACTAAATTAGATTTAGTGAATAAATTAAATTGTATTTAAGTTTATTCCAAATTCTAAATTAGATTTAGTTAAATGATTTAAATTGGATTTATTGAAAAATTTAATTGGACTTAAATTCTTTAAGCTAAAAATTGTTAAATGATTTAAATTAGATTTAAACTCTTTTCATATCAGGTTGGTCTATGTAAAATTAGATTTGTTAAATTGGATTTAAATACCAACTTCCTTCTACATGACATTGCTATGTGTTTAGATTAGATTACCCATGTGACTTTATTTGATAAAAGTCACCCTTTAATTGGATTAAATTAGTCAAACTAAATTAGATTTATTTTGATGTAATAATTAGATTTAATAAAAAATTAATTAGATTTAATCAAAACATTAAATTAGATTTAATGTTTAGTTCACATAAGTGTTTAAATTGTTTACATGCTCTTTATTTATGTGATGGTGACATCCTGTATGGACTTAGGGTTTGTCTTTGCTGTCTTATCTGGGTTGTATTGGCCCGGAGTTTGAGCCCCTCAATTTATATCTTCAATTCATAGAATTTTTGTATAGGTTATTTCTATGTAATTGTTTTAGAGATAGGCCCAATTGGCGAATCATGGTGGCACATGAAGTTTTGGAGAAATATGAAGATTAGATCTTGTATAGGCGGAAACCCATGTAATAGATAGAACCCATCCCCGACCACTCATTAGCTCGAGTTGATCTAGAACAGTCCTACATGTGTGTGTTGTTAGAATTGCTAGGCTTATTCTTATGCATTTCCTTTAATTGTGTGATAAAGAAATTAATATGCAAAGTGAGACCAATCTTTTTAACATTATCGAATGTTATAATTCTCCCATTAGAAAAATGCTGAGTAAGTAAGGGGCATTGGATGTCCTAGCTCTCCATCATGCTTTAGAGGTGGGTTCACTTCTAGTGCATGGCTACGTCCCGGAATAAGGGGGGTCATGAATCAAGACGTGGTACTCTATCTTCTCTAGTGCATTTGATGCCTTCATGTCAAAGCGAATTCCGCCCCATATATTGAAAAGGTTGCAAGGCGGGATTAAATTGTTTGACTGAAATGAGTTTATGGGAAAAATGACTCGGATGGATCACCACCTATACATTGAAAAAGTTTGTGGTTCAATGATCCATGAGCTAAAGGAGATTGAATCATCGGTTGGACCGATTGGTGTATGACATCACCTTAATGATCTAACAAGCCATATATAGAAAAATGTTGCAACTTATTTAGATCGTTGAGGAACTCAATCACTCATTATGAAACCAATCCAACAAGATTTTCAATTATTGCAGTGGGAGTGCAATGTTTCGAGAAAAATAGTGGGAGTCAAGTAAGTATTGAAATCCTTGATTTTTACTTGAAAGTACATAATAACACATCTAATCGTAAATCTTGGTATTTTCTACAGTTTATTTCCTACACGATGACTAACCCTTTGAAAGTAATGCTTGAGAAAAATGTCCTCACTGTAGCAAACTACTCTGATTGGATTAGAGTATTGAGGATAATCTTCAATGATGAATCACTTGAATAAATGCTAGAGATGGATCGGCCACACAGGCCTGGGGTCGATGAGGATGAATTTGTCATATTGGCGTTCTCAGATTGGGTCTCTGATGCAAGGAAAGTAGGGGATTATATGTTGAGCTCCATGTGCAGTGCATTGCAACAAATGCATGAGATCATGGATAGTCCTAGGTCAATCATGCTGCACTTAGAGGAATTGTTCGGGGAACGGGGCAAGTCCATTAGATACTTTGTATCAAAGGAGATTTTCAACACAAACATGAGAGAAAGAGATGACGTTGCTGATCATGTTTTGAACATGATATCCATGCTAGAGAAACTTCGTTCATTGGGTTACTACATGGATTTCCATCTATAGGTGGATTTCATTCTCCAGTCACTCCCTAACTCGTTTTCTGCCTTTATCATCAAATTTGAATTGGATGACATTGAAGGATCACTGTTAGTGCTAATGAACAAACTAGTCAAAGTACAAACACAAATGAGAAAGTAGCTTGGTGTTTTCACAGTTCTTATTCTATCTTCTAAAAGAAGACTGAAGCAGATACACCCATTGGCTGGGCGCATCAGAAAATTGATCATATCCAAGGTGAAAAAGTCAAGGACTAAGCGCATGAGGGATGAAGACACTTGTCTCCACTGCATGGGAGTGGGGCACTGGAAGCGTGACTGTCTCATGCTAAGAGTTGAAAGCAAATCAAGTCTAGAACTTTAGTTTTTGAAACAAATTGTTCTATGATGATATTTTCTACTTCTTGGATTCTAGATTTCAAAGCTGGTGCTCATATTTGTGTTTTGAACCAGGATCTAAAAGAAAGTAAAAGGTTGGAAGAGAAGAAAGTAATGATCAATGTTGGAAGCGAACACAGCGTGGCTGCGACGCACATTGGAATTACTTCTATTACATTATTTTCTGGACATCAAATAATTTTAGAGGATTGCCTAGTTTTGCCCAATGGGTTCAAGAATATTTTTCTATTCCTGTATTGGTCAGAAAGGATATTTGTTTTCTTTTAAACATAATTCTTGTGATATTTATTTTGAAATAAGTGTGTTGGCTCTGCATCTTTAATTAATGGTTTATACTATTTGAATGCCCGAAATCAATGTATGGTTAATACTATGACTAGAAAACGTAGTATGAGTAAAGTGAACCAAAAACTCACATGGCACCTTAGACTAGGACATGCCCTTGAATTTAAGATTCATGAGTAGGAAGAACGTGGGCTTATTGGTCCACTTGGTCTGACCCATATCCTATTTGTGAATAACGTCTTAAGGGCAAGATGACTAGGTCACCATTCACTGGGCATTTCCAAAGGGCAAATGAAGTTTTAGGATTAATTCACATTGATGTTTGCGGGCCCCTCAAGGATGCGGTTCTTGGAGGTTTTCAGTACTTTATAAACTTCACAGATGACTACTCTAGGTATGGTCTAGTTTATCTGATGATAAGTCAGAAGCACTTGAATGGTTCAAGGAATTCAAACCTTTAACTGAAAAACAAACAGGGCACAATATTAAGACACTTCAATCTGATCGAGGTGGCGAATATATGAGTGCCGAGTTTGATGAGTTCTTAAAAGAACAAGGCATAGTGTTGGTCCCAAGTGGTATACGAAAGGGTCTAGAAGGGGGGGGTGGGGGGGGGGTTGAATAGACCCTGAAGTCTTTTTCGACTTCTAAAAATTCGTATCACTTTGAAGTATTTGAACGCTCGGAAAGCTTTGAGCGCTGGGTGCGGCGCTTGAGAGATAATGACTTAAGCGCTAGTTTCAGGCGCTTGGGAAAAGTTAACTTAGACTTGGTGATTTCAACGCTTGCCAAAGTAGGGCAGAGTTTAGTCACTAAATCAGGGTTAGCACAGCGGAAGTATTTTATAGCTTAGCGTTCGATTTGTTAATTAAAAGTAGTTGCTTAGTTGTTTTAAAACTTTATCAAATAATATGCAATATGAATT